>LNAC01000360.1:400775-530827 GCA_002007465.1 Ailurus styani
TGAGTTTAAAGATTGCGGGGCGCCTGGGTGGCTCAGTGGGTTAAAGCCTCTACCTTTGGTTCAGGTCATGATTTCAGGGGTCCTGGGATCGAGCCCCGCATCGGGCTCTCTGCTCGACAAGGAGCCTGCTTCCCCTTCTCCCTCTGCCTGCTTCTCTGCAATCTCTGTCAAATAAATAAATATTTAAAAAATGATTGCATGATGTATCTTTTTCAGGCTTCTAACGTGTCCTACTCTGGATTTGTTGAGCTTGTTGGTTTTCGACGGTGAGGTTTAAAATTTAGTAATCTCTTTAAATATTATTTGCTTCTTCTCCATTCTCTTTGCCTTCTGAGATTCTAATTAAATACAGACCCTCTTTATTTGGTTCTTTCTCTCCTTTTGCTCCTCCATTTTGTGTATTTTCTCCTTAAATTCTCTCATTACTTATGGCTAATATGATCTTAAACTCATTGATTTCATTTTACTTATTCTGTTTCAGTTCTAGAATTTATCCCATCTGTTGTTTCTTTTTGTTTACAGCTGACCCACTGACATTTCCAGTCTTTTAACATAGTGGGCATAGTTGTTTTAAGCTTATATCAGATAAATCCACGGTCTAGAGCTCTGTGGGTCTTGTTTGTGTGCAGGGGTGGGGGGGGAGGTTACCTGTCTGTTCATGTGATCTTATCTCCCAATGTGCAGGGGTTTTTATGTGTTCTAAACATATTTAAGAAATTGTATGAGGATGTTCAAGGTCTAGTTTGTTTTCCAGAGAGGATTTGGTTGCTGTTAGGTATCTAGGAAACCAGCAAGCCAGAATTACCTTGATCCAATTTAAGAGATGATATACAAAACTAGCCTGCCACCCCTAGGTAAGGGCTGGCTCATTGTTCCTAGACTGAAACTCTTCAAGGATCTTACTGAAATGATTGGTGTCTCCCAATTTCCAGGGGGAAATGACCTCAAATAATGTCAAGCTGCTCTCTTGGGAGTTCCATCTTCTAAATTCTGGGCTGGTGATATTATCTTGGTTCTATGAAGTCTTAAAGCAGATGTTATGTCTTGTCTAGCTGTTCTACTTGTCCTTAGCCACAGAATTGGCCGAAACACTAGTCTACCACTGTCAGAAGTAGAAATATTTTACTTAGAAAATATGGAATTTTCTTGGGGAGTTATCCTTAAATCTTAAAAAGAACCTGGAGGTCTTTTGATTACAGTATCAAGTGTCTGCTTCTGTGAAATTGGCTTCAGTGAAAGCTGGAGATCAAATGGGAACCAGAGTGACTGTGACATAGTGCATTCCCTTATAACCTCAGCACACTATCTTAATTATTCAAATAAGGTAGATAAAACATCTTCTGTTCTTTGACAAAATGAGATGAACATGGATCAGAGCTCAGGCCCATATCCTGCTGAAGGAAATACATACTTTTTAAAACATTTTTATGGCCCTGTCTATGGACAAAGTGACTACAATAGCAACCCTTACAGAAGGTAAGCCCACTTTCCATTTTATATCTTTCAGTTATATAGAATTAATTTTTAGGTTTGTAATCTGTTACTTTTTGTATATGGTTTGAGTTAGAAGCCATATACAGATTATATACTAACTTTTCAGTAAGTCTTGAAATCAGGTAATGTGAGTCCTCAACCTTTGCTCAGAGGCCTTTTAATACTTACCCTAGGACCACAAGCACACACTTGGTATTTTGGGCAACTCAGTATGTATCGTCACCTAGCCCACAATTGACATATTTAGAATTTGTGTAGTTCTTAAGAACAGAAGAACTCCAAATGGCAGTATGGGTAAAGGAACATATTATCAAATTAGCTAAAATGTGTAAAGTAAGTGTTAGGATGTATAAAAAGTGTCCTATATTGCTGGTCGGAATGTAAACTGTTCAAACCCATTCCACATTTCCCAGTGATGCTACTTCTAAGTCTGGCAAAAACAGCTGATAGCAGTATGTTCATATAAGGGAATAGTATAAAATGAGAAAGAATGAACTACATTTATAAGCAATAACTGGTCTGAAAAATGAGTTGTTTAAAAGATAATATAGGGGCACCTGGGTAGCTCAGTGGGTTAAAGCCTCTGCCTTTGGCTCAGGTCATGATCTCAGGGTCAGGCTCTCTGCTCGGTGGGGAGCCTGCTTCCTCCCTTTTCAGTGCCTGCCTCTCTACCTACTTGGAATCTCTGTCAAATAAAATCTTTTTAAAAATTATATAACGGGGCCCCTGGGTGGCTCAGGGGGTTAAAGCCTCTGCCTCCAGCTCAGGTCATGATCCCAGGGTCCTGGGATCAAGCCCCACATCAGGCTCCCTGTTCAGAGGGGAGCTTGCTTCTTCCTCTCTTTCTCTGTCAAATAAAATCTTATTAAAAAATTATATAACGTGATTTCATTTATATACAGTTCAAAAAACTAATACAGTGTTTAGGAATGTAACCGTGTTAAAGCTATAAGGCAATGCAGGATGTGGTTATTTTTTTGTGGGGGGGTAGAAGGGATAATATGGGGGCCCTGATTACAAATGGGTAAGTAGCAATTCTGGAGTGATGACTGTTCTGTTTCTTGAGTTGGAGTGTGGTTACATGTGTCTGCTTTATTACCCTGTACATTTGATTTTTGTATTGTGCTTGTATTCTGCACACAAAATGAGAGCAAGGTTGCAGACTAGGAAGCTCCAGGCCCTCATTTCTTTTCACGAAAGCATTAAAAACAAAATCCACTAACTGTCCCAGAAAACCAGCAGTGGTTAATAGCACTGAATAAATGTCCAGTCAAGACAAAGTCACATTCAAAATGTCATGTTTTTATTCGACCTTTCTCTACCCCTCTCCACAGTGTGGCATGGTTAGGAGAAAGCAGCCTCCCAGCTCCCAGTGATCTTTTTTCAAATAGCAAGGAGTAGGACAGACCTTATTTGCAAAATTCTAATGTGTTTAGGGCTGCCTGAAAAAACTGGTCTCATTTTCACCTAACTTGGTTCAGGGGAAAGCTACAGAAAGAGGGAGGCACGGCTTATAAAAGCTGCAGGGGTACTATAGACCTGGAGGTGACAGGGCAAGAAATTATGGGACCAGGAACAAGAACAGCTAAGGCCATGTATAAAGGGGGAATTAAAAAAAAAAAAAAAATAGCACATGGCCAGAAAAGACCCGAGATGACCTTAAGGCTCTACCCTGGACTGATCCCAAGGCTCAGACACTGCAAGTTAATCAAGGTCTTTCTGGCACAGTGCCAGTTTGTAAAGACTGAAAGAGACTTATTTTTTTCAGATGCCTAATTTTCAGCAAAAGACCACAAGGTATAAAGAAGCAAAAACGGCTTATTCAGAGGACGAACATAATGTGACAGGAATCATCTGTTAACAGGTATCAGACTTCAAACAAACTGTCTTAAATATGTTAAAACAGTCAAAAACTGAAAACATGAAGAATATCAACTAAGATAGAAATTATCTTTTTAGAAAATCAAATTCTGTGGCTGAAAAATGAAAAGTTGACTGGGGGTTTAACAACCCAAACAAAAATCAGGAAAACCTGTCAACTGAAGTTATCTGGTCTCAGAGAACAAAAAATTTTAGAAACCTGAAAACCACCTACAGGCCACCATTAAATGGATGAAAATACATTATGGGAGTCCCAGAAGGAAAAGAGAACAGCAACAGGATTTGAAGAAATAGTGGCAGAAAATTCCCCAAATCTGAAGAAAGGTAGGAATCTACAAATTGAAGAAGCTCAGTGAACTCCCAAGTATGTTCAGCCTATAGGAACCCACAGACCACACTGAGACATAAAATCAAACTGTCGCGAAAGCCAAAAGCAAAGAGCATCTTGAAAGCAAGAGAAAAGTGATTTATAACAAAAGATGATCAGTGGATTTCTCAGCAGAAACAGGAAGCGGTAGTGCTGAACGAAAATAACTGTAAACCAAGAAATCTGTACCTGTCAACATCACCCTTTAAAAATGGAGAAATTAAGAAATTTCCACATAACAAAAGCTGATGGGAGTCTATTACTACTACACTTGCCTACAAGAAATTAAGTCTTTTAAGTAGAAATACAAAGCTTTATACAATACCTCAAAGGTGTACAAAACTATACAGGTAAATACATGGGCAAATATGAAAAGCACTATTATAGTTTTGGTTCATAATTCCAGTCCTGTAATTCTACAGGACTTAAAGTGCACAAAAATAATTATAAATCCGTGAATACACATATAAAGATGTAATTTGTGACATCAGTAACAAGGGTAGAACTGTAAAGGTATGGAAGTTGGTATTAATTTAAAGTAGATGGTTATTACTTGAGGATGTTCTATGTAATCTCTAGTAATCACCAAAAAAGACGAGAACACAGATAAAAGAAAATGAGAATAAAAATGTAGCACTACAAAAAATAAAGGAAAATTAAGGAAATGGAAGACAATGAAGTTGTAAAACATCCAGAAAACATAAGAAAATGTCAAAGTAAGTCCTTATCTACAATTAATTTTGATGATATTCCCCAAAGGCCAACACTGGCAGAAGAGGTCCAATTATTATGCTGTCTACAAGAGACTCACTTAAGATCTGTGGATACATGCATTCAAAGTGAAAGGATGGAAAAATATTTCATGCAAACAATAATCAGGATTGGCTATACTAATATCAGACAAATGAAGTCAAACATAAGACACAAGGTCATTACATATTGATAAAAATTAATTTGCTCGGGTGCCTGAGTGGCTCAGTGGGTTAAAGCCTCTGCCTTTGGCTCAGGTCATGATCTCAGGGTCCTGGGATTGAGTCCTGCATTGGGCTCTCTGCTCAGCATGGAGCCTGCTTCCTCCTCTCTCTTTGCCTACTTGTGATCTCTCTGTGTCAAATAAATAAAATCTTTAATAAAAAAAAAATAATTTGCTACTATAACATAAACCCAGAAGCACCAAATATCAGAGCTCCAAAATATATGAAGCAAACATTTACAGAATTGAGGGAGAAATTGCCCTGCAGTAATAGGGGACTTCAATACCCCACGATCAATAATTACTATGCAGGATCAATAAGGAAATAGAAGACTTGAACAACTCTGTAAGGCCAGCTGGACCTAACATGGCTTATACAGATGGTTCCACCCCAAAAAAAGCAGAATATTCATTTTCTAAAGTGTGCAGGGACATTCTCCAGGACAGACCATATACTAGCTCACAAAACAAGACAGTAAATTTTAAGACAAACCATACAAAGTATCTTTTCCAATCACAATTCAGTGAAACTAGAAATCAACAGCAGAAGGAAAACTGGGTAATCCACATACATACAGAAATTAAACAACACACTCTTAACCAGTAGGTCAAAGAAGAAATCACAAGAAAAATTAGAACATCTCTCAAGACATAAAAATAAAAGCACCAAAATGAGATGCTGTGAATGCAGTGCTAAAGAAATACATAGCTGTAAACATATAATCTATATGTAAAGGTATGTATTAGGTAAAGATCTAATACCAACAATCTAATTTTGAAACTTGAGGAACTAAAAACAAAACAAACCCACAGCTAGCAGAAGGAAGGAAATATTAAAGGATTAGAGAAGAAATAACTAAAGTAGAGAAAAATACAAAAACAAAATTAAAAATTGGTTCTTTGAAAAGTTTAACAAAGTTGATAAAGCATTAACTAGACTAAGAAAAACAAAGTGGGCCCATCACAACCGATTTTGTATAAGTGAAAGGCTTATAAGAGAATAAATACTATGAGCAACTGTACATCAATAAATTGATGACCTAGATGAATCAACAAATGGAACAAATTCCTAGAAACATTACCTATTCAAGATTGAATCATGAAGAATCAAAATATGAAGAAGACCTACATCCGGAAAGAGACTGAACTGCAATTTAAAACCTCCTGAGAAAAACCCAGGACCATATGACTTCACTGGTGAATTCTACCAAACATTTAAAGAATTACCACCAATCCTCAAACTCTTCCAAAAAAAAAAAAAAAAACTAAAAAGGAAACACTTCCTAACTCATTCTATGAAGGCAGTATCTTAATACCTAAGCCAGAAAAGGACACTACGAGATTAGAGATCAGTATCCCTTATGAATATTGATGCAAAAAAACCTCAGTAATAGCAAATTCAATAACATTAAAAGTGTTATATATCATGACAAAGTGGAATTCTCTGAATACAAGGATGCTTCAAAATATGAAATCAACATTATACACCACACTTTACCAGAACAAAGGGAAAAACACATCTCGATAAGCTGCAGGAAAACCATTTGACAAAATTCAATAAATCTTTCATGATAAAAACAACTAGGAATAGGATGAAGCTATCTCAACATAATAAAGGCCATAAATGAAAAAAGCACAGTAAATGATGAAAGATTGAAAGCTTTTCCTCTTAAGAATCAGGATACCAGCTTTCCTTCTTAAGAATCAGAGTCCACTCACATATTGGAAGTTCTATCCAGAGCTACTAGGCAAGAAAAAGAAACAAAAGTCATCCAGATTGGAAAAGAAGACCTAAAACTTCACAAAAGATACGATTTTATATCTGGAAAACTCTAAAGATTCCACATAAAATTGTTGGAATAAATACAGCAAAATTACAGGATACAAAGTCAACACATTAAAATCAGTTGTTTCTGTATTCTAACAATGAACAATCCATAAAAGAAATTAAGAAAACAATTCCATTTGCAATAGTGTAAGAGTAAAATACTTAGCAATAAACTAAGGAGGCAAAAGTCTCGTATAGGCATATCTCAGAGATGCTGCACTTTGTTCTAGACCTCCACAACAAAGCAAATATCTCACTAAGGCAAATCAAATGAACTTCCTGGTTTTTCAGTGCATATAAAAGTTACATTATACGATGGTTTATTAAGTGTGCAACAGTATAGTGTCTAAAAAGCAGGGTACACACCTAAACTAAAAATACTTATTGCTAAGGAAATGCTAACCATCTGAGCTTTCAGCAAGTCCTAGTTTTATTTGCTGGTGAAGATCTTGCCTTGATGCTGATATTGATGGTTGCTGACTGATCAGGTTGGCAGTTGCTGAAGCAATGGCTGTGGCCAATTTCTTAGAATAAGACAACAATCAAGTTTGCTGCATCGATTCTCTCATGAACAATTTCTTTGTTGCATCTAATGCTATTTGATACCGTTTTACCCACAGTAGAACATTTCAAAATTGCAGTCAATCTTCTCAAATCTTGCCACTGCTTTATCATCTAAGTTTATGATATTCTAAATCCTTTATTGTCATCTCAACAATTTTCACAGCATCTGCACCAGGCATTCGTTCCACCTCATGAAACCATCCATAAGATTGTTTGCTCATCTGTAAGAAGCAACTTCTCATCCATTTAACTTTTTTCATGAAATTGCAGCAATCCAATCACAAATTCAGGCTCCACTTCTATTTCTAGTTCTTTTGCTATTTCCACCACATCTGCAGTTACTTCTACTGAAGTCTTGACCCCCTCAAGATCATTCCATGAGGATTGGAATCAATTTCAAACTCCCATGAGTTTGATATTTTGACCTCTTCCTATGAAACATGAATGTTTTTAATGGTGTCTAGAATGGTGAATTCTTTCAAGGTTTTCAGTGTACTGTGCCCAGATCCATCAAAGGAATCACTACCTATAGCAGTTATAGCCTTACAAAATGTATTTCTTAAAGAGTAAGACTTCAGAATTAAAATTACTCCTTGATCCATGGGCTGCAGATGTTGTATTAATAGCCATAAAAACATTGTTTTGTATATTTCCATCAAAGTTCTTGGGTAACCAGGTGTATTGTCAATAAGCAGTAATATTTTGAAAGGAACCTTTTATCTAAGCAGTAGTTCTCAACAGTGGGCTTAAAATATTCAGTAAACCATGCTCTCTTGATGTGCCGTCATTGAGCCTTTGTGTTCCATTTCTAGAGGATAAGCAGAGTAGATTTAGCATAATTCTTAAGGGCCCTAGGATTTTTAGAATAGTAAATGAGCACTGGCTTCAACTTAAGTCACCAGCTACATTAGCTCCTACCAAGAATCTCAGCCTGTCCTTTGAAGCCAGACATTGACTTCTCCCCTCTAGCTATGAAAGTCCTAGGTGGCATCTTCTTCCAATAGAAGTCTTTTTCATCTACATTGCAAATCTGTTGTTTAGTGTAGCCACCTTAATTATCTTAGCTCGGGTCTTCTGGATAATTTGCTGCTTCCCCTTGTACTTTAATGTTATGGCTTCAATTTCTTTCCTTAAACCTCATGAACCACCCTCCACTGACTTCAGACTTTTCTTCTGCAGCTTCCGCACCTCTCAGCCTTCCTAGAAGGAGGAGAGTTAGGGTCTTATTTGTCTTACTCTGGATTAGGCTTTGGCTTAAGGGACAGTGTTGTGGCTGATTTGACCTTCTATCCAGACCACTAAAACTTTCTCCATATCAGCAATAAGGCTGTTTTATCATTTGTGTTCATTGGAATAACACTTTTAATTTCCTTCAAGAACCTTTCCTTTGCATTCACAACTTGGCTAACTGGTGTAAGAGGCCTAGCTTTTGGCCTCTATCAGTTTTCAACATGCCTTCCTCACTAAGCGTAATCATTTCTAGCTTCTGATTTAAAGTACGAGATGTGTGACTCTTTCTTCCACTTTAACATTTAGAGGCCACTGGGAGGTTATTAATTCCAATACTGTCTGTCTCAGAATAAGGAGGTCCAAACAGGAAGAGAGGTGAGGTGTTACATGGTTGGTGTAGCAATCAGAACATATACAACTTTTAACATTTATCCAATAAGCTTGCTGCCTTATTGGGTGCAATTCATGGCACCACCAAACAGTTATAATAGTAAGATCAAAGATAAGTGATCACAGATCACTATAACAAGTAAAATAATGAAAAAGATTAAAATATTGCAAAAATTACCAGAATGTGACACAGAGACCTAAAGTGAGCAAATGCTATAGCCCAACCCTAAGCAACTCTGCCACAAACCTTCAACTACAAAAAAAGGCAGTATCTGCAAAGCACAATAAAACAAAGTGCATTAAAATGAAAACTGAAAACCACAAAATATTTTTGAAGAAATGGAAGATGAAAGAAGTAAATGGAAAGATCACCTGTGTTTATGTACTAGAATATTGTTTTTTTTGTTTTTTTTTTTTTAATTTATTTATTTTGACAGAGCGAGAGAGATCACAAGTAGGCAGAGAGGCAGGCAGAGAGAGAGAGGAGGAAGCAGGCTCTCTGCCGAGCAGAGAGCCCGATATGGGCCTCGATCCCAGGACCCTGAGATCATGACCTGAGCCGAAGGCAGAGGCTTTAACCCACTGAGCCACCCAGGCGCCCTAGAATATTGTTAAGACGTCAATACTGTGCAAGGTAATCTACAGAGTCAGTGCAATGCCTAACCTATCAAAATTCCAGTGAGGTTTTAAAAAATCTAGAAAATTCCATCCTAAAATTCATATGGAATCTCAAGGGACCCCTAGTAGCCACAAATAATCTTGAAAAAGAAAAAAAAAGTTGGAAGTCTCTCACTTCCTATTTTCAAAATTTTCAAAAAGCTATAGTAATCAAAACACTGGGAGGTACCTGGGTGGCTCGGTGGGTTAAAGCCTCTGCCTTTGGCTCAGATCATGATCTCAGGGTCCTGAGCCCCAAGTCGGGCTCCCTGCTTGGTGGGGAGCCTGCTTCCCCCTCCCTCTCTGCCTGCCTCTCTGCCTACTTGTAATCTCTCTGTCAAATAAATAAAATCTTTAAAAAAAAAAAAAAAAAACACTGTGTTACTGGCATAAAAACAGATACAGACCAATGTAAGAGAATGAAGGGCCCAGGAATAAGCCCTTGCATCTTGGTCAAATGATTTTTGGTAAAGGTACCAAATACCATTACCATTTAATGGAGAAAGGAGAATCTTTTCAATAAATGGTCCTAGGAAAACAGGATTTCATATGCTAAATAATGAAGTTGGACCCTTCCTTAATACCATATACAAAATAACGTAAAATGGATCAAAACACTAAACATAAAAGCTTAAACTATAAAACCATTAGAAGAAGACTTGGAAAAAGCTACATGGGGGCGCTTGGGTGGCTCAGTCGGTTGAGCATCTGCCTTTGGCTCAGGTCAGCCCAGTGTTGGACACCCTGCTCAGCAGGGAGAGTCTGCTTCTCCCTCTCCCTTGACCCCTTCCCCCACTCTTGATCTCTCTCTCTCTCAAATAAATAAAATCTAAATAAGAAAGAAGAAGAAGAAGGGAGGAAAGANCTTCCCCCACTCTTGATCTCTCTCTCTCTCTCAAATAAATAAAATCTAAATAAGAAAGAAGAAGAAGAAGGGAGGAAAGAAGACTCCATAAAGTTAGATTTGTCGGGGCACCTGGGTGGCTCATTCGTTAAGGGTCTGCCTTCAGCTCAGGTCATGATCTCAGGGTCTTGGGTCCGAGTTCCCCATCAGGATCCCTGCTCAGCGGGGAGCCTGCTTCTCCCTCTCCAATCCCCCTGCTGGTGTTCCCTCTCTCGCTGTGTCTTTCTCTGTCAAATAATGAAAAAAAAAATCTTTAAGAAAAAAAGAGATTTGTCAATGATTTCTTGGATAGGACAAAAGTATAAGCTACAAAAGAAAAAGTAGATAAATTGGACTCCACCAAAATTAAATACTTTTATATATCATGGACCCTTATCAACAGGGTAAAAAGGCAACCTACGGAATGGAAGAAGCATATATCTGATAAAATTATAAATCAGAAATTATATATCTGATAAATATCCAGAATTTATAAAGAACTACAACTCAACACATAAAACCCAATTAGAAAATGGGCAAAGATATTTCTCCAGGGTGCCTGGGTGGTTCAGTTAGTTAAGTGACTGCCTTTGGCTCAGGTCATGATCCCGGAGTCCCGGGATCGAGTCCCACATCGGGCTCCCAGCTCCATGGGGAGTCTGCTTCTCCCTCTGACCTTCTCCCCTCATTCATGCTCCTGGATTTTTATCTCTCTCACTCTCTCTCTCTCTCTCTCAAATAAAAATATAAACTCTTAAAAAAAAAAANGTAATAATTTTTTCCTAAGGAAATAAGCATTAAGTATGCAAAGATATATTTATAAGAATGTTCATCATTACTTTGCTTTAACAATGGAAAAGGAAATAAGTATCCACTAATAAAGAAATAATTACTAAATAAAGATGCAACCAGGCAATGCAAAAAAAAAAAAAAAAAGAAAAGAAAATGGGCAAAGATATTTCTCCAGGGCGCCTGGGTGGTTCAGTTAGTTAAGTGACTGCCTTTGGCTCAGGTCATGATCCTGGAGTCCCGGGATCGAGTCCCACATCGNGATAAAACCCAATTAGAAAATGGGCAAAGTGTCTCTACCTCAGTCATGACTGAGTTGTTGGGCACCAGTTATGGAAGGCAGCCAGCCTTCAAGATATAATCAGTCATTTATGTGAATCTTTATAGATAGATTATNCATAAAACCCAATTAGAAAATGGGCAAAGATATTTCTCCAGGGTGCCTGGGTGGTTCAGTTAGTTAAGTGACTGCCTTTGGCTCAGGTCATGATCCCGGAGTCCCGGGATCGAGTCCCACATCGGGCTCCCAGCTCCATGGGGAGTCTGCTTCTCCCTCTGACCTTCTCCCCTCATTCATGCTCCTGGATTTTTATCTCTCTCACTCTCTCTCTCTCTCTCTCAAATAAAAATATAAACTCTTAAAAAAAAAAAGACATTTCTCCAGAGAGGATATAAAAATGGCCAAGAAGCACATGAGAAGATATTCAACATCACCAATCATTAGAGAAATGCAAATCAAAGCCCCAATGAGATGGCACTTCATACCCTTTATGATGACTATTATAAAAAAAAAATGTTGGTGAGGATGTGGAAAAATTCAAACCCTTATGCATTGTTGGTAGGACTACAANATTCATGCTCCTGGATTTTTATCTCTCTCACTCTCTCTCTCTCTCTCTCAAATAAAAATATAAACTCTTAAAAAAAAAAAAAGACATTTCTCCAGAGAGGATATAAAAATGGCCAAGAAGCACATGAGAAGATATTCAACATCACTAATCATTAGAGAAATGCAAATCAAAGCCCCAATGAAATGGCACTTCATACCCTTTATGATGACTATTATAAAAAAAAAAATGTTGGTGAGGATGTGGAAAAATTCAAACCCTTATGCATTGTTGGTAGGACTACAAAATGATGGAGGCACTGTGGAAAGCAGTATGGCAGGTACTCAAAAGTTAAACATGGAATTCTCATATGATATAGCACCTTCTCTGTCTGGATACGTATATCCACAAAAGAACTGAAAGCAGGTATTACTCAGATATTTGCACTCCCATGTTCACAGCAGCATTATTCACAATAGCCAAAAGATGTAAACAACTCAAATGTTCATGGATAGGTAAAGAGATGAAGAAAATATGGTATATATACATACGATGGGATATTATTCAATCCTAAAAAGAAATTCTGATGAGCTTTGAACACATTATGCCAAGTAAAATAAGCCAGACACAAAAGGATATGTGCAGAATGATTTCACCTATATGAGGTACTTACAGTAGTCAATAAAAACAAAGTCCAATTGTGATCGTTAAGGGTTGCAGAGATGGGGGGTAGGAAGGCAGAGTCACCGTTTAATGAGCAGGGAGTTGCAGTTCCAGAAGATGGAAAGTATGGACACAGATGGTTGTGCTGGTTACACAACACTGGGAATGTATTTAATGCCAATGAATTGTATACTTAAAAATTGCTAAAATGGTAAATTTTACGTTACATACATATTTTGCCACAACGAAAGAATAAAGCAAAATGTGAATTCAGCAAAAAAGAACAGGAAAGTGAACAAACGGAGTAACTTAAAACATAGGTTGACCTATAAACAAAATGTTAGCTCACATAGGCAAAACCAAGCATGCTCTTTATAAATACACGTAGCATGTGTAGTAGTTTAAAAAAAAAATTACTCCAAGAATCAGGACAGTGGTAGTGTTATCTCTACAGTCAAGGAGGGGGATACAGTTTTGTAGGGACACAAATGTAGCGTTTAAGGTAACTAGCAAACTTGGATGTCTTCACTGAAGCACTGAGAATATGGGTGTTTATTCTTGGAACTGTAATATATTTTATATAAATCTTCTGTATATATTTCATGATTTTTTAAAAAAGGCAAATTGAACCCTCTCCCACCTAAAACAGAAAAGAAAGCAAACCTTGTCCATGTTTAATTTCCCAGATGGTTCATACTTTGGTGTAACATAAGACTGGAAAAATCGAAAACACCACAGTGATGATTTTGCAGTCTTCTCTTTGAAGATTTCCCCCTCAAAACAGCATCTATTCTGTTTTCCTTCTCAGAAATAAAATGGTTCCACACACTTTATTCTCCCAGATGTTTTAAGACTATGAATCTGAACAGGCCTACTACATTAGGACTTTGGCTGGTAGTAACTTCTCACAAACTAGAACATTCACTAGATGGGAGTTGAATCTTCGTATGAACTTGTCAGTACATTCCCATAAATAATGTTTACCTAGTATTTTTTTTACTGTGTTTAATACACTCTTTCGATCTAAATATGATTGCTGTTCACATCAAATTAGCAATATAACCAATAAAATCTGAGCTTATTCAGAACCACCAGTTCCAAATGAAATTTTGGATCCCTAAAAATAAAATACAGACACACAGATAGGTATAGTACACTTAATCGAAATATATTGTCTAATATCTACAAAGTGAACAATTGGTCTTAAGAAAGCAGACAAAAGGCACAAAATCAGTATTACTACAGAGAAGCATTCATGCTACTGGATTTTTATAAATATTCTGAGTGGCACAGTAAAAAATTAAGCATTGAGCAAAAAATCAAATACTTCATTTTTTCCTTGCTTTATATCCTAGTCATGTCTTGACCTCATTTGTAAAGGCTGAGGACTGAAATTCAACTGAAACCATGGAACGCTTTTGCAGTCTTTATGTGTGTGTCATTTAATCACAGTGGTTTTCGTGCCGAGTTCGGGTCAAACAAGAGAGGCGCACTTAAAAAAAAAAAACAAACAAAACAGGAAATTCTTTTCTCTTTCCCCAAACTAAATACAAAATTGAGGCTGTGGTTGTGCAGTTTTGTATATGCATGCGTGTATTTAACTTCTAAAGCCCTTTTTCATCACAAAAGTAGTGAAGTCTTCATCTGACTTGTTTTCTACTGTAAAAGCAACAGCTTCTGAAAAACATCTAATGCTTTGCGCAGGAGAAATTGTCAGATTCTGGGGCAAGGAGATGGGAGGCAAATTCCAAGGTAGGCCTGCTTCTCCCAAACGTGCTCCATCTTGGAAGGCTCTGGCATGAACCTTTAATGGATTCTTGCCCACTCACCATTCAGCAAGAAATAGTTTCTCTTTCTTGAGTAAGGATAAAATGCTAAAGTGGGGAGGGAGGTGGGAATCACAACAGTAATTGTGAAGTGACAGCCACCTATAGTTCTTCCAGGAACGAGCCACTTTCTATCATATGGACATCAACTGGGCCATGCCAATTCACCTCTGTTTTGACAGGAGTTGACTACATGAGAATACTTTTGTGAGTGCAAAACATTTTTGGCAAAGTAAAAAATAGAAAAACTTCAAACCTCATTGATAAAAATGAGCTCATAATTACCCACTTAAATCTTGGTAAGTGCAGTATTTACATGTGTAATAATACCCAGCAGATATGTGTATATAGTGCATGTGTGTGAACATACAGTGTACTGAGAGCTCACACACAGACCTGTGCACACACACACATGCCCCAAATGGCTCTTGAATAAATTCAATCCTAGTTTAGTGGTGCATTTTTCACAGTATATCATTTTTCTCTCAGGTACCACTTCTTGAATGATATCAAGAGGCCTTAGTGAATACCAGCAGAACTTTGATACTGTACCACTTTAATTCCTACAAAAACAGGGCTCTTTCTGAAAGCTCCACACCACCACCCCATCAGTGTGCCTTCCAAAGAGGATTGAAGTATACCCAGCCGTCACCCTGGAAGAGAAGGAAGGAGACATTTTATGAAGACCTCTCAGCTGGACAAGGGGAGAAGCAGAGCTATTACCCCAGGCTCTGCTAGGTTAGAAATGGAGTACCAAGCAAAGCAGGGCTCGGTTAGCATCTGTTCGGTACTGCCATTAATGTGTGTGCGTGTGCCTTGTAGCTCACAGCCATGCCCTGCTGGTGGTCACTTTGTAGAGACCATAAATGTTCACATCTTGGCATTTCGGGAGGAAACCCCACAAAATAACCAAAATAGCATAAAGTGGGACTTTGTTGATTTACATCATGTATGATTAGTTGGCCAGAAAAGCTCTTTGAACTAGTGGGGCAAGAGGAAAAAAGAGCTGGTCTGATGAGCGGACAGGAGAGAGAAGGCAAGGCCTGCCTCTGAGGAATCTGCAGGCCACCAGCCTGGAGGGGAGTGCCCAGCCACAGCCCTCTGCAGCTGGAGGCAGTCACAAATCCACACACACAAGAAATGACACCAAGTATCAGAAAGAGGGCAAGAATCAAAGTGGTATATATCATCTGGGGCTTACCTAGAAGGGAATGCACTGAATGGTAACAATTCTGGTATTGGGATGATTTCTATTCTTCACATTTCCTCAAGCTTTCTGTTATGAACATACTGGCTTTCATTAAACCCAGGAAGAACTGGTTGGGGGGAGGAGTTGTCATGTGTTGGGTTTTTCTATGTCCCACTTTTCCCAGAAGCCAGGCAAACTAGTTGTCTCAGAGAGACCAGATCCACCTCACAAAAGGATCCTTGACGGATTTTGTAATGGTGAATTTTGTGTATTAACTTGACTGGCCCTGGTACCCAGATTAAACATGATCTCTGTGTCTGTGAGTGTGTTTCCAGATGAGACAATAAGTACTCAGTCAAGCTGATTTCCCTCCCTAGAGTATGGAAGCATGATCCAATCCACTGACGGCCTGAAAACAAAAAAGTTTAAAAAAAGGAGGAAATAATCCTCCTTTTTTTTTTTTTTTTCCTCCTGCCTCACTTCTTGAGTTGGGACACCTCATCTCCTGCCTTGGGACTGGCATTTCTACCACTGGCTCCCCTAGTTCTCAGGCCTTTGGACTTGAAGTGAATTTTACCCCTGGCTCTCCCAGCGTCTTCAGCTTGCAAACAGCTGACCCTGAGGCTTTTCAGCCTCCACAATCTCATGAGCCAAGTCCTCATAATAAATCTCTCTATATTTACATCTCATGCTTCTGTTTGTGTTGTTTCTCTGGAGAACCCTGGCTAATACAGATTCACCTCACCTAGGCAAGGCTTCCAGACGCCGTTTTTGCTCAGAGCCTCCTAAGGCAGTCTGCTCAAGCCGGCCTCCTGTCTGAACCAGAATCCAACCTTGAAGTCTCTGTGCTCCTGCCTGTAGGGGGAACAGCAGCTCCTTCTGCTTCTGACCAGAAGTCCACCTCAAAGTTCCTAGCTCGCCCTGCCGCCTTCCTGCTACACAGAGTAACCATCCTGGTAGCTGAAGTCAGACACTAGCAGCAACTGGGCCAAAGAAAGCCTAGACATAACTTCTATCGGCTCTAAGGGTTTCAACTTATTAAATTCCTGGCTACCATGTGAATATCTAACTTCTCACTTCTTGTGAAGAACGGGACAGTCTGTGATCACCTGTGGCCTCCACTCCCTTTATGGACTCCTGGTCTGCCCCAGTCCTCACGGGTCCTTGTCTCACTGACGCGGCCAGGCTCCTGAGGGCCTGCGTTGGAAAACTGGGGCTTCCACACTTCCGTTATTTCCAATTCTGTTCTCAGAAAGCTTCCCAACTGGTTTACAAACAACTTCAGAAGTGTAAGAACCTCAGGGGTTGGGCAACCTGGTGGCTAGTACTCTTCCAGTGTCACTTTCCTAGGGGACAGCAGCAGCCGTGAGGACACAGGACTCAGGTTGGCCTTTCCTAGCAGGTCCATCCCCTTTGGCCCATTCGAGGGCTTCACGGCTAACTTGTTACTAATAATAAAGTAGCAGGGACTGTGTTTTTGGTTTTGTTTCTGTTTTTTAAATAGGATGGCAGCCAGACCTCCACCCCAGTCATTCCTTGCGCTCCCCCTCAGGCAGATGGGCTATTCTGACAGAAGATGTCAGACGGGGGGCACCTGAGTGGCTAAGTGGGTTAAAACCTCTGCCTTCGGCTCAGGTCATGATCTCAGGGTCCTGGGATCGAGGCCCGCATCGGGCTCTCTGCTCAGCAGGGAGCCTGCTTCCTCCTCTTTCTCTCTGCCTGCCTCTCAGCCTACTTGTGATCTGATCTCTCTGTGTCAAATAAATAAATAAAATCTTTTAAAAAAAAAAGAAGAAGAAGAAGAAGATGTCAGACAGGAAGTGTCAGGCGCTCAGTTCTGCCCCGAGGTGGCCAGGCCCAGAGTCAGAGCAGAGCCACCCCAAACCTCTCCAGGACCTCCCCTGCCCCATCCTCATCCATCCAAATGGCTGCATTGGCAAGACAAACCCATCTGCCCCTCGCCTGGAACAAGTTCCCAAAGACAAGTGGCAGAGTTACCTCCTGGACAAAATACTTGGGCTGCCACGGTGTGTGGAGGTTCTCCCGTTTCCGTTCCTCCACCCGCTGCTTCTCCTCCAGGCGCCGCTTCTGCTCGGTAGCAGCATCGATGTCCCCCAGCCGCAAGTATCTGGTCACCTCCTGCCAGAGGTTCCTGGGGAGGCGCGAAGGACAGGACATGGTCAGGCAGGGACAGCTGGCTCGACAAGGGCGGTTCTCAGCAAGAACTGAGGAGAGGAGGGCCCTGGGGCAGGGGGAGCACAGTCCAGGTGCCTCGAAGACCCCCAGAGCCAGGACGAGAACCCAGGGCCAACAGGTGCACGAGTTTCCAGTCCCCTCTGTGTCCTGAGCCGCATGCCTCTCGGGGCTCTGAGGGTCTAGCAACTGAATCTAGTAATAAGAGCAGCAGTAAGCAGTGTTAATACTACTACTGTCACAACAACAATCACAGCAGACACACTGCCTATCGTATTTCTAACATTTTACGTCTATATTAGCTCATGTCCTCAGCACAACCACCCAGTGGTATGGATGCTACGTGACCATCCCCATCTTCAAGAGAAAAATAAGATCCACAGAAAGGGATGGGTATGAGGTCAGCAAGCTGCTCAATATGAACCACAGCCGCTGATCCCTAGGGGAACCCGCCAATTGGAGCTGCAGAGTGGGGTGAGTGGGTGTGTGTGTGTCTATGTGGCAGGATCCATCATGCCCCCATGTCCACGTGAAAAATTACTTCTCTGCCTCATTCATTCATTCATTGCAGAAGGCAGCCTAAACTGGCTTTCCCCCTTGGGAATGTCCCGGGACCATTCCTGATTCATACTCTGCTCTAGAGCAGGAGGAGAGGGACTGTGAGATAAAGCAGGATACCATCCCCCATGCGCTTCCTTCTGTAAATGCACTAGGGCAATTTGGGATTTTGCATAAAAGAAACTATCAGTATTCTCAGCTGTGAGGGCTCCCTGACTTTGGGGAAAAGATGCCTCTGCAGCCAGGAGTAAGCAGACATTCCAGAATTAGATCCACAGCCACAGAGCACTCCCACACCAGAGTTCCCTTGGCCTCATCCATGAGAGGGCCTGGAACAGCAGGAAGCACAGAGTATTGGCATGATGAAGCCGAGAAAAGGCAGACAAGGCTGCCAGCCAAGCGGGGACAAGGATTAGCCCCTTCTGCAGGGGATCAGAATCAGGTAGCTGACAGGGGGCAAGCTCCTGCTATAGCTCAGCCTGCGCACCGGACCTCTTCTGAGCCCCACTGTCCACAGCCCCAGGGAGAACAATGCTCTGGCTCCCATTCCACAGCGGGAGAAACTTCTGGAACTGGACTCTAAAGCCAGGTCCAACTGGCCAAAACAGTGAGGTGAGGGGAGGGGAGGAAAGAGTGAGGGGAGGGTCAAATCACAGCCTTTCATCACCCACATCCTCCACACACATCTAGAGTTGAGGGAGAACCTGGACACAAGGACATCCAAGTTGGGGTACACTCAAGGGCAGAACCTCCCACAGTGAGTCTCATCATAAGCTAGTGGTCCCAAATTTATAGGGCAGAGACCTCTGAAAGAGGTCGGCAAACATTTTCTTTCAAGGGCCAGATAGCAAACATGGTAGGCTTTGCAGGCCCTATGGTCTTGGTCACAACAGCTTAAAAGCCATACAAAGGCAGCCATAAAGAATATGCAAATTAAGCACGGCTGTGGTCCCCAAAAATTTTATAAAAATCAGCCATGGGCTGGACGTGGCCCATGGGCCATAGTCTGCTAACCTCCTGGACTAAAAAATTTAAAAAGGCATATTCTAAGAAGATTGTGCTTCTGTCCCTGCAGAAACATCCCTTTAAGTGGCTGCAGTATATTCATACCATGGAGTAGACATATTAATTGGGTGGATACTCCATAATTTACTTTAACCATTTTCCTACGTTGGACAGGTAGGTGGTTTCTTCTTTATTATTAAGTTTTTCTTTCTTTTTTTTTTTTTACAAGTAAAGCAGAATTTAAGAATTTAAGAATTCGAATTTAAGAATTCTCCTTCAGAAGAGATTCCCAAAGATGGAATACAAAACTAAAGTGAATTCATGAATTAGAAGCTAAGGACCCACACAGCTACACGGCACACGCTGTCCCTATAAGCTCCTGTCCCTGCAGAAACATCCAGAGTTGTCAATTTGATCACATTCTTGCCACTGCTGGATTTTTTTTTTTAAATCATGTTGCTAACCTAGTGAGAAAAAAACAGTATCTCATGGCTTCCAGGCACAGTTCTTTGATGACCAGCAACCCCGTATTTGACTCTGCAATCAAGCAACAGACCAGCTGAGTTGACATACACTTCAAGGATGAGCATTAAAAGTCTACCGTAGACTATCCTCACAACGCACCCCTACTTACAGAAGAACTAAGCTGAAAGCTACAAAAGATCTACTCCAAAGGCACATGGCAGTGAGAAATTCAATAAAAACACTACTCCTGGCCCATTTCCATTAGCTGAGCGCTCGGCGGCTTCTTCTCTGTCCCTTGGATCAGGTCCTGAGAAGAGCCACGCCTGGAAGAAACACCCCACTGGGTTCCCACCTGGATTCCATGGGCCCCTGCTTCTCCAGAGGCCTGATCTTCTTGGGGTACACTGGCAATGTGGTCGTGTCGATGACCCTGGTCTCTCCGCTGTTGTACGTGAACTCTAAAGTGCCGTTCCATTCCCCATGGGCTTTACAAACAATGGTGTTGGTTGGGTTGTGCTTCACTTCGGCTGTGACCCTGAATGAATGAATGAATGAATGAGTCAAATGAACACACTTTGCGAGATTATCAAAACACAGACTCACACTTCAAAAGCTGTACTCACACACAGAGATTCTTTTCCATGGGGTCGCAAGGGGGAGCAACTGTTTTTTGCCATTTTGCTTAAAGACTAGCTCTGAAAATGTGACCTAATATTCTTGATCAGAGAAAGCAAGCATTGATAGAAAAACTGGTGAGACCTGAATGAAGTTTGCAGCTTAGTTGATCTCAATGCAGCCATGGTAACTGCTTAATTTTGATACACACACAAAGGTGGTAAGTTTTTACTGGGGTGGAAATCAAGCAATTCAGTAGAAAACACACTTCTCCCTAAAATAGCATCGAATAGTGCTACATTTTAACCCCCAACAGGGCAAGAGTATAACCAGAACTGCAGGCCAAATGGGACTGCCCACAACTGGCCTGAGACCCCACGGAAAAGAGGGAAATGTCCACCCTGGCATCTGAAGACTGAACAAAACCTTGACTCGTGGCACTGAACGCCATCCTCCTGCCAGCAGCAGCTCCGAGGGCCCCCCTTTACATGGGCCTTTGTGGAGCTCTGTGCCCTCCCCTGCTTCTCCTGCCTGGCCCGAGGGGACTCCCAGTCTCCAGCCTGGGGAGAAAGCTGATCACACCTCCCTCTCCACCTTGAAGCATGCAATGCAAACAGGAGAGCCTGCTCTGAAGCAGCCAAGGGGAGGAAAGAGCTAAGCTCCTCTCTTCCTAATGGCCCAGCTCAGACTGAACTCAGAGTTTCCCGACAGGCTTGGAAGCTCTCTCCCAGAGCCTGAGCATAGCCATGGCTCCTAGGTGCTGAGGCCAAGGCACACGGGTGGCATCAGGAATCTTTTGGTTGCATGTAGTGGCAGGGTGCTGGTGGGGGGCTAGCAAAGCTTTAACAACTGGCTCCCCAAAGGGAAAGACACCTGATCGGTAGCATCTGCTATCTTCAGGGTACCCCCCACACACAGCTAATCTCAAGCTCCTGACAGGGTCTGAGGGACAGCTTGTGTGAGTCGGTGCACACAGCTCCCAACCGCGCACTGTGGGGAGCCATGTCCCCGTGACATCCGGACACCTCGCACAAACGCCATACAAAACAACACCTCCCCCGGGAAAGGTCCAAGATGGGAGCTTGCTTAGATGGTGATCTGTAACTTCAGCAAGAACAGCAACTTAAGGCTACTCTCAAACAGCAGGCTTTCCCTTCAATTTCTTAGGATCAGGCTTCCCCAGCTTCTAAAGTGTCTTGATTTCATAGATGATATGGGGTTCGGGATAGTTCGTGGAAACCAACTGAACATGAAATGAGCTCTCAGGGGTCACCTGAGTGGCTCAGTCAGTTACGCGTCTGCCTTTGGCTCTGGTAGTGGTCCCAGGGTCCTGGGATCGAGCCCCACATAGGGCTCCCCCAGCTCCCTGCTTCTCCCTCTCCCACTCCCCCTGCTTGTGTTCCCTCTCTCTGTGTCTCTGTCAAATAAATAAAATCTTAAAAAAAAAAAAAAATGGAAGCAGCTGTTATTTGGTGTGGGTCCCAAGACTCTATCACCAAAGGATTTCACTGGAAGTGCAGACTGGGGAGGACTTAAAAAAACTGCCATGTGAGGGGCGTGGGTGGGAAAGAGGCACCTCTTTTAAAAAAGATACGTTCACCCTCTCTTGACTGTCAACTCCTCCATGGCTGGAACGCAAGCTCCCTCCAGAGGAGAGAAAGTCAGGGCATGGTGTGATGGCACACACAGCCCCCACGGCTGCATCCTACCTGTGGACCTTCCCTCCATAAAAAGGCTTCGTGTGGAATATCACGGTCGCCGAGTACCCCGTCTTGGCGCAGCTGATGCTGACTTTGCCTCCGAGCTCCACCCAGGGCATGGTGAGAATGGAGCGCGCGTAGGCACTGGGCAGGGTGAACACGTACTCCTCCCCATGTTCCAGGAGCCTCAGCACACCTCCAGGGAGAGAGGAGGAGAGTCGGTCATGCAAGGTGAGGGCAGCCGGTATCAAAAGACATCAAGAAGACAAACCAAACAGCCTCTGGCAACAGACGTCACAGCTCCTACCTCCACAAAGGTCAGCCGCTCACTGGCCATGTATTTATTTATCCCCTGCCCTCCTGGGCGCCAGACACCACTGCAAATACAATAGTGAACAGACCCACTTCCTTCCTTCAAGGAGAACGGGAAGGTGGACATTAATCGCTGACCATGACGAAGGTGGGAGGGAGAAAGGTCCAGTGCAATGGAGGCCTCCAGGGAACAGAGTTCTCCCCAAGGAAGGGATGTTTGGACTGGGTAAAAGTTGAGAAGGTAAAGAGGGGAGAGAAACAGTCCAGGCAGAGGGAAGAGGAGGTGCAAAGGGCCTGTGGTAGGAAGGAGCCTGGTACGCAGGGAAGGGCTGAGGGAAGGGCCCACAGGCACGAAGGGAGGGAGTAGGTGGAGGAGTGTAGGCTGGCCAATTCGGCAGGGGCCAGACCTTCTTTTAAGCTTTGAAATAGCATGTAAAGGAGTTCTGCCTTTTCCTGAGAGCACCACAGACCTTTCAGGTTCTCATGAAGCTAGAGAATTCAGACTGGACCCTGCCATCAGCAGCCTGGGGCAGACACTAGCCACATGAGAGCCCTGCCTCTAGATCAGGGGTTCTCCAACCCGGGATCCAAGCAGTAGGTGTGGAGGGGTCTTGGTCCTCTGGAAAAAGGCAAAATTGTGTGGGTTTGTCTACTTTCTAGGGAAAGGGGGCCACGGCTTTCATCAAGCTCTCAAAAGTTGACATGAAAGCCTTTATTTAAATGCACAAACTCCCAGGGCTGGGAGTCTAGTTGTATACTATTGTGTAGTTTATGAGCTATACAAGGTACCCTCCAAGGGCTGAAATCCAGCCCTTGCTCTGGCCCGCCAGGTTGGGCACCCACACTCGAGGGGCAGCATTTCCCTGCACCCCGAGGCCCATACAGGCTGGCAGCGACCCCGAGAACCAGGCTATGGGCTAGCATGTGTTCCATGCACGGAACCTTCTTGGGCTCCCTCTCCAGCCCTGGGGCTCAGGGACCTGCACATGGCCTCGCCCTCGATCCTAGCTCGTTCCCAGTCCGGCAATCAGCAGGTGCACTGTGCATCCCAGGAAGGAACGTGCTGCCCTTCGGCCCCTCCCTGGTGGTGTCCCCTCCCCGGACCCTGGGGGTCCGTGGTGCCCATGTGTGTTGGCACGTTCTGGCTGCATCCCTGGGGGTTTCCCCCACATAACGTTTCTTAAGTTTCACAACGAACCCATTTGGCAGTAATTATCATTTTTAAGGAGGAGGAAAAAGAAACACAGGTTAAGTAATTCAACTGAGCAGTACTTCCCTCTGGGGCGAGACCATCTGTATCAGCTAGAGCTAGAATTTGCCCAGCAGAGATAGTGTGTTTCTCTCAGTACTGATGAGCTTGCTGGGGGCTGGGTTAGGACTGAACGTACAGGGGAGCCCTGAATGTTGAGCCGCGGAAGTCACACTTGCAGGTGCGTACAACTATAATTCACTTTACTCCTGACCATCCCCTTACTCGCCAATGGGCTACCGTCTGCGGATAACCGACGACGCTCGCCTGGAACCAGCAGACACCCTCCCTGTCGACTCCAGGAAAGTCAGTTCCGCCAGCGCACAGAAACAGGGACGTGGCCTGCCGATCGGGGCTGACACGCTAGTGGGGGGGGGGGGGCCTCANAGATTCATGGGTCACTCACAGTCGTGTGGGCAGGACTGGAGGACAGATACCGTGACCGCATTTAAATCTCAATCTCTCTCTCTCTCTCTCCTTTCCTCCCCACCCACCAGGAGTATAACCGAATATACGTAACGTAAACGCTATTTGTGCATTTACATTATGCCAGACATGCCGAACATCAGAGCGGCCCTCCCCCCACTTCCCCACCTTGCCTCAGCTCCGGTAACGGAGCTAATCCAGCTCCCCGAAAGTGGAGCCCCAGGCCAGCGAATGCTCTGCCGAGGCTCCTTGCCCCTCCTCCTACGGGGCGGTGAGTAGACTCCCCAGACGCCCCCCGAGGCCTCGCCCTGTGCGCACGCGGGGAGGCGCAATGTGTCTAGCAAGCGAATTACCCTGTGCGAGCTCAGTTCTTCCAGGTTCTGAGCAGGACCCTTGGAGGAGAACAGTTGGGGCTGACACACTTTTTGTCTCAAAGCCCACTTTGTGTGTCTGACCTCCTCGGGCTCAGTTGCTCGAGGACACGGCCCAGGGCAGGTGGGAAATCGCAGCTCATACCAGACGACAGGTGGGACGCCGCAGGCAAGAGGAATCAGAAGGAAAAGCTGAGGAGGGGGAGAGGCCACCTCGGACCTCCCTCCCTGCCCTAGTCCTTCCCACGGGCTTCCAGATTCCCGGGGCCAGCCACGATCGCACGGTCTCTGGGCCTGGCAGCTGGCAGAGGACCCCTGGGTCCCTGCAGAGGAGGCTGCAGTCCCTCCGCCGGCCTGCCTCCGAGGTCCCGGAGAAGAGGCTCCCCTGGCCGCCCCCACCCCCGGCCTCCGTGCTAACTCGCCGTGGAACCCTTCCCAGGTGGCCGACTTGTCCTCGAGGGCACCACCTCGGCTCCAACAGCGACGGTGGGCCTGGGTGGTCAGCCCTTCCAGGCCTCAGCTGGGAGCGCTCTGGGGCTCACGCCCGGCCCCCCAGCCTGCCAGCAGCCTCTCCTCAGGCCACGGCCACACACCCTGGGCTCCATGCGCCTTCCTGGCCTCCTTCGCCAACATCAACTTGGTGAAGTAGGGTAGAACCCTACAGCTGATGTTCTCTTTACAACATATTCACATGGATCCTAGGCCCCAAGTTTCCATAAAGAGCTGGATGAGATGGAGAGCTCTCGGGGGCCCGGGGGGGTCCTTCTAAGCCCTCAGTCACTCACCAGCCTGGCAACTGTAACTTTTCTGTGCCTCAGTTTCCTTATCCGTGACATAGGGGTGATGTGATGGTATCCGAACCTCACAGGGCTGTGGTGAGGAGGAGAAGGCGATTCTAGAACCGAGCCAAAAGCCTCCACCTGGCACACAGCCAGAATCCTGGAGGTTTTATATGCTAGCTAATCCTCGCTCTCTGGGCCGGCTTTCTTGGTGGGTGAACGCTGAGCCTCAGTATTTCCATTTGGGAATAAAGAACGAATCACAAAATGTAGCAGGTTATGCACACGGAGGGTGAAGGGAGAGGTGGGAGACATCCTCTTCCCACTCAGCTCTAGAAAAATGTCTTGCAGGCGCACCCGGGTGACTGGGTCTGGTTAGGCATCTGACTCGTGATCTCAGAGTCGTGCGTTCAGCCCTGAGCCGGCCTCCACCCTGGGTGGAGCCTACTTAAAAAAAAGAAAAAGAAAAAGAAACTAGAAGAAAGAGAAAGAAAAAAGAAAGATCTCTTGCAAACCTGAAGTCCACAGACATCAGTGAGCCCCAAAGCTGAGCTGGTAGGAAAGCACTGGGGAGACCACACTCCTTTGGCTCTTCTCTAAAAATCCATACATGTGTGCTTTCTCATTAATCACCTGCAATTATGCCTTCTCAGTCCTAACTCTTTCAGAGCAGCATTAAAAAAAATAAAAATCTGTCCCTAACATGAATTAAAAGACTGTATTAAAACTAGACTTACAGATGGGCTCACAAATGAAAGTTCCTTTTTAATTAGCCTAAGAGCTGAGAGAAGCCCAAAAACTGCCAAATAATCAATACTTCTACGCCGTGGTTAGTCTTCAAGCTGCAAGATTTCCATTTTAAATCCCACAGATTGATTTACCAATAAACATTAAGGCAGCGCATTAAGATTTCCAAACTGATACATTTAAAATAAGTTCACACCCGCTCTCATTCTGAGGAACCCAAACTCTTCCCCTTCGGTGCCTCTGGGAAGCCCCGAATGGCAGAAAGGAACTTGCGCCGGGTCTGCGGGCCCGGCAGCATCGGCGCTCCCAAGCACCCGGCCGGCGCGGCATTCTCTCACTAGAATGAGCTAGAACTAACTGCCTCTCCCCACAGACCCAATTAAGAAGCTGTGCCATTTCCTGGGCTCTGGCCCTGGAGTTCTGGGGGGAGCAGGTTGCAAGAGCAGCTGAATGCACCTTGGCGCCCCCACAGAGCGGGTGATGTGCAGAGGGGCTTGCTTCCCCAGGGACGGGGACAAGCTGCGGTGGGGACTGAACAGTGTCTCAATTAGGGGTCTGAGAGCAGGTGCTGAGGGACCTGGGGGGGGGGCACAGGCAGTCTCTGAGCTGCGACCTAAGTGAGTTCAGGGTGTAATGAAGCACATACTTCATTATGTGAATAACAGCATTTTATTGTGGCCAAATATGGCATGGCCTAAAGGCAGTACTTTAAAAGATAAGCCCATGTATTTGCATATAAAAATTTCCCCTGAACCCGTCTAAAATGAGGGGGTGGAAAAAACCGTACTTCAGACCCAATCAACAAATGCATGGAGTGTGCTAGATCAGTTCAAGGCATTAGTGAGGGAAAATAAAAGACATCCTGGCTTCCCATCCCCCCAAACCTTCAAAGGAGCTCTGAATACAGGAACCAGAATCTTTTGCTCCAATATTTGGGGACACTTCAAAGTATTTTCTGGGTGGGGGGTCTGGTGGCTCAGTTAGGCATCTGCCTTCATTCAGCTCAGGTCACGATCTCAGGGTCCTGGGATGGAGCCCTGCGTCAGGCTCCCTGCTCAGCGGGGAGGCCGCTTCTCCCTCTCCCTCTGTGCTTTCCGCCTCTCTCTCTCTCTCTCTCTAATAAATAAAATCCTTTTTTTTTTTTTTTTAAAGATTTTATTTATTTATTTCACAGTGGGAGAGAGATCACAAGGAGGCAGAGAGGCAGGCAGAGAGAGAGGGGGAAGCAGGCTNCCCTGAGATCATGACCTGAGCCGAAAGCAGAGGCTTTAACCCACTGAGCCACCCAGGCGCCCAATAAAATCCTTTTTAAAGAAAAGTACTTTCTGGGAAAAATAAGGATCCTGGGTGTTACAGAGTGCACAATTAGTAGAAAAGGGGGATGTAGCTTCTGGAAGGATTTGGGGAAACTTAAGGCCTCACAAGAATGAGCCAAGGGTGGGTCCCTGACCCTTCCCAGGTCCATCGGCATCAGGAATGCACTGGGTGGCCAGAAAGGGCTATGTCCAGGGAGGGCCCTTCCAGAGTCTCTCTCCAGAATCTTCTGATTTCAGCCCTCTACTGAGAAGTTCTAAGTAGAATTCTCGAGCAGGTAGAACAGGGAGCAGCAGATTCTAATTCTACTTCGGGGACAGTTCCAGTGAGGGTCTTAGGAGACGGTGTTAGATGACCCCAGACGCTGCATTAAGGGCTTTGTCCAGCGTGCCCAGGGCTGTGCCAAGTGAATCAAAGGCCCCAGGCCCCATCCGCCACCTGCTGGGAACAGGGGAGCAAACACCCTGAGACATCAGAGGCCCCCACTCTGAGACACTCTCACTCAACAACCACCACCACTAAGAGAAAGTGAAGATGTTCGCTCACTTCAGGGTGCGGGAGGCAGGGGACACGGTGGGGGTAAAAGGACCCGCCATTCTCAAGTAAAGTTGCAGAGGAGATGAATGGAGGCCACATATGCTGCAGGGTGAAGGAAGGAGCCCCAGCCCAGGACAGAGGAGTGTAACAGAGAACCCAGGGAAGACGGGAGAGAGGCGCAGAATGTGCGGGAAGGGCCAGGCTAGCGTGACGACAGGACAGGCAACATGGCCGTACACAGCCTCCTCACCAGAGCCCACTCCTGAGGCGGACGGCTGGGGAGAGACTGAGTTTCACTGACTGAGGAACTCCCTAAATCCCTAGATTTGCAAATCTTCACGCTTACGGAAAATCTCCAGATCTCTGTCTGATGTCAAGAATCCTGACTCAGGGGCCCAGAGGCTGGGAGGTACCTGCCCTGTACTCTCTCCTTGAAGAATCTGGGATTTTGCTTTGCCTTGGCACACGGGGCAGGAGGCGCTTCCGCCCAGTGAAGGGGAATCCCCAGAAAGGCACTGGAATAAACTCTCTGTGTACCTGAACGTGCATTTAGCTTCATCGGAAGATACTCTATTCACTGAGCACCTTTCCCTGGCTAATGACAGACTGAAAGTATGTGTGGGGCGGGGGAGGGAAGAGGAGAAAAGAAACCACTTGTCGGTCTCCCCCGAGGTGTGCCGCTGGGCCGTCCCCACTCCCACCTCGTCTGTTCCCCCCAGCAGCCCTGGGGACGTGGTTCCAGCCATGCCCACTGTGCACGGACTCGCACCCCACTCAGGGGTAAAGCCCGAGTCCTTGCAGGCCCCCGAGCCAGCCCCCATGGCCCTTCTCGCTGACCTGTCCCCGCTGCTCCAGTCTGGGCAGCCACGGCGAAGGTCCCAGGACAGCTCCGCCTCACACGCTCGCCCAGGGCATCTGAGCCTCCTGCTCTCTCGGCCCGGAGCACCCTTCCTCCAGCCATCCACACGGCTCCTCTCTCACCTCCGGCAAGCATTTACTCAAAGGCCGCATTCTGGGGGTGCCTGGGTGGCTCAGTCGTTAAGTGACTGCCTTCCACTCAGGTCAGGATCCCAGGGTCCTGAGATAGAGTCCCACATCTGGCTCCTTGCTCAGCGGGGAGTCTGCTTCTCCCTCTGCCCCTCGCCCTGCTTGTGCATGCTCTCTCATAAATAAATAAATTTTTCTAAAAAAAAAACAGTTAAAAAAAAGGTCACATTCTTGTGGAGGTCTGCCACTGCATCCCTTTGCGGGGCACCCCACTTCTTATCACCCCGTCCTGCTTTGTCTCGTCACCGCCAGTCACATGGCACATTTCCTGCACGTGCCTTGTTTCCTGTAACTCACGCCTCAGACGTCAGCTGAGGGCAAAGCCATCCATCTTGTCCTGGTCACGGCGGTGTGCCTGCCACCAAAAATGGCACTCTTCATTTCACAAATGAACGAATCAACTATCTGAACCACTCCGGTAGAGATAAGGGAGTAAACACACTTAAAACAGGCCTCTAGAGAAGGTGCCGGCCATCGACACAGGTGGGTGGTGAGTGGACATGAAGGTGTGAACAGGCTCCACACCCCACCTCCTCCAGCAAACCCACATTTCACCTCCAAATAATTCATTACGTGGGAGACTTCGGATAAGGAATGAAATGAAACAGAGTAAGATCTGAATCTCCTGCACCCAGACTTTCGTTTCTAAACCAAAGGGAGGACTTGACCAGTACAAACCTTGGGGCATGAGGTGGGCCTCTGGTAACCTGCAGAAACATGGTGAGACCTTCTCAGCCACCAACCCATTCCATCCTAAGGCCCCCCTGCCCCACCCTCACTGTTCCTCGGTCCCTCCTCTGCTTTATTCTTCTCCATAGTACCTCACAACTTCCCACACAACCAACATAATTTTATTTAACAGGAAAATAGAAGTAGAATGGAAGCTGAATGAGGACAGAGATTTTTTTGGGGGGGGGTCTATTTTGTTCATACAAGAATCCACATCTCCTAACACAATGTCTGGCATCTAATAGGTACTCAATAAAAATGCCCTAAGTGAATGAGAGGTGTTCTTATCTGGTGGGCTTTCGGAAGGGCTTCCAACGAGTCATGTACTCCCCGAAACTGAAGACTAAATTTTGTGTTGGGTTTTTTTCTTTCCCCGAGAAGAGAATTCATGGTCTCAGAGCCTCAAAGGAATCCGTGACTCAGAGAAGTTGGAGAACCACGAACACAGACGCCTCAATGTAACAAGGATTATTATAGGTTTCTTCCAACAATGAATAAACTTCATTCACAGCTATTTGCTAAAATAAGAATGCGCAAGCCACACAGGGTGTGCTTACATTGTTCTTGCTTCAGAAATCTCTAGCAGAAACCAGAGATTTGCCTTGGGAATGTTTATGAGCAGATTCGGAACAGGCAGCACTCTTATCCTTCCTGTCTATGAGCCAGAACATGGGTGAGAATGAACAAAAATATGTTTTCACAGATTTGGAGCCAATTCTTAATATTCACACAAAGCTGAGGGGCACCTGGGTGGCTCAGTCATTAAGCATCTGCCTTCGGCTCAGGTCATGATCTCAGGGTCCTGGGATGGAGCTCCCTCTCCCACTCCCCCTGCTTGCATTCTCTCTCTCTGTGTGTGTCTGTGTGTCAAATAAATAGAATCTTAAAAAAATTCATGCAAAGCTGAAAATAAAAATAGTACGTAAGGCGGGCCCCATACACACATAACGTGTCAAAGATCCCGGTGTATCCCATCCAGGCTGCAGCCTGGGCCCCACTGGGAAATTACCAGGGCCTGGTCCCAAAATAACAAAACCTGTCCCTCTTGAACACACAGCCACCCCCAATACCAAAACAAAATAAAAACAAAGAACTCCACACACATAATCATCCATCATCTATCAGACGTACAAACATCACTGCCTAAGACCCAAGCTCCACCAAACGTACAACATGGCTTACCTTCCCCTATCATTGAGACCCCCACGGACATGCCCATGAACTTGCTTTTGGTCCATACGTGAGTGTTGACGCACAGTCTCTTTTCCTTGCACTCGCAGTAGAAGCAGGAGATAGGTGGGTGATGGGACACCTGCTCAGCCACGAACCTCAGTTTGTAGCTTTTGGAAGGGTCCTCGGCCATAGGCTGTTCATGGCCAGCAGGAGAATGGGGGGCAGTCCTCTTTGGCTTGACCCTGTCTTTGGGGACCTCCCAGGAGCAGTGAAACGTCTCACCAATGATGGGGTTGTAGGGCTTCTTGGCCAGGGCCCCCTTGCGGCCCTCGTGGAAGGCCGTGAGATAATATTCCACGAAGCAAATGACTCTGTCCTCCGGTGTGGCCCCGGCGGTGATGGCCAGCAGCAGGTCCGGATGGGCCATAAAGTCTGCATACATCTCCAGCAGCGATCGCTTCTCCAGGATGAACGTGGGAAGCACCACCTACGTTTGGAAGGAGACAAAGTCAGACAGGAGACGCGGTGATTACACGAAAGAGGCTGCAACCTCCACCAAGCAAACCCACCGTGGCTTCAGCCAGAACACGGTTTCTTTGGACTCACAAATGACAGATCAGGGGAAACAATATCCAAGAAAACAAGGTCAGAGACGTGGCTGCGGGGGTGGCATGAAGCCAGCCCCCAGAGATGGTTCTGAGAGGCTCTCTCCTGGCTCAGCTGGGCTCGAACGGTGGCCTCTGCCTTCACCGCTGTCACTGTCCTCACACAAAACCCTTTTACTCCTCGTTACTTAGAGATGTGAAGAGCTGGGAAGGACTTTGTCCTTTTCTTCCTGACATCATACACAATCAAGGGGGGCATGCTCAGTGTGTCCCCACGAACACGGACACTGGGGGTTTGCTGGTGCCGCATCAGAGTGGGGGGCCAGGTCGACCAGCACACACCACCACTGACAGGGTCTACTTGGAGATCCGTTAGAAGAGCTGCATGCAAATCCTAATGTGATTGAGGCAGAGGAGGGGTGAGGAAAAGCCCTGGCCCAGGTCTCTGGGAGTGAAGGCCAATTAGCGAGCCAGGAAATGTCCAGAGAGCTGCCATGGATAAGAGGGGACATGAGTGGAGGTCGCTTGGCAGGCCGGGCCAGAAGAAATTAGCAGAAGTTACAAACAAGTGGGCTGGCCCTTAATACAGAATCTTCTGGTAAATGGACTGGCACAGAGGCTATTCCTAGGTTTGTTACGGGCACCAGCACTAAAGAGGAGTAGAGCTCAGGATAACTCTGTCGGGGACAAGACAGAGACTCCTCGTGGACCCAGGAGGCCATCCGGGGCCCTACAAACCCAACTGGGGAGGTCAGGAAAAGCCAGTGAAGGCCATTGTGAAACTGGGCTGGAAAGCAGGTCACTCGTTGCTATCGCTGATATGCGGAGAAGGGGGAGACTGTTTCTCACTGCTTTAGAGTGATCTTAAAATGACTTTGTCGTTGGGTATTCACATCCCACCCACTGAGCTGCAAGGCACAGCTCGCTCTGACCTGCAGCATTCTCCTCCTCGTGTGGGATCACAGGACTGTGAAGCTGGAATGCTGGCCATGGCCGGCTGGATCCTCCCTAACACCCTGTGAGAGAGGGGGGCGGGGAGCCGCAGGAGTTCAAGGTGATGCAGCTGGCTCACACTCCCTCCTGGTGACTGAGTCCGTCCTTCCTCCATACAGGCCCTAGCTCCCGAGAAAATATTCTCTGACTGCGAATGTCAGAAAGCTTAGAGATCTGCACCCCGCCTCCACCTGGGTTTGCTTAGACCCTTCCTTGCAAAAGATGTAGCTACGATGGAGGAGAGATGTCCTGAGACAGACAGGCAGACAGGAGAGCAGCAAAGCACAGAGGCTTCAGAGGAAACTGGAAAAAAGCCCAGCCCACCAGAGAGATGACTCTGGTATCATTTTTTTTTTTTAAAGATTCTATTTATTTATTTGAGAGCGAGCAAGCGAGCACAAGCAGGGGGAGAAGCAGAGGGAGAGAGAGAAGCAGACTCCCCGCTGAGCAGGGAGCCCGATGCAGGGCTCAATCCCAGGACCCCGAGATCATGACCTGAGCTGAAGGCAGATGCTTAACTGACAGAGCCACCCAGGTGCCCTAACTCTGGTATCTTTATTAACATTTTTTTAAGGTGAAATACTATGTCAGAGGAAAGACACTGTGTATGAGTCTTAAAAAAAGCGGCCAGATAGGAAATTAAACATGTAGCACCACCCTAGTACCACAGAAAGACCCCAAATGTTAACATGTATTTCTTGCTATTAGACTTGAGTGATTTTTACATTTTTTTCTGAGTGTCCTTCTGCTTTCCATTTACAATATGCTGTAAAAAAGAAACATTACTTAAAACACAACTAGGCAAATCAGTGGAGACTTCCGCATTTTCTTTCAGCCAAAACTTGACGACACTGAGAATCCGGCTGCCCAAGGATCTGAGCTGGCCAGATATAGTACATTCTGGCTCAGAATGACCTTCAGGGGCCACCGTGATTACTTCCTACGTCTTTTGTGGGGACAGGTCATCACTCACTGGCCATCGCTGTGCGTCTGCTCTTCCAGCAGGGCTCTCCGGGGGCCAGGTGGCTGCGTTCTCCCCGTAGGCGGCCAATGGCAGAGCAAAGGGGAGGCAGAAACAGCCCCAAGCACAAGCACTCAACCATCACTGCCTCTCCTGCCCCTGGAGCTGCCCAAGGTCTGCCCTGGAGTTCCGCCCGGCAGGCTGTGCAGGGACTATGGATTTAACTGCCCTGGGAACACCCCCAATGAGGCCAAACCATCTAAAAAGGAAAAGAAGCCACAAATGTCTACATCTCTGGGCCTTCCCCAAACCACCCCACTCCTTGTCCCCTCCCTTCCCTGGCAGGGCCCCGTGATCACGAGGGAACCCAGGAGGGAAAGGGCAGAATTCCAAGGAGGGTGGTCAGCCCTGACGGACTGGATTCCCAGGAAGGGGGCTCCGGGGTCTTTGACTGGCGTCCTTCTCTGCACCTGCGGACGGGGGCTTCTCCAGCAACCATCCCAGCTCTGGACAAGGACAGTTGTCAAGTGTGTGTACCCAAGACTGAAATTACGAGGAAAGAACTGGGAACGGTCGTAACTCTCTCAGTATAGACTTTTGGAAAGGGCGAGAACCTAAGGCAGGTCCCCTAACTTAGCATTTCTGAACTCTGAAGCTGAAGGATTAAAACAAAATAACGAGGAAAAAGAACTCCACTCAGCATCCCAAATCACTGAACATCAGAATGGAAAGGGACCCTCAGGGTGATGTAGTCCAGTGCCCTGGTCTCACAGGTGAGGGGACAGAGACGGGGAGAGGGGAGGGAAGGCACCAGGCAGGAACCTTGGGGCTCCCAACTGCTGCCCAAATTCTTCCCATTATCCTGACACATCACAAGTATCTGCTTCTGGCTAACACCAGCATTTTCTTCCCCTCAGTGGACTAGGGAGGTCCAACTGGGACAGCTAGGCCACCTCACCTACTGCCACTGATTCTTTAGTAGGGCGCAGGGGGTGCCTGGGTGGCTCAGTTGGTTAAGCATCTGACTTTTGATTTCAGCTCAGGTCATGATCTCAGGGTCCTGGGATCAAGCCCCTCATTGGGCTCTGTGCTCAGTGGGGACTCTGCTTCTCCCTCTCCCTCTGTTCCTCCTCACCTCCGCTTGCTTGCACAGATGCTCTAAAATCTTAAAAAAAAATAAATAAGTGGGGAACAGGAAGTGGCCCATAGGAAAGGGGGGGCACATGAATCCCACCTTCTGGCCCATTCTACTCCTCCCGGAATGACTAGGCAATCCACCTATCCCCAAATGATTAATTACCACCAGGAGGGAGACCATCGCCAATGAAGAAAGGCAAGCACAGCGCCCCCATCTGGAAAAGTGCAGCTATGGCTTCCCAACTGGCCTCCCTGCTTTCTGTCAGACCCGCCTTGATTTCTTCTCCACACCACAGCCAGGCCCATCTCTCAAGAATCTTTACAAGAGATAAATAAAGTCCAGTCTGGCCCCCCAACCTCCCTCTAGTGGGGCATTATCCCTGTCTGCCTCCAGCCCTCCCCTTACAAGTACCCACCCCTCCCCCCCACACACACACACCACACTCTCAAATCCTGTTTTCCCTCTTCTGCCCTCCTCCTGCCTTGTTCAAATGATGATGACCAGCTAGTCCGCCTAAGGGTACCCTCCTCTGTGAAGCTTTTTCTGACGGCTCACTCTCCCAAGGCTAAACCAGCAACTCCCTCCTTCAGATCCTCACCACACCCCACACATCTCCATCGTGGCCTCCACAATGCTTGTTGTGATAAACAGCATTATTGGCGGGCCCCTGCGGGGCTCGGTCAGTTAAGTGTCTGCCTTTGGCTCAGGTCATGATCCCAGGGTCCTAGGGTGGAGCCCCGGGTCATCGGGCTCCCCGCTCAGCGGAGAGTCTGCTTCGCCCTCTGCCCCTCCCCCAGCTCATGCGCTTGCCACTCATTCTAATAAATACAAATATTTTTAAAAATTAAGAACATTACTGGGACAGTCTGAGAAATTTTTACCATGGGCCACATATGAAACAGTATTGTGTCAACGTTACATTTCCCGAGCGTGTCATGTGTGTTGTGCGGGAGAACGTCCTTGTCGTCAAGAGATGCACACTGATGGACGCAGGGGAGAATGGTCACGTCTGCACTCGGAAACGGTTCACCCAGAACCAGACATACGCATGTACATGCAGGTGCGTCTGTGGGGCTACAGGGCAAGAGGAAAGGGAGAGAGGAGTAGAGAGTGCGGGAGAGAGGAGAGAAGGGAGAAAAGCAAAGCAGCAAATGTGAACGACTGGGAAATAATGGCGAAGGTTACGGGCAGTCCACTGTACTGTTCTCGCAGCTCTACGACAGATTAGAAAATGCACCGAATAAAAAGGTGCAGGGAAAAGAAAGAAGGTTCCACCAGAGATGTGATACCTGAGAACTTATCAGTTTTCAAAGCCAGCCCTCCCCAGATTGCAGACCCAGGGACCGTGGTCTCATGGCCACCAGCAAGGTCAACTCACTTGGATATATATTCTACACTTGGAAATGATCCTGCGGCTTTGTCAGAGCTGGCAAAAGTAGAATACCTGAAGAGACAGAGGAGGATGGATTGGGAGTGGAAGGACGATTTCTTCTTTCATTCCTTGTCGGTCTGTCTGATTGGTGTTTGTGCAAAATACCAGGTCTTTCTGGTACTTTCAAAACCAGCAGCCTGAACATTTTAGGCAAGATAACATGCTTTTCACTAAAGCAGATTTCCATCTCTCACACAACCTCCCTGCCTTATGTGTGTGTGTATGTGTGTGTGTGCGCGCGCGTGTGCACGTGCCTTTGCAAATAAGTCACTTCGTCATCTGTTCCTTGGGCAGTGGACACTGGAGATACAGAGCCAAGAAGTGGCGAGTGCTAATTGGGCTGTCTGCCTCCAGCGGATACGTGAGCGACAGCTCAGCTGTGCAGACCGACAGTATCCACATGGCCGGAATCCCTACTGCAGATTTATTGAGCCATCAATAACGGCTGCCTTTTCTCCCATTAACATAATTAAGACAATGAACTACTTTGGGGAAAGAGGGAAAATAAAAATAAAAAAAAAAGATCTGCATTCGGGACTCAGAACAATTAATTACATTTAAAGTTGCATCAGTCTAGAAGTAACTAATCTCCACGTTGGGCTCTTAGAACTTTGAAATAATCGATCACCCCCTGAGATAGTCAGAGGGTCCAAAGAACGAGCCAAGAGTCTCTTCTCCTGAACAGAGAACACAGCAGGCTTCTGCAAAGAAAGTCCAAGAGTAGGTGCAATATTTTCCAAAGAAACACCCATTTGCTTAATAACCTTGAGAATCATCTACGTAACTCTGCCCTGAGACGGGCAGACCCACCCAGTGCCAAGGAGCAGGCACAGAGAGGCTGATCTCTGTAATCCTTTGAGGAAAACAGGGGAAGTACACCAAAGTCCAAACTTATGAAATAAAGGGTGGATAATTCACACTGCCAAAGGGTTCTTTCCTTAGCCGACAGGATGCTCCCCTGGCTTTCCTTAAAATGCCAGCTCCCGGGGCACCTGGGAGCGCTCTCGTTTCCTGTCTGCCTCCTTCTGTCATCCCACAAGCTCCCGGAGGGCGTGGGTGCTGGAGGTTTTGCCCACTGTTGCACCCCAATGTCTAGAACAGCATCCGGCAGGTGTGCAGTTCCATAAAAAGTGAACATACACATTACTAACTGTTGTCTTTGATATCCCTGAAGAGGAGGTTAAGAAGGTCACAGACCTCCAAGCTCTACCCCCATTCTGTGGCCCCTCTCCCTGGAGGCCAGGCAGAACACAGCCCCTCCTCCTCCTGTTTCTTGCCTACATCCAACCCTCCAAAGCTTTCCTGTTCCCCTCAGCATCAAGTTCACCCTCCTTCACATGACCCACAAGGATCCACAGGATCAGACACTATTACCCACTCCAGGTTCTACCGAGCCACATGCCAGCCAGCGCTGTGAGTCGCAGCTGGACTCCACCACACTGCCTTGTGCTCTCCAGCTTTGCCCATGCTGTTCCTTCTGCCAGGAAGGCCCTCTTACTCCTTCCACTAATGCCCATCAGCCTTCAGGCTCAACCTCAATGTCCCTGCCTCAAAGAGCCCTTCTGTAGCCCACCATCTTTTTTTCTTTCTCTCTCCTTTTCCCTTCTAGGTTACCCACAATTTGTGGAAATGGAGCCAGTCATCCAACTGAGGTATTCACCAGCAACTCGGGGTTGTGGAAGCGTAGCTGAGGGGGAAGGGCAGCCAGGGGTGCTTTTAGTGGGAGGATCAGCTGCACATTTTGTGGGGGCAAAGTGAAAAATGAAAAAGAAAATCCCCTTATTCGAAGTTATTAAGAATTTCAAGATGGGATGCCTGGGTGACTCAGTTGGTTAAGTGTCTGCCTTCGGCTACAGTCATGATCCCGGGGTCCTGAGATGGAGCCCCGTGTAGGCTTCCTGCTCAGCAGGGAGTCTGCTTCTTCCTCTGCCCTTCCCCCCAGCCCCTGCTCGCACTCTGTCAGGTAAATAAATAAAATAGTTTAAAAGAAAAAAAAAGAATTTCAAGAGAGCAACAGAACATTCTATCAAGCACAGGACACCTCTGGGCATGGGGGGACTGTGGGACTCCACGGGTCACATGCCCATGAGACTGGCCCTGTCTGGGGACCACAGTTAATTAACTCGGGCACAATGTCTCAATGGACACCCAGCCATGCAGGTGACCGGTAGATGCATCAATCCTGGCCACCACCTCAAAGATGGGGCAGTATACTTGTTTTATGGAGAGTGACCAGAGCTCTGTTCTTGAGTCGAAGAAGATCCAGATGCCTACTCATCAGACACGGGCTAAGTTCGCCCCCTGCCAAAGCAGTACAAGCTCAAAGTCACGACATGGGCACAGCCAAGAAGAGAGAAGGGGATGGTAAGCAGAGAGAGACTTTCATCAACCTTTCTACGATGCAATCGAAGGTTTACCTCTTCCTCCCACAAGCATTTCAGCTCATCAACTCTTCCCTTGGTTTTCGAATAACAGTTTCTTCCCAGTAAATAAGTTAATGCACCATGGACTAGAAAAGCTTTCCTTTCAAATAGCCAACTAAGTATTTGATAAACGTAACAGTTGCTCTTTTAGGAATAGTCTGGGGCTTCCCCAAAATGCAAAGCAATTATATCCTAACAAAATAATAACAGGAGAGGCACAGCTCCTAGGATTTATTTTAAAACAAGAGAGCCATAATGTGAGATCTCCGAGATGCTCAACCTGCTGTTAACAGATCCCTCTCCGTATTTTATTGTGTTTCTCCACATCTGACCTGGACAATTTCAGAGTCTCCGACATTCTCTCTCCTGTATCATTCATGATTCTCTGTCAATGTTTCCCAAATATTTTTCAATAGGATCCACAGCGAGAATATGTTTTACGTTGTGACCCAGTGCACATGCATCCACAGAACTGAAATAAAAATTTCATGGGCAGTACATGCCGAGATTTTTCCACTGTGTTTTACTTCATTTTTGAGAAATGATCCTTTGACCCACTGCATTGGTTTTACAACCTACTAAATGGGTCACGACCCACAGTTTGGAAATGTAGTTTTAGATCATTCCAGCCTACATTATTTTACCCACATTCCTTCCTCCGGACCTTAATTCAAGCTCTATCTGAAGTGTCCACGAATCCACAAGAATAAAAAAGAAGTGGCTTTTAAAAAGGCAAGCATTTAGGGGCGCCTGGATGGCTCAGTCACTTAAACACCTGAGTCTTGATTTTGGCTCAGGTCATGATCTCAGGATCGTGGGATCGAGCCCTGCGTCAGGCTCCGCACTCAGCCTCTCCCCTCCTGTGCTCTCTCTCGTTCTCTAAAATCAATCAATCTTTAAAATAAGTCTATAAATAAAAATTTAAATGATTCCTCTAGCAAAAAGGACATTCTAGAGCTAGAAGGCTGAAACGAAGGGAATCAGGCAGGGTAACGTAGAACAGGTCTTCACGGCATGGTGAGCAGATCCAAGCTGAGGGCAGAGAGCGGCGAGGCAGGGAACCTTCTGAGGTCAGGCCTCCCCAGCATGGCGTCACCATTTTCTTTGCAGTGCCACAGTCTCCCACAGTATCAGACCCGCTCACATTCAAACACAGGAAATATTCTGCGGAAAAGGCTTTTCTGTACTCTGTGAGGCTCCTGACTCCTCGGTCCCCCATCCTGTCATCTTCCTCTTCAAAGAATCGCTCACACCCGCCCCGCCCCTCCTGGTTCTCTGGCCTGCAGCACAATCTGAGGTGAACCTGTGGTATCCAGACCCGTCACGGCCGCCAAACAACCCAACCTCCCTCACAGCAGCTTCCGCCCTTCTGTGGCGTGGACCATCTCAAGCATGTCCACATTTTTCTGGCTGGCCTTCAGGTTCTAGAACCTCCATTTCCCAGCACACCCTCCTCCTGGCCTCTCCCCAGTAGCTGTCCATCTACCACACCAAACAGTCTCATCACACAGGAAGTGCTCGGTAAGGTTAAGAGTGATGTTGTGTCTACTATGAGTCCAGCACTGGGCTGGGGCCCTCTCACTCCCTCCCATCTCACCACACCCTGCCAGGCAGACATTAGGATTCAGTATCTGGCTAGAAATGTAACCAGGTGGGCACCAGCCCCCAAGCCACCATACAACCCTTCAGCTACATACAGAATGGCCTTCCCTGCTTGCCTCCAGAATGAAGCCATGCCTCGGGGTGAGGGAGGATCTCCAGGGGCCCAACAACTTGCCATCAGTAGTCAGGACACCGGGTTCTCATGATGCTGCCCCCAGGGAAGAATCCTGGCCGAATGAAGCACCAGGAAGAGTCAGCTGCTCTCCTACCAAACAACAGGTCCGTTTCCTTGTAGGTGGGTAACTGGATCTGAGTTCCCAGCAAGCTTGCCTTCTGGGGACCAGCCATTAAAGCTAATGCCAGTTGGCAGCAGATTGTGGCCAGGCACACAGTGGCCTGACTCCTGGTGCCGCCATTTTCCTTCTTCCTGTTGCTCTCTCTGGGGCCAATACACCACATCTGTCTCTACATCTCCAATCTTCTCTAGAACACAGTAGGAAACAAAGAAATCTTTTCTTGAATTTTCCCTATCATCTCCTGTGCTTCTTCTGATGCTAGGATGGCAGCTCTTCTAAAGAGTCAAATGTGACACTCACGCTCTGAGATGAGCATTTATATAAAAACATACTTTCAAATTATTCCTTGGAATATCCATGCTCAAATGCCATTTTTGGCCTTTTTCCCACTCTACTTCCCCAGTCTCACCACGGTGATGAGAATGTGAGTAAAGGAGGCTGGGTGCGGGGGAGGGGAGAGAGAACCCAAGCCATTGGCTGCAAACCTAGTGGGACATGCCAACCTACCTTGGTCAAATCCATTCCCAGTTTGAGCTGTGAAATGAGATGAAGAATTATACTCCGTTGATCCTCCATGACACCCAATTCTGTCTCTTCCTTATCTTCAGTGTCACTTTTTTCATCTTCAGACAAAACCAGTTCAGGGCCTGAGTTTGGCTAAAACAAGATCATTGATAAAAATCACCAGCTGGTCCAATAGTTAGAAGCACAATGTAGGGACCCATATGCTTAGAAATGACTGAAGAGAAACAAAGAATTACTCTGTAAGTTGGTCCTATTAGCCACAGGGTGGAAGAGGATACTTTTGGAGTGTAGGTTCTTTTGGGGATACTTTAGTCATTGTGCATGCCCATTCATTTTCCCCATCCTCCCCTATTAGCGAACTTTCTGGCCTAAGGACTTCCCCCCAGCCAAAAAAGTTTCCCGCTCTTCAAAAAACTATATGGGTATTAGCTCCCTTACCTGGACTAGTCCCATACAATATTTTCCTTTTAATTTACACAACCCAGAACACTTTATATCTAATGTAAACTTTTCTGTTAATAAGCAAAAGTCAGATACCCCCGGGACAGACTGAAATTACCTTAGTTACAAGAAAATGTACTCTGAGACTATTTCTACTCACATCAATTAATATTACTACAGCAAGTGTGAAAAAAAAAGTCTCAGAGCTGGCATTAATTTAGGAGGGGAGACAAAAATAAAAACTTAAGGGAAAATGTGGAAATTTTATAATGCTGAAACTCATGCCAGCCAACAGACCTTGCTTTCCTCAATGCAAGTTTATTAATTCAATTGCTTGATTCTGATTTTTCCGATTACATAGTTAACAGGCAAGTTAATGAGCAGAATGTACAAGAGGGATTATGGAGCAGAGCATTTTCCAAGATCCCTGTATCAAGAACTCTGGCTATCATGTAACATTTTCCTTGGGATTCTATGAAAGAAGTAACCCTACTCCCCACTCCACATTTACCTGTGTTCTTATGGCACTTGTTTACAGGTAAGCCCAAGCACTCTTCAAAAACATTACACAACGGTTTCTAATTATAGAAATGCAGGAGCTCAAGGTATTAATAAGAAAAGGATAGAGATTTACCCATATGTCTAAGCAAAAACTAATGATTTATAAACCCCATTAGAAAGAATCATCTCATTTTATCTAAAGGCACTTCCAACACCCCAAGGTTATTTAATGATTAAGGTGGCTGTAACTGACCAGCCTAACATACACGTGCTGGCCATTCCTTACCAATACTCTGCAGAGAAAATACAATGCTCTTCTCCCCTAGGGTAGGCATTTAAAAAATTTCCATTGAGATAGACATTTTCCATAGACACATTTCTCAAATTACTCTCAATCACCTCTGAAGGACCCCAATTCTGGAGAGACCATTGGGAAGACCTTGGTGAAGCCCAAGGGGTAGGCTCTCCCCACCACCAAGAGTTGTGTTTTCCCCCATCATGTGATTCATCTCCAACCTCACTGTAATGTGTGTTGTTTGACACCATTGGAAAATTGTGTTGCAAGAATATACTGAAATAACTAAGGACCCTTGGCCCCGATCCTGCTCCACAGGAGACTCGCCAGATGAATCTCGGGTGGAGGGCGGGGAGTGGGCTGTCCTGATTCTCTGCAGGGAAGCTGGAGAAGGAGGGGCTCCGAAGGCCACCCTGCCTCTCCTCCAGCTTCACCTCTTGGGACATCTGCCGTGTCACAGTGCTGCTACCAAGGCCACTGAGACAGAAGGGCCGAAAGGCTAGGAAGAGCAGGGTCCACCAATCTGCCCCTCCCAACTCTTCCTTCTCCGTCCTCTGGATTTCAGTTTTGAAGTGTACGGTGGTCTCATTTCACTGGGAGTTTACAGCGCCAATGAGTCACCACTGAAGTCAGAAAGCTCAGACCCAATCCCTTCCAAGGGCAAAGGTGCTGCTCTTGCCACTCACTTCCTTTGTAGTGACCTGGTGGGTAGTACTCTTTGTTAGTAGACTCCCCCTCAAGGCAGGGGTGGGGCAGCTGGGAGAGGAGAGGACAATGCCCTGGGCATCTTGCTTTGGAAGGAAAAAGGACACTCAAAAACAAATCAAGCTACCAGCATGCACCTGCACTGGGGGAGGAGGAGACTGCGGCATGCAAAGTCCTTATTTGTCTCCACAGGAAAGGGAGCCGCCATCTTGAGTGCAATTATTCCTGCTTGAAATTAGTTGTTCTCACCAAGTACTGAATGCAGACTAAACAAATCAATTGCTCAAGTGAGGCGGCCATAAGCTTTATGAAGCAGAACGATCCTTCCTTCTGAAAATGTGATTTCCCATTTGTCCACAGAGCAGCATGCACGGAAATCTCCATCCTCCCCACTCACCTTCACACCTGCTGCAACACGTTTATAGGACCACCCGGGACCACACTTCCTCCTGCTGTCTGCCTTACTTGGAAATTAAACCCAGCTTGTCCCAAGCTTTGGGTGGCCAGGAAGTCTTTCTTCAAGATCCTGCCTTAGTGATACTAAGAACACACATCAATGTGCACACAAACCTCCCCAGGTCTTCCCCTTCAACCCAACATTACATTTCCTCTGGGTCTGGTGATGCCTCTCAGAGACGCTGGCTCGAGCAGAGAGATTTAAGGCTGGTACATGAGCCCCAGAAGCTGACTCACTCCAAGGTGACCAGAGGCCAGAGCTTGTGGGGCCCCTAAGATCCTGCCAGGGGAAGAAAGACCAGGAGGAGCCTGACACACATCACTGGCTTGGATCCTCAGCAAACTGCTTCAGCTTAATCAAGGATCCGTAAGAGTTCTCTCTCCCAGAGCTTCTGTGAATGTGCCCTTCTTACAGTATGATTTGCAAAACCTCTCCTACACAAATCTAAGTGAATAATCAGGGTTTAAAAAGGGAGGGGGCGCCTGGGTGGCTCAGTCGGTTGAGTGTCTGACTTTAGCTCAGGTCATGATCTCGGGGCCCTGGGATCAAATCCTGTGTCGTCAGGCTCCCTGCTCAGTGGGGAGTCTGCTTCTCCCCCTGCCTCTGTCCCTCCCCCTGCTCGTGCTCTCTCTTACATCTTCCAAAAAAAAAAAAAAAGGTAGTTTCATTCATCACATTGTTAGTGAATGTCTTAGAAGACACCCCCAACTCCACACACACTGGAACTCAGTCTTTTGCAGAAAGGTGAGACCACCCTCCATTGTGGGTCAAAAATGAGGGCAAGAGGAAGGAAGACAGGAGTAGTGAACTGGTCAATCCTGTGAGAAAGAGGTCAAGTGGCAACGTAAATACAGCTCTCTCAGCAACCACAAAGCACCCACTGTTAACTGCCGCTGCAAGAAATTCAGAATTTGAAGAACAAGGCTTTGTTGGCCTTTTAAAGGCAGAAAAACTACCCTTTTCGGGTCAAAAGTTTGTCAATTCTGCTGGTCTGCTGTGAAATCCAAAACATTGATAAGGTCATGGGATCTATATTCCATAATCAGTCCCCCTTCCAGATCCTCACCCTTCCACTCACAGCACTCTGCTTCTCTTCTAAGGGCCCCTGGATGCCCCCACCCTCCAATCCCTCTGGATTTCTGCTTCTAAAGCCATGACCACTGCCTGCAGGTGCTCCAAGGTGGCAGGACAGTGTTTCTCAATCTCAGAAGAAAACTGGAAAATGAGAAATGGTTTTATAAATGCTGGGAAAGTTCACATGACTTACTAAGCAAGAAAAGTCATCAAATTCCCCCATCCCCCAGAGATCTCTGCAAATGAGGCAGCCCAGCCATAAAAACATATGCCAACTTGTAAGACAAAATGGAATCAGAATATGTTTTAAAGAGAAGCAAACTTTGGGAAAAAATGAGGTTTTTAATAAAAACAAAAATTGTGAGTCAATATTTCTACCACATGAGCACCTTAGGGCATACTAAAAATCAAATGAGTCATGCCTTGAGCAAATAGGGGGAAGGACAAGTACATGTGATGGACAGAAAAAGGCTTCATGGCAGGCTGGGGCCTAGAGACACTCCTCTGTGTGTCCACAACAGTGACTTGTGCCCTAGAGCAAGGGTTCTGAATCTGGGCACTACGGACACCCCTAAAGGTATCTACCACTACCCTTCATATCTGATATGAAAATTGTGTATCTGGGCATTGTCTGGAGATGAGGCCCATGCTCTCCTTGGGTTCTTGGAAGAAGATGTGCCGCTGGGCTGACCTCGGGCCTCTCAAGGACCAAAGGGTCTGAAATGGGCTCTCAGGATGGGATGTGATCTAGCCAGACAGTCCCAGCATCTACAGACGTGCTCCTGCCTTCAAGCACAGACCTCGACTTCTTCTCTGGTTCTGGGCAGCACATCCATAAGGCACCAGCTAAAGGCCAGGGCCAGAAACAAAATCATGACTCGGTTAGGTTTACATGGGTTCCATAGTCCTCTCAAGGGGCACAACGGTGCAGGAGAAACACTGAACTTTGCTTTCACCTCCTCTTTTAAACACAAATCTTAATTCTGCAATACAAATGCAAATTCCAAGCAAGATGGAAATTCCAATCCATTTTATTCAATACATACATGTAACTGAACTACAGTTTGGGTCAGTTCCAGGAAAAACCATGAAACAGACATTCATCTTCGAGGCCCATTCATTTCCCTGTCACAGGCCCTGCTCCACCCCTGTACCCGTACCTACTCCCCCTTTCCTCAGGCAAGTGCCTACAACCCAGACTTCTTTCTTCATGACCATCTCTCCTCCTTCCTTCACTGGCCCTCAGAGAGAGCAGAGGCCGACATAAGCAGCAGTTTGATCTACTAAAGTCCTCTTTATGTGTAAAAACCTAATAACTTAGTGTCTTAACTCAAAGGGCTGAATCCTTAGATTTGAGGCATTATGAAAGAAGCCATGACCCGACCTTGAAAAAAAACTTTTTCCTATTGAACAGGGAGCAAGGCCATGCTAGAGCCCTTAGAACACAGACATGCAAGTATGAGGGGTCTACGCTAGTAAAGATAAAGATGGGCACCCACTACCATCTTTTGCCCACATAAGTGTCCTAGAATAGGCATTCGTAAGTAGATAATCTCTTCAACAGCAAACGAAACCCACTGAGTTCAAGTGATCTACAGCTATCCTAAAAGTCTACTCGACCAAGGACAGAAAATAGAGGCAGCTAAAAATTGAACATCAAATCCTACTCCATCAGCAAGCATGCTGCAGCCCAGCGTTTTGAGAGCCTGGCATCTCCCCCCACACGCTGGTACCTTGTTGGGGGAGTTTTTCTAGAGTTCTTGGGGGGGGGGTTCTTGGCACACTTGTGCCCAGGTGTCTAGAAAATGAGACACGGGGTGAACTGAGCCACACCAAAGACTCCAAGCATAGTCCAGATATCGTCTTTACAGGGAAAGGGGAAAACCCAGCTAGGTCAGAAAGGGTATCTGATATTCTGAGGGTCACAAAAAGCCAGAAGGTGGGGGCGAAGATCCAAAGCACCACCCTCAGATATCCATCCACCCTCAAATGAGAGAAACGTCACGAGTACAGCAGCAGAGCAAAGGAGCAACCGGGCAATGAGGTGTCCTCCTACGGACCTTACCTCTCACTTCCGCGACTATGCACAACATGTGATAACGTGCAACACTGGCCACCAGCACAAGTACGCTTTTGTTTACCAGGGGCGGGTGAAAGCCAACAGACAGTGGTTTGCTAGAAAATGAAAGGTTCTAGAAAAAATAGGAAAATCAAGTTGAAACAGGGATGAGAGGTTAGAGGGGCAGAGAGGTTGGAAGAGTAGGTAAATGGAAGAGAAAGGAGACACATACAGTGAATACTAGAAGACGAGCCTGGGAGGCTGTGTGTCTAAGAGGTACAAGTGCCCAGGAACCAACTACTGAAACTATTTTTTGTTCTAATGATAATGGCATTACTGGTGTGGACAACCTTTATGGAATCCACAAAACCAAGTATTTAGCCCCTTTTATCTCTAGTCATTTTTTCTCATCTCAATATTTATAGCATATTTGACCAAATTATCACAATCATTCCTTGATCCCCATTGTGTATATTCCCATTAGTAATAGTTCACCTCCTAAGAAGTCCGATCTAACAGTCCAAGGTGCAGAAAACCGGCATAGCCATGTTCGAAGACCCAAGCCAACTTCATACCCAAGTCAATAGCATCAGTATAGCACAGTGTGTACAAAGATGGCCGGCAGTCCAGAAAATTCACCTGGCATTTCTGTCCCTCGTTCCCCAGTAAGACAATTACATCACATGACTATCAAGTGCAAGGCACTATCACATGCTTAGAAAAATCATTTCCCCCAAGGACACATACATACAGTTTTGTCATATGAATGTAAAGTGGCTGCTGCTAATGACCTACTGTCCTTCCCACGCTTAGCACAGGTGGGATTTCTTCCCCAGAAGACTCTCGTTTGTGCCTGTCTCCAATTCTCCAAAAGTAGGCCATCTTTGCTGAATGGAGGGTCTCTCGGTTGAAGGGACAGATGCTCTCCTCTGGTCAGAAGTCATGCCAAAGAGCTTGATGTCAGACATATGTCTTTGGATGATGTCTTGTACTCCTGACGCCCCTCGACCCTAACACAGGGCAGCTACTGAAGGCTAGACTCCACACATGTACGATCTTCTATGCCAGGTGACCAACTGTGCCTTGAAGGCCACCCCTGTAATTAAGGAACCTTATCTTGCCATTTGGAGGTAGGTACGATGAGGCCACTGTGCGAGGGGGGTACCCGATGGAAGAGATGGCTCTAATCCTTGACAGGTTCAAGTACAAGCATGTCCACACAGCAGGCTGGTCCCAGCTGCCGTTTCGGAGATGCTGAGTTGGCTGCTACTGACATCACAATGCTTCTGCCGCCTCCCAGTGGATCGCTGGCTTTCTGGCTCTAACCACACATACACACACATTTACCACACTTGGCTCTCATAGACTGGAAGGACAGATGCTCTTCCTGAGCAAAGGAGCTGACCTGCAGAAAGGTTCATTTTCAATAAGACACACCCTGGAAAGTAGAAGGAAGTCACTTCTGGGAAGGGGGACAGGATGGGGGGTGGGGGGCATTCATCATCAGCCAAGATGATCAGGTACAATTATGCCAAGAGGATGCAACATGTGTTCCTTTCAAAAACATTTGAAAGAAGCATTCATGGCAAACAACATCGGCCTTCTTCTCGTTTCCACGTAGCTGCTCAGGAATGATTTTTAAATGAAAGCAAAAAAGAAAGGAGAAGGTGCAAAGCAAACTTTAAAAAGTACCAAAGGGAAAAAAAAAAAAGAAAAAAAGAAAAGCAGCAGCAACAGCCGTGAAGGGGGAAGTGATTATCTTGCAGCTGGGGCATTGGAAGCAAGCGTGCCAATGACGGTACTGGCGACCACGTGCAAGCATTCAGAGGCCACAAACCACGCTTCAGCACCACCAGGAACAGCAGGAAGGGCACACACGTGACGAGAACACCCAAGAGCCAAGAGCTGTGTCGCATGCTTTAGGACACTCTCTCAACCAGCAAGAGGTGGGCGCTTTGCAACCCAATCCAGCACTGAGTTACCGGCCAGCAGAGCTCACCAAGACTGGGTGAAAGCGAAGCCGTGCCGGGTTGCCGGACGCTGGTCCCCACGGCCCAAACCGCACAAGCAGCACAGGCCACGTTTCCAACTACCCCCCGCCCCCAGAAGCTTGTGAGCACCAGGGTCAAAGTCTCCAGAAGGAAAAGTAAGAGGGCATAAAAACAAAGAACATAATCGCCGCGGTTCTGGGAGGCAGTGAAGCTGGAGGGATGGCCCCAGTAGAAACCCGGAGTCCGCTACCTTCCACCTGTCAGGCTCCGTCTCCTCATCTCTGAGATGGAGGTGGAACTACCCCACACCTCCGGCGGCCGCTGAGAGGCCTACAGAAGACAAAGCACGGAGAGCCCTGAGCCTGGCCCAGAGGTGAAGCTCAGTAAGTAGTCACCACGCTCGGGAGCCCGAGGCTTACACACGGGGGCCTGGTGGTACCCCCAGGCACAGTGATCTAGAAGCCTCTGCTCTAGCACCTGCATCCTCCTAGCCAGCCCTCCAGACGCCGTGTGATGCCGGACCGGCTCTTCTGCTAGGTCATCCCCCATAACAAGGACCCAGAGGGCTCTGGGGCTGCAAAGGTCCGGGTCCCCACAGAGCCCACTGCCTTGCCCATGAGGGAGCATCACTTCTAGAATCTTCTACAATCACTTTTAGAATCCAGGGCTGCACCAAGAAGGGATTCTTAGAAATTCCAAAACAAATCTTAGCCAAGGGTCACATGCAGATCGGAAAACCACAGGAGACAAGTACAAAGCAGCAAGGGCAACAAAGTAGCAGAGCACGCATGAGCGGAGAGCTGCCATCCGCAGCTACTTGAGTTCTCTAGAAGGCCCAGGAAAGGGAGGGACGGAACTCGTGCCAGACCCATTCTAGCCTCCCTAGGTTCTGGTACAAGGAAAAGCAAGGACTTAAGACATAAAAAACCTCCTTCAGATGGGCTGAATGGGGAGCAGGCACGAGCGTTGCAAGAATTACCATCGCTCCAACTGCCTCAAATACCCACATTAGATACCGAAGATACAAGGTTGCTTAAGACTTGGTGCCTGCATGTGACAAGCTGGTAATCTGCTCGCTGAGTGCACAGACCTTTTTCCCTCCCTGGCCCTGGGTGGAACCTGTAAGTTCCACCTCCTCCTTGGAGACTTCGTTCGACCACGCTTCACAGCAGCAGAGGTGGTACCTCCTTCCTAACAAGGAATTCCTGGCTCCCTGCAGGCACCCGATCTGGCTCTTATCGACTGGATTTATTGCAATTGCATATCTGCTTTCCCGCTGGAACTGGAATGTGTCTGAGTTCTCTCAGCAGAGGGACACTGATTATTCGAGCTGGCTACTTAGGGCTCCGGGTTGCCACAGACCTAGAAGCCACCTCTGGTGCTGTGCCTGAGTGGCTCAGTTGTTAAGCGTCTGCCTTCAGTTCAGGTCGAGATCCCAGGGTCCTGGGATCGAATTATGCATTGGCCTCCCTGCTCGGCGGGAAGCCTGCTTCTCCCTCTCCCACTCTCCCTGTTTGTGTTCCCTCCCTATTTGTCAGATAAATAAAATAAAATCTTTTTTAAAAAGGAGCCACCTCTGGGATCCAGAAGAAAGAATGCTGTGATCAGTCAGTACCATCAGCCAGGACTCTGAGGCGTGGACTGCAGTGGCCTCATAGTGGTCAGCTTACCCTAGCTGAAACTCCTTTGTGACAGTCTCCATTAGAACCCCTGTCTAATTCGGGTTTTCAGTTGTAGAATCTCAAAATGAAGGCTGGTTTTTATAACACATGCTCGATAAAAAAATGTGTTAAAGAACGAGTGAATGAAACTGAAGAAAAAATGGGGACAACCTGAGCGTGCAAGGACAAAATCTTGATTTAAAACAAAAAGGACAGGATTTCCTGGGGCGCTCAATTGATTATCCGTCTGCCTTCACCTCAGGTCATGGTCTTGGGATGGAGCCTTGTGTCAGGCTCCTTACTCAGTGGGTAAGCCTGTTTCTTGGTCTCCTTCTGCCCCTCCCCCACTCATAGCCTCCCTCTCTCACTCTCTAAAAAAAATGAAAGGGACAATCAGTCATAAAAGATCACAGATGACACAGTTCCACTTACAGGAGACGTCCAGAACAGGCAGATGGAAGCAGACAGAAAGCAGGTTAGTGGTTGGCAGGGGCTGGGTGGATGGGTGGAATAAGGGGTGACTGCTGAAGGCTACACGGTTTCCTTTGGGGGTGAGGAAAATGTTCTAAAATTGACTGCGGTGATCGTGGGACTTATCTGCAAGAACACTGAAACCCACGGAATGGTCCATTTTAAATGAGGGAATGGCATGGCATGTGAATTATAGCTCATAAAGCTGTTATGAAAAAAATGAAAATAAAAATATAAATAAAAGAACACATAATGCAAAGTCCAACAACAAAGGTAGGAGAAAGGTCGTGGCCTGGGTGACCAGAGAGGCAGACTCGGAGCTGAGCATCCCCAGAGGGCAGCACTCAGGGCAGTCAGAGGAAGGAGGGGATGTTCCAAGAGAAGGAGCGGTATGATATCCGGGTGGTCTGGTGGAGGCCAGACAGCACATGGCTTTAACCTTATGGCTCAGACTCATTCCCTTGGGGAGCCCACCTGATGCCAGGGATTTCCACCATTTACTCACTGACGACCTCTAAATTTCTAGCTCAAGGTCAGCCTTGTCCCAAAACTCCACTTTGTGCATCACCTGCCTGATCACCATCTCCCCCCTGAGCCATCTGCAGTCGACAGGGTAATAGTCTCCCCAGGAGGTCCGTGTCCTAATCCTGGTACCTGGGAATGTTACCTTCTGTGACAAAACAGGCCTTCTAGAGGTGATTAAGGGCCTCAAAACAGGAAGAGAGCCCTGAATTTTCAAGAGGCATCACAAGCATCCCGGAAATTGGAGACCCTTCCCTGACTGTGGTCAGAAGAAGGTGTGCCGACCGAAGCACGGTCCGTGCGATGAAGACAGAGGAAGGGGCCACAAGCCAAAGAAAGCAGGTGGCCTCTAGAAGCCAAAAAAGGCAAGCACACGGATTCTTCCCTACATCCTCCAGGAAGGGTGCCTCCTCTTTCTTCCTTCAGTAAGTAGGCACATCAGGCTGTCTGTGAGGCATGGTAGAGGAATACGGAAATGGCTGTAGTCCTCTTGGAACCTGAGGCCTTGCTGGGCAGACTGGTTTGGTTCTGGGTCCCCACCATGGGATCACACAGTGAGCTACGACAGGGGCCCAGGGAAAGCAGGAAGATGGCAGCAGGTGGAAAAGGAAGTGAGCGAGTGCTGAAGGCAGCAGGTGGAACTGGGAGCAAAACTGGACCGGCCAGAAATGGCCTGCACATGGAGTTTCCAGTAGGCCGTGGGCAACATGACACAGTGCAGAAGATTCGTGCAGGCAGGTAGCGTTCATGGGGGAGAAAACCATCATCATCCCACCTTCCCTCCTCTCAGATCCAACACAGACTCTAGAAGGGCCGCACCAAAACATCCTGGTTTCTCCACTTTGTTCACCATACTCCTGCCTCGTCATCCAGACTTGAGACCTGCAGGTGCTTGGACACCTCCCAGCACCCCACCATCTTAGACATCTACCTGGTCAATGCATCCCTCCCTACCCTCATCTCTGCCACCATACCCTAGACCTTAGACACATAACTGTATGATCTGAACAGTGTGCACCCTCTTCTTCTGCTCCCAACTCCTCTTCTTACATGCTTGCCTTGTGTTGCACCACTGGAATGTTCTTCCCCAAATACCCTCTTCTCTGTTCAAAAGTCTTCAATGCCGTTCCACTGCCCAGAGAGAACTACTATCCAGTCAGCTCTCCTGAGCCTACCCTTCCTGCTCCTCACCGGAACTCTCTTCCGCCTAGACAGTCGATGGCACCCTCACGGCACCCCCTAGCCTCATACTGCCCGGGGCAATAGCCACTGGCCACACGGAGCTATGCCGATCAATAGAAAATAAATAACATTTAAAATCCAGTTCCCCAATGGCACTAGCCACATTTTAAGTATTCACCAGCCCCACGTGGCTAATGGCTACCATATTGGTCAGCGTACAAACATTTCCATCATCACAGCGTGTTGTATTGGATAGCACTGCTCTATGCTTTTCCCACCCTCCCCGTTCATTTCTCTGCCTTCTACCATTTTTCGTTCTCTGCAAACAGAGCCCCACACCACAATACAGACTCCAGTGACCTGGGTCAGGAACAATCCCTTCCTCATCTACAACCCTATGGGTAAGCTTTGCCACGGTCACTCACAGGCCACTGCCAGGCCAATCTCTCCTTAACTTCTTGGTAATCCAAAGCTCACTAAGAAGAAGTCATTTTGGAAATCTGACAGTTCCTAATAAAGCACAAAAGGACGCTTTTACAAACACTGTCACATCAGAAACAAAATGATGAAGTAATGATGTCCTGGGGGGTAACCAAGAGTAATAAAAGGATTCTGGACCTAAAAACTTAAAGGAATTCTACTGTCTTATGATTTGCTTCTCTTGTAACCATGGAGGCACACCAAGAATACAACCCTGACTTTCCGTAGCCACAGTTTAAATTATTATTGATTTATGCTTTGTGCTAGGTGATGGATGTCTTCTGATTCTGCAGATGGTAAATACCTTTATTCAGAGAGGAAACAACGAAACTCAGGCCAATGGCACCACATTAGAGATGCTTCCAGATTCTACACTTGATGCCACTAATTGCCAGACTGCCTTGCTGTTTCCACAAGTTATGCACAGTTCTGTGCCGGAACTCTTGACAGAGACAGGAAAAAAGATGCAAAGCAATGAGTGTGTGCAGAGCAGCTGCAGAAGCAGCTCCGAATCAGGCCTACGGAATGTGTGGTTCCCGGACCTGCAGCCTCGGCATCACTGGGAACTTGACGACGAAGACTTTCAAGAAAACCATCCAGTCTAGGGGCCCATCCCAGACTTACGGACTCCAACTCTGAGGCCAACGAGTTCAGAACTGTGGATATTTGGGCGGGGGGGGGGGTATAATTTATATATGGTGCAATGAGAGACCTTAGTGTATAGTATAACATGGGTTATGACAAATGTATCGCTTTATACCGAATTCTTTTTTTTTTTTAACATCTTAACTGTTTTTAAGTATCACGGTGTTACCTGTATTGATGCTGTTGTACGACAGTTTTCTAGAATTTTTTTCATCTTCCAAACTGAAACCCTAAGCCCACTGGATAACTTCCCATTTCCTCCCCCACGGCCCCACAGAACAAGTGTTCTGGCAAGCCCTCCAGGCACTTCGGATGCGTTCCGGCATTTGAGAACACTGCTCTAAACACCTAAGGCCACGGTCGGCTGCACAGGACGGCAGAGAAAAGCAAGCAGGCGTGTGAGAGGCCCAGCTCCCAGGGAAGACTAGCAGGAGATGGGATTACTGGCCCCCTCTGGCTCTCCAAACCCAATCCCGAGTGCCTCGTGAGGACATGGCGCCGCCTTAGGTACAAGGGGACCCAAATGTGGACAGATGGACAACTGTTCTCAGAAACCAGCAGAGGCACAAGCTTTAGAAACAAACCATCTTTCTCAACCTTAGATCAGGTTCTAGAAATTCCACTTGACAGCCCAAAAATGGAAACGGAAAGCTATAAACTTTGATTGGAAGAGGGCGATGGTATTTTCATCAGTGGCCCCACCAGGCGGTCCTTTCATTCTGACTCTGAATTTCATCCATCCATTTTAATCATTTATGCCTCTCATTTAGAAAATCCCAACTGATTCTTTCCCATGGAAATCTCGGAAGGGTATGATAACACAAAGGAAATAACCAGGGGCACTGCAAACCACAGAATAGTTTTGATTTACAAGTCATTAAAAGCATGAGGCATTTACTGTTTTTTGCAGGCAAAAAGGGATTGCATCATGAATAATGGAAAAAGCAAAGTGCATTAAGCCCTCCTCTGCAGACACTGTTCTCTCCAGGCCACACACAACGCAAGTTCACCGAGGATTTCCCGTGTCCTGAGGCACCTATCATCAGTATGTACGCCACCGCATCCCAGCCCTCCAGGATCTAAATCATGCAAATCTACACCATTTCACTCCAAAAGGTCAAGTTTCTGGATTATTATCTCCTGACTCCCAAAATAGAGCCAATGATTTAGGGCTATAAGCACATCAGGAATTTTAGAAACAACGCAAAGCTCAGGCAATTTTAGACTTTCCACTTTTCTTAAAAAGAGTTCTGGTATATTTCCATGATATCCCGATTTTTGTAACTATTAATGGACAGAAAAGCATCTGAGAGAAACAGGCGGTAGTGTTTTGTAGAAAAGAAAGAAAGGAGGGAAGGATGGGAGGGAGGGAAGGAGGAAGGAAGGAAGGAAGGAAGGAAGGAAGGAAGGAAAAGAAAAGGAAGAAACCAGAACAAAACCACCACAGCTCTTAATTCTACAATGAGGAAGCAGCAATGAGACACTATTAAAACTACGATCTCTAAATCCCACTCAATACCTTCTGGCTCAAATAGCAGGCATCTCCTCTGTTTTCTAATTTGCATCATGTATGTCCATTTCTCTAGCCACTGTGACCAAGGATATTCAAAGGAGGTTTTTCTACTTTTATTCAAATGTGAATTGATATTTAGGATCTAAAAGGGTAATTGTAACAATTCATATTTTCCCCCTATTATTCACTGCCATAAAATCCAAATGAGGCTTACTATGTCTTCTACTTGAAAAACTGTCACATTATCACACTCTGCATTGCCCCATTTTCGAATGCTTCATTCAGCGAAAACTTCAAAGGCAAATTTGTGAGACAGCTGTAGTCACCCTAGGGGACCGTGAACATGTGCAGTGAGCACTATTAATGATCAGAACTGTGGGTTATCGTATTTAGCACAAAAAGAAGACAGTGACTTTTAAGGTGTAAATGTACTCTGGTGGGACCTATACTCTTCTAAATACTAAGTTCCTGTTTTCATTGGTTGTTTTGTTTAAGCTCACCCTGATGCAGTTTCCATTTCTCCAGCATAACCCAGCCCACTACGAGGGCTCTCAAAGCTAGGTTTTCTGTTACTCAGGTAGACGTTTTGACAAATGTTGTACTCTTGTACACTAAGTCTTCATCCCATTCATAAAGCATGATCATGAAACAAACACCCTTTGCCAGGTTTAAAAATAACCCATGGGGGCGCCTGGGTGGCTCAGTGGGTTAAAGCCGCTGCCTTCGGCTCAGGTCGTGATCCCAGGGTCCTGGGATCGAGGCCCACATCGGGCTCTCTGCTCAGCAGGGAGCCTGCTTCTTCCTCTCTCTGTCTGCCTCTCTGCCTACTTGTGATCTCTCTCTCTGTGTCAAATGAATAAATAAAATCTTTAAAAAAAAAATAAATAAATAACCCATGGTGTGTGATGTTCTGCTTGAAATTGATATTTAACTGGTTACTTTATCATGCCATCCCTAACCTAAAGTCTTTAGAAAAAAAAAATTTAACTTCTGATATTAAGAGTTTCATTTTTGAGAGATAAACCACTGTTACTGTTTCCAGGTTAATAAGTATCCTGCATAAAACTGTCTTAAAAACCAGCAACGTCAATGTCAGAACCAATGTCAAACGAGTCCATCTATACACACTTCCACATTTCCTTCAGAGCAAGGAGTAGGACCAGGGAGAAGATGAGAGCGGGGATAACAAGGGTCCATGTAGCCAATGCTCTTAAGAAGAGGACCACGTGGTTCTTGCTAGAATGATGTTTCTAAGATGGACAAGTGTCTATCTCGGCTCACGGATATTCCCATAGCTACTGAACTTCCCTTCAAAACAGCCAACACAAACACAGAGCAACATGCTGGCTCATCCCAGTGGTGTGCCTAGACAGCAACACATACAATTCTGGAGCCTCAGTTGAAACTAACGCTAGATTACAAAGGACATAAGGAGAGTCTGACTCTCAACCCGATTCAAGCTAAGGGATCCTTCATGGGAAAAGATTGTGCAGTGGTGACTGTAACCATAATTGCTGCCATTACTTCTTATCTCTGAAGTGCACCCAAGACGTGGACAAAATACTTGCCCCCCATTATGAAGAACTAATTGGCTTAATATAAAAAGAACGCTTATAAAATATTAATTAGAAAGTCCAAATGAATTGAAAAATGTGCAAAGGCTGTGAATGAGACACTTAAAATAAGAGAAACACAAATGGCTAAATGTGAAACATATTCTTCACTTCATTCTTAAGTATAAAAATAGAAAATTAAAATAAGACACCATTTTTCTTCTAAAATTAAAAACCGGAGGGGAGCCAGGCTGCCTTAGTCAGTGGAGTGTGTGACTCTTGATCTCGGGGTTGTGAGTTCAAGCCCAAGTTGGGCATAGAACTTGAAGATAAATATTAAAAATTAAAAATAAAAGCTGGCAAGAAAATAGGCACTTGATATTCATTTCTCATGGCGAAGTATAGGAAAATAGTAGCTCTCACACACTGCTGTGGAAATATAAATTTGTCTCAGTCATCAAGAGCAATTTGGTACTACTTAGCAGAATTCTTAATTCCCATATTTGTAGACTGAATTCCACTTAAATTCCACTGCTAGATAGTTCCACTGTATGAGACATGGTTGCATAAGTGCGAAAAATCTGAGCAGAGGGCACCTGGGTGATTCAGTCGGTTAAGCATCTGCTTTTGGCTCAGGTCATGATCCCGGGGTCCTGGGATCAAGCCCCACATCCAGCTCCTTACGGAGCCTGCTTCTCCCTTTTCCTCTGCCCTGCCCCCTGCTTGTGCACACATGTGCACTTTGTCAAATAAATAAAAGTCTTTAAAAAAAAAAAAAGAAAGAAAAATATGAGCAGAACCTTTTTTGTAAAAGAAAAACTGGATAACTAAATGTTTCTTGGAAGGTCTAGTTAAATAAGGCACAGCATTCCCTGAATCATGATACAATCCTAGGGTTGACTGTAGCTGTTAAAAGGGATGCAAACAATCTGTACACTGACATGGGAACATATCAAAGATGTACTGTTCAATTAAAAAGCCACTTGACCTATACATATCATCTGTAGTGTAATCTCATAGCTGTAAGAATTCCTAAGTGTGTGTGTGTGTGTGTATGTGTGTGTGTGTGTGTGTGTGTGTGTGTGTGTACATATATGCATACATGTACGTCTGCTTTGCAAACTCCCCAGAAGAGAGACAGTAGCTCCTTGCAGAAGGCAGCAACTAAAGGAAGAGCTGAAATAGTGGACTTTAATTTCTGACTTCCTACAAAAGCCTCTGCCATATTTTTATGGCAACAATGATGTTGCTTCACAATAAATGTTAAAGTCCTCCTCCTTCTGCTGCCAACCTAAGAACTGGATGAACGGCTAGAACTGACCTCAGGCTTCCATGTCTGGTTTACTTCTGAGGCTCTGGGGAGGCAGTGGGAGTCGGTGAAGGGGTGCAGGCCGTAGCAGACTGGCAAAAAGCAAGTTTGACAAAGTTTCACTGCAGTAGGCTGATGAATGGCCCAAAGATGTCCAAGTCCTAATCCCCAGGATGGTGACAATGTCAGGTTACATGGCAAGGCGGTATTAAGGTTGCTATTAGCTGAACTTAAAGTCAGGAGATTATCTTGGATTATCTGGGTGGGCCCAACATGACCACAAGGGTCTTTAAAAGTGAAAGAGGGACTGGGGCACCTGGGTGGCTCAGTGGGTTAAGCGTCTGCCTTCAGCTCAGGTCATGATCCCAGAGTCCTGGGATGGAGCCCCAGGTAGGGCTGGGAGACTCCCTCAGCAGGGAGTCTGCTTCTCTCTTTCCTTCTGCTGCTTCCCCTGCGTGTGCTGTCGAATAAATAAAATCTTTAAAAATAAAATAGAAGTGGAAGAGGGAGACAGAAGAGGGAAGTCAAAGGTAGATAGGACTATGGAAAGAGCCAAAGAGAAGCAGTAATCTTGGCCAAAGAAGAGGAAGGGACCATGAGCCAAGGCAGGCAGATAGCCTCTAGAAGCTGGAAGAGCCAAGGAAATGGGTTGTCACCCAGAACCTACAGAAAGGAACACACTCCTGCCAACAACTTCATTTTAGCCCACTGGGAAAGACTCATGTCAGACTTCTAATCTACAGTCCTGGAAGATGATAAGTTTGTGGTGTTTAAGCTGTTAAATGTGCGGCAATTTGTTAGAGCAGCAATGGGAAACTAAAACAACCTCTAGATTTCCTTTACTTCTCTACACCCCAGACTTCCTCTGGTGGGCAAGACTGGGCTCTGCTGTGGAAATCAGCCCCCCTGGGCATCTCACCTTACAGATGCCCAGTGACCTGGGCCCACCCCAGGCTAGCTGATTTTAGGACTTCCTCAGAGAGAACCCAGACAAGACACCAGCAACAAAACGGCCTTGACGATTATTAAATTAGCGACATCAGGAGAAGCCATATTTGAATGAGTTATTAATGAAAGCCCTTTGTAAATCATGCCTCGCTGTAAAAATATATTTGTCATCATTTACACGCAGACTACTCTTTTGAAAGACTAACAAAACAGAAATGAATCTCCCTTGAGGAACCCAGGAGAGCCCAGGAACACATGCTCTTAGGGGTTTCTCAAGACATTCATATCCAGGGACAGGGATTCGCCAAGAACAGTGTGAATAAGGGCTTACCACTGAGTACCTACTATGTACCAGACATTGGGCTGAACACTGAAAGTAAATGATCTCATCTGATTCTAACATTTTCATCAGGAAAGGAGTCCAATCATTACCACTGATACTGCCCACATCCCCATGGCAAGCAGTGAAGGAGATGGGACCACCCGGTCACCTCCACGGTAGGCGTCCTAGAGAGGTGTCCTCCTACCGTCCATCAGGGACAGCTTAAACTAACACCTGCTCGAGGCCAAAATGCTCAAGGAAAATATTAACTTCATTCCTATGATCTTAGATATGCAACCATTAACACACCTCCCCTCAAAATACCCCTCAGACTTTCCAAAACTTTTTATTCATCAAATTATCTAAGACAAAAATCTCTCGTCGTCTTTATTTTATGTGTGTGTGTGTGTGTGTGTGTGTGTGTTTTTAAGTAATCTCTATGCCCAGTGTAGGACTTGAACCCAAGACCCAGAGATCAAGAGTCGTATGCTCCACCGAGCCAGCCAGGCGCCCCTTTGTCTTTTTTTTTTTTTTTAGATTCTATTTATTTATGTGAGAGAGAGAGACAGAGAGCACGAGAAGGGGGGAGAGGCAGATGGAGAAGGACAAGCAGACTCCACACTGAGCAGGGAGTCTGAGGGAGGGGGGAGGTGCTCAATCCCAGGACTCCAGGAATCATGACCTGAGACAAAGTCATGTCAACCGACTGAGAAACCCAGGCGCCCCTCATTGTCTTTATTATTTTCTATTTTATGTTCTACTGAATGCTTCTTCAAGGAATCTGTGTTCAAAAAGGATATAAATCAAAGCTTGCTTTGTGAGGCAGGCACTCTGATGTTTATAAAGGCTTTCTGGAAGCAACCGTGTGACACCTATCCCTTACTCTGCAGGGCACAGGAGTCTCCACTCTCCAAAGTGCAAAATATGATGTCACAGAGCAGCATCTAAAATGGGTGGTTATTTTCCCATTATGGGAATTTCTATACAAGAGCTCATTCTAAATAAAGTTTTTAGCTCTAAAAATACATTCTAGCAGAATGCAAAAAAGCAGGTAAACATGAAAGTGGTCCCTTTCCCCTGCTTCCGTGTCTTTTGTCAATTCAGAACATCTAATTGGTATCAGTCTACCATGAGAAAACGTCACAATCCCCAACAGAGTCCTTTTCTCCCTGAATTACAGAATATATTTCTTTTTTAAGTCAGAACTACAAGCTGGCCCCGCATTTCAGTACAAAGGCCATTGAAAAGAAAGATGTGGAATCTGAAACACGGTTTCCAAAACATGACGTCATTCATGGAGGAGGGCTATCTCCAGAGTAACCCACAAAATTCTTTGTAGCTCATAATGGGGCTTATGTACTCTAGGTTCACCAGAAGGAGTTGAGATTTAATACCTCCACAATATAAACTTTAAAATAACTCTAAAAAAACAAAGTCAGGTAACATTTCTTATTCCTTTGAAAGGAAAGAAACAGGTGAGATGAAGGAAAACGTGAAGAGAGCTGTGGGACCCTCTGAAGCATGCTCCATGGCTTTGAGGCTCTCCAGTTCTCCAGTGTGTTGAATTTCATTTCCAAAAAGGTTATGGTCTCCTTTTCCTCCATGTGTCTGTCCTTCTGCCACTCTTCTAATACTTACTAACAACGAGGTCATTTGCTGAGATTAGCATAGCCAATAGAGCCAAATGTGACATCAGGACAGTCCACTGTCCACTAGCTGGCTGCAGGGGCAGAGTGGGGTGGGGATGGAAATGCTGGAGTAAAGGGGGCTGGGGCTTTGGGGCAGGGATGGGAGTGCACTCTGTGGCAGGAGAAACAAGATGGTGGTGACGGGGTGTCACATGACTCCTGACCATGCTTGTCACCCCAGAGCCCACCATGTGGCCCTTGTTGCTTTAATGTCTTCAAGGACCAGGGAGAGCTATGGTCCTGAGGTGAACTGGAGAGAGGATGGACAGCCAACTGGTTACTGGTTAAGTATGTTCAAGTGTTAGAGAAGTTGTTGTTTGAGTCTTGGATCCACAGAGTCCGAAAAATCACTACCAGGACTTCGGGCTACAGCTTTCTTATTCATGCAGACACACACACAATCTTTATTCTGCCCGGTTAGTAGCTCACACCTATCTTCATTACCAAAAACTTACAAATTTACAATCTTGACTTAGCACCCAGTAAGCCCCCGCATTGTGTAGTACCACAAGCCATCCACAAAATTCAATTCAAATTGCAAAAGAGATACAGAACTCATTGATTAATTCAGGCAAAGCCCAGAGTATGTGTGAGAAAAGATTGTACTCTTTTCTTCCATAACATTCTTTCCCCACGATCATAAATCTCAGAGCACTGACTTTCCATCTTGGGAAAGGGAACGTCATCTGAGGCAGCGGATAAATCACCTTGGAGAATAGTTATTCATTGTGGGCAAATAAAAATGTAAGCCAGGCAGATGGTGAAAAGCTCATTTCTCCTGGTATAATTCCACGGGAGTAGGCCAGCAAGGGGAAAAGAGGAGTGGGTTATGAAATCTGGGGCCACATTTATAGGAGGAGGGGAAATACCCCAAAAACCAGAATACTAAAAATTATCATACCGCATTGCTGCAATCTCTTCAACTCTTCTCCTCTGGTTCAGATCTGACTTCCTCCCTTCGTGGCAACAGCAGTGATAGGAAGGCAGAGAGAGGAGGGAAAAAACCCTACTAAACACGGCAGGGTTTTAAGCCCCTTCATTCACCGGGTTCAAAGGACTACTGCTGCAGAGCAGAACAGATGATACCACTCGGTGGGGATTTTTTTTCATATGGCTCCGGCTCACACCTGTCAAATCCAAGGTGGCTGCCTCCGCAGCACTCTGGGCGCAGGTGTTTATGTCACAAAGCCACACTGGCTGGGGGAGGGGAGAGAAGGGAGGCAACACGATGAGCACTCCTAAGGGTCCCCCGAAGACCTGATTATTCCAGCGATGACATCCTGTAAGAGTCCTGCAACACACCCTACCGGTGCCCCAGAAAGTAGAGCTGGGACCTCTGGCTACATTCTACCTCTCTCTTATAAAAGTAACACCCTGGGGCGCCTGGGTGGTTCAGTCAGTTAAGCATCTGACTCTTAATTTCGGCTCAAGATATGAGATCCAGCCCCATATCGGGCTCTATCCTGAGTGGGGAGTTTGCTTGAGATTCTCTCTCTTCCTCTCCTTCTACCCCTCCTCCCCTTCAGGATCTCTCAAAAAACAAAACCCACCCAATCAAGAAAACAAAACCTTAATTACCAACCACAAAAAGGGACAGAGGAAGAGTAGTAAGACAGATGGAGGAACAAGTCCTTGAAAAGGGAGAGTAAACTGAAACGAATCCCCCAAACTTGCAGAGGAAATCACACCATCGTCATGCCTTGTAGTAGAAGAGCTCATTAATGCCCCAGAAACCAAGTTCAAGGAGCCCTTGAAAAAATGCATACAGGGCTTAGGTCTGTGCGTGACGGTTGTATTTGCTGTTGATTTGTTAAGAAAAAAAGGCAGGAAAATGTGGAATTTTTTCTACAAGACAGAAAGGTGCTCTTAGCCATGGGAGGCAGAAAAAACAACCTTCTAGAATACCATAAAAGGGCACTTGGGTGGCTCAGTCGTTAACCATCTGCCTTCAGCTCAGGTGATGATCCCAGAGTCCAGGGATGGAGCCCTGCCTGGGACTCCCTGCTCACCGAGAAGCCTCTCCCTCTCCCTCTCCCATACCCGCTGCTTGTGTTCCCTCTCTGGCTGTCTCTCTCTCTCTCTGCCAAATAAATAAATTCTTAAAAAAAAAAAATAGAATACCATAAAAACATGTCTTCAACTTCCAACCTCTCACAGATGATCATCTTAATTGCTACAGGCCACAGGTAGATTTGCAGTCACATACCCCCAGGACCTACATCATCTTGGAATACTAACCTGGAAATGTTCCTTGGCTAAAAACCATTTCTCCTGATTCTCATCTCAAGATATATATATAAAAAAAATTCTAACTATTGTGAAATATGCAGGGAGTTAAGAAGCTGGGTATCTGAGTCCACTCAGGCTGCCCTCACAAAATACCATGAACGAGGTGGTGTAAACAAGAGAATTTATTTTCTCACAGTTCTAGAGGCTGGAAGACAGAGCGCAGGCCACCAGCATGGCTGGATTCTGTGAGTGTGCCCTTCCTGGTTTGCAGAAGGCCCCCTTCTCACTGGGTCCTCACAGGGCAGAGAGAGATTTCTCCTCTTACAAGACTACAGTCCTATTGGATTAGGGTCCAGGCTGAGGGCCCCACCTTTATGACCTCACTTACCTTAGCTGTATCCTAAAGACACCACCTCCCTGATACTGTCATATCTAGGGTTAGGGCTTCAACACATGAATTTGCAAGGGAACGTGGGTACAATTCAGTTTCTGCTACTAGGTTATGAAAATCTGCCAAACTAAGGAGTCCTCCATTCAATGTCCAGCACACAGTAACTCAGTGTTTGATGAATGAACAGACACCAGAGTAGATGGATAATTACTGTCTCACTACTCTGAGACCCAGAGCAAACTTCAGAGGGAGTAATGTATCTGCAAGCACAAGTAACAACCTAGAGCCTTCAGATTTTTAGTAAGTCCTGAGGGTCAGATAGCTAAGAGGTGTATCCTCTACATTTGCCCGATGGATGGACTACTTTCCTTCCAGATCAATAGCCAGAAGAGCAGAAGGAGAAAATCCAGATGATCAAGCCATGGCTCATTCCTAGTGTCTGGACCTATACAGAATGCCTTCAGTGGTTACAGTAAGAGTTCGATATATAATCACCACCATCTAGTACCTTTTGGATAGGTGGTCAAGGCCAATGGCTAGAAATGGACCGATGAGGTCCTGGAAAGGTCCAGGGTATTGGCCATTAATAAATCTTCTATCACATCAGGGTATGTAACTCATATGCCACACAATAGGTTAAGCCTACTTCTACTGGGTCTTCCAGAATCTCTAGGGAAGAGTAAGGAACAGAGATGAGAACAAGGAAGAAACATATCCTTCAGTTATGAATGGTACAAATGGACCATATCATTCACATTCATTCATCAAGTATTTACAGAATGCCTACTATGTGCCAAGTACTTTCCTAAATATTTTGGAATCTTCAGAGGAGAAACAGAGATAGAGGCCTCAAAGAATCTGGCCTCTAAGATGAAATGGTTGGGTTAAACAAGTCTTAGGGAAGCTGAAGATGATTTCTGCATGAAGAAAATCTGTTTGGGGCAGACTGAGGGCTCCAACAGACACCATCTGTTACTGCCCAAAGGCAGATGCCCTCTTCCTCCTTGCTGAACAGAAACTCAATTCTGAGATCCCAAGGACTTGAGATCCCTTCGACTCAGGAAAGGCACACTCTTCCACAGCTGTAGAGAGGGACTCCCAATTACTCTGAAACCATCAAGGAAATCCAGTTTCCATGTTGGAAATACCATGTAGTCATGTTGGAAATACCAACAAGTTGTAGGTCTTGCGTGGGTGCATGATCTAGTTCTAGCTACGAGATGACAGGAGAAGCATACGGGGAGCCAGGGTAAGGGGACCACCCTTCCAACATAAAGAGTCTTCAAAACAACAAGTCTTTAGAAGAGTCTCCATCTCTTCCTACATTTTAAAGAATATTAATGTGAGGATGTAATACTTGGGACCGTAACTGTCACACTGCAATCATGAAGTGTCACACATAAGGATAAAAAGCCAATAGCAAGAAGAATAGAAGAAACCCACACATACACACGCACACACATATTTAAGAGAAGTAATCAATGTTTACCTGATTAAAAACACATGAAATGTACCCTGTTGGCAAACTTTTAGGTGTACAGTATTATTAACTACACATATGCTGTTGCACAGATCTCTAGAACTTTCCATCTTGCATGACTGGAATTCTAAACTCTTTGACTAGCATCTCCTCAGTTCTCCCTCCCCCCCAACCTCCCTGCCCCCAGTAACCAACAGTCTGCTTGCTGTTTGAGTCTGACTCCTCAGACACCTCATATAAATGGAATCATGCAGTATTCCTCCTGTGACCAGCTGACTTCACTTACCATCATGGTCTCAAGGCTCATCCATGCAGCAGCAAGCAACAGGATTTTATTCTTTCTAAAGGCTCAGTACTAATCCAACGGATGTATATACCACATTTCCTTTATTCATTCCTTCACTAATGGTCATTTAGGTTTTTCATCTCTTGGCTGAATAATCATCATTATCTGAGATACTGGTTTCAAGTCTTTTGGCTACATACACAAAAGTGAGACTGCTGGGTCATACAGTAGTTCTATTTTTAATTTTTTGAGGAACTTCCAGATGGCTTCCAGAAGCCTGTATCTTTGAGGCCCTCAAGAGTTGCTATACCAAAGCTGGAAGTACTTATTGGCAGAATTCTCACTGTATGAGAAGATTTTATTTATTGTTTGAGCCACTAATTGTTGGATTCTCAGTTATTATAACTGAAAAAAATCCTACTAGATACAGGAGATGGTCTTTCTACAGGAAAGGCACTGGCTTGGGAGAGAGGAAGTCCAGACATCCACCTTGTCTCCCACAGGCCAGCTGTGTGGACTTTCAGCAAGTTAGTCAGCCACTCTAGCTGGAGTGCCATCACTGGATGGCAACCAATGGAGAGCAGCCATTGGACCCCTAATGATGCTTCTAAGATTTAGTGATTCAAAGGCCATGATCCCAAGAGGAGAAAAGCCTATTCTACAGGACCTGGGAAGGAGATACAATCAAACTTGTGACAGGGTGGGGGTCGGGATAAGGAGGGAGAATCATATCACCCACAAACTTCCTTGTTACCAATTCTAAAAAATGTCAACGACATTTCCTGTGTAGTGACCATTTGAAATTCAGTTTTGTGGGGTTATCACAGAATTCAATAAGGTGATTTTCAGTTGCTGTAAGTCAATGAATGATAGCTGTCTCACTCCTTCATTAAATGGCTGGAATCAAATAAGTGTCCCATATTTTGAACAAATGTATAAGACAAAACATTTGTGTTCATTATTCAAAGGATCAAAACAACATATTACCTGATCTTCCAAAATCTATCACCATCCCATGCCTGATAAATACCCTCAGTCACATCTACTTATACATTTATGTGTCATGGAGACGAAGAAGCAATAATAAAAATGGGCTGAGGGGATTATACTGGCCAGGCTTCAACCTCAATGTCAGAGGATTTCAAACTGCCAGTATCCTCTGTCGTTAAGTGGTTCAAAAGTTCAGAGCTAAAATGACGAATCCACCGAGGGCATGGAAATTCTCCTTGAGGCAAAATTCAGCTGAATCTTTTATATCTGTCTCCCTCCTTTATCTGTAAAATAATCTCCTCCCTTGGGGGGAGGGGGAAAGATTATGACATGCTTACTTAAAAATTCAATTTTGCAGTTTTCTAACTCAAGTTGATTTGGCTAAATGCTAGTGGTCAGTACTTAGGGGCATTATGAGAAGTCTCTCTGATCCTGCTAGATTTGGAGGGGAGGGGGTCCAGTGTGTGTGGTGTCTTGATAGCTTGGCTGTCACTGTAGTTCAGACAATTGCCTGGTTAGGCAATGTTTATAAAGGAACAATCAACCCAGGAACTGACAGTGTGTTGTTGCTGTTTTAAGATTTCTTTCTTTTAGAGTGGGGGGGTGGTGGGGGCAGAGGGAGAGAATCTTCAAGCAGACTCCCTGCTGAGTGTGGAGAGGGATGCCAGGCTCAGCTATCATGACCTGAGTGGAAACCAAAAGTCAGATGTTTAACTGACTGAGCCCCCCGGGGCCCCCACTGACAGCATGCTCTTGAGGCACAAGCTTTAAAACCCTCTGGTTCAGGGTCTCCAATAGAGTGATAAATAGAATTGACCCTCCATCATCTCCCTCCAGAACAGGGGTAGGTATCTGGGTACCAAATATTTACCGTATGTGATTAATACAACATTATTTTAAATGCTTCCCTTTTTCTATCTTATCCACGGGGGATCTGAGTAAGTTAAGTTTACCAAATGCTCTTCGACTGGTGAATGGATAAACAAACTCTGAATCCAATGGATACTATTCAGCAATAAGAAGGCATGAACCACTGACTAATATAACAACATGGATGAATCACAAAAGCATGCCACTGAACAAAAGAAGCCCTATTAAGAAGGCTACATACTGTATGATTTCATTTAAACAGCATTCTGGGAAAGGCAAAGCTGTACGGACAGAAAACAGAGGAGGACGAGGACTGCCAAGGACTTAATTATAAAGGAACACAAGGGAATTTTGGAAAATGATAGAATTATTCCATATTTTAACATGCTTAAAAGTGATAAAATTGCATTTTAAAGGGGTGACTTTCATTATTCCTGAATTATGCCTCAATAAAACTGACTTTTAGAAATATTAAGGTTCTGGCCCTCCAGAAAGGTAGGTACACACGGTCACATTCACGATCGTCTCCATATTGCCCTCAGCCTTCTGATTCCAGCGTGCACTCACTCGAGGCCACCGCAGCAAAGAGAAACCACACCAGGTATTTCAACCAGAAAGGGACTGGGTATGGGAATGAGGTGCTTACAGAATCTCTGAAAGGTGTGGAGGAGCGAAGTCTCACTTGAATTCTTTTATTTCGAGGACATGCCTCGGTAGGTAGTCACGGTCCTAGTGTCAGGAAGCGGCCACCACTGCCTGCCCCACAGCATGTCACGTCTGTGCAAGTGAGCCTAAGGCACCAGGACAATGCAGGTGGCCCCTGCAAGGGCCTTGGAACACCCACATCCCCATGACCTTGACCCCAAGCAGCACCAGCAGAGGAAACTTGGTTTCCATCTCAGCCTTCCACATCTCACACAGATGCATTTATGGGACCTATCATGCACTCAGAAACACAGCTGTAAGAAATTCTGGGACATGCAGTGGTTGGGTTTCCCATCAGGAGGGTGGAAATGAAGGTCAAGGGAGCCAATCCCAGTATCTCCCCATCACTGTCCTCCCTGTCCTGGTACAAGGCGTTCTTCCCTGAAGTCAGCGTAACGCAAACCTTTTCCTGTCTGAATTTAAATTTCAAATGGTGCTAAGAGACTTGAAAAATTGCTCTGCTAATGGGTAAAACCAAGATCCTAACTCATTTCATTATGGAAGAATATTTCATTTTCACATATAGTTAGTTCTAGTCCCAGCAGAATAAAAATGTTAAGATCACTGCATTTGATAACAGAGCCAACCACAGTTCTGCTCTAACTCATGTATTAAATACACATTGATTGGTCTTTGAGTTTTATTCTGCTGGGAATTAAACAGACGAAGCTTGAAAATGCATTAATTTTCCAGGTATCTGTAAGCTGTTTTTACAGTAAAGCCAGCACTAAGGTACGGCGTGTGACACTGATTTGTAACAAGAAATATGTATTTGGTTTTGTCCCCATTCTGGGCACAGCGCTCCTAAAACTCTAGAAATTCCTGAAGGGATGAGAGAGATGAAGGTGTCTTCTGTTATGTTAATGAGTGACCTTTAGAAGTCCCTAGGTAACCTAAGGACGAGGACTGTTTCCTGTGGAACTAACACTGTGATTAGAGGGGTACAACTTTCAGTCCCACCCCAGGAGGCGGGGGAGGGCCTGAAGGTAGAGTTCAGGCACCAAGGATTTGATCAATCTTGCCTCTGGAATGAAGCTTCCATAAATCCCAACACAATAGGGTTCAGAGAGCTTCCCACTTGGTGAATTTGGGGAGGTGCTGGGGAGGGCATGGCAGCTCACACACCTTCCACAAGCATCTCTTCCATCTGTTCCTGAATTACAACCTTTTATAATAAACTGGGAAGTGTTTCTCTGAGTTCTGTGAGCCACTAGAGCAAATTATTCAAACCCAAGAAGGGGGTCAGGAGAACCGCCGATTGGTCAGAAGAACACGTGACCTGAACCTGTGATTGGCTGAAGGTGTGGGGGGGGGAGCAGGACAGTCTTGTGGGGCTAAGCCCTCAACCTGTGGGATCTGACCCTCTCCCCAGGTAGATAATGTCAGAGCTGAACTGAACTGTAGGGTGCCTAGTCTGTGTCCAGTGAGAACTGGACCGAGTTCATCGCTTGGTGGTATTAAAAAAGCACACACCCATTGGAGGGAGGTATACCTTTTATACCCTAATTATTGCTTCTGAAGATTTAACACAAGCAGCAAACCAGAAGAAAACAGTTTACTTGATTAAAGTGCCACAGTGACTACGATCCTAAGTTTCCCTGGCAATGACTCACACAGTAACTCTATTCTCTATATCGAAGGGTAAAGAAACACATTCATAAGGAATTTTTAGCCTCTAGGAATTTCACTTCCTTCTTGGGTTATTTCTCCAAATTCTGCAAAAAGGAGACAATGGCAACATTTTCCTTTTTCTGACAGGAAAATGATTAATATTGCTAGCTTCTTCAGTTCTTAAAACAAAAACAAAAAGTGACAAAGCACAATGACCTAAAGTAAAAATAGTATCCAACCAACACTCGCTGATGGGGTTGTGAGAAGCAAAGTGAAAAGGAGTCTCAAACTCTCCCTTCTCTGAAAACCATCAAAACACCATCATGCCCCCACAGGTCCTCACTGCTATGAAGACTCACCCAAGAACGCCTTCACCATACTGACTGGGGTAAAGTAATACGACAACCTATGCTGTTAATTAATGCTGTTCCTAACTTAAGGGGAAGAAAGTTCTCCCTACTTCTTCCCCTTCAAAGTATTTTTAAAAAGTTGACCTTGGGAGCTAGTGACTTCTTGTGGACAATCATACACCCTCTGCCAATGCCACTGACTGCTAAGGCAAAGGGGGCAACAACTTTCAGTAAAAACGACAGGCCTGTCCTCTCGAGCTTTAGTGTTAGAGGAAGCACTCTGAGGGAAAAGCAGAAGGAACACGAAGAAGGATTCACAGAATGGGAAGGGCACCAGTCCTAATAAGTAAGCTTCTTAGGTTATGGCTTCTGCTGGGTTTTGCCCCAGGAATGCTGCTGGGAATCAGCTCCTATGAAATTGTTACTAAAGATCTAATAACTTACTTCCCTCCTCTTAATTTTTCCCTAGAGCAAGATTTTTAAATGTGTTTATTATGATGTGAATTCCTCCAAAGGTTCTCTGCCAAGGGAATGAAGGATATCATTGTAGGTTTCAACTCTTGAGTGGCTAAGCATCCTACCGTCACATGCCACCCCACCCAAGGCTCTCTGAAGAACAATATGGGAGCAGGGCTCCTACCATTTATTCCATCGCCAACTTACCTGCCAGTTCACCTACACGTCAGCTGCAACTGTTTTCAACCTGAAACTCCTGTTACAGGAAGAGCCAAGTGACTTGGAGAACCTCACATCCCCTACCCATTTCATACCCTGCGAAGGCACCTTATAGATTCTAATGGAACATTTGTAGGCAGGCTGATCCTACCTCTCCAAAAGCCAAGCTACCAAAGTCCCTGTCCCAGAATGGACTCATGGGAAGCCTGGAAAAAACTTTTCAACTGATAACCAACACCACTGGACCCAAGCAGCTGCCTTGGGGCTCTCGACCTTCCCCAATAGATTCGATGAGTACCGTACCTGTTTCAGGCTAAGGGGACTTCAGTTAGAATTAAGAACAACCTCTAACACGTGCGTCGGGTACAGCTCAGCCCAGTTCACAAGATCACGTCGACAGAACGTGTGCATCAAAAGAAAAAGAAAACAACGGAAGTTCCCTCGCGACACAAAGTACCACGCTGCATCTGGCTTCCTTCCGGCGGCCACTTGGGAGGCACGGTTAGTTGGGAGAGGGGTGTGGGCAGAGGGCAGTCCACGGAGCCTGCCGAAGCCCGGCCAGTCGGGAAGCTCTGCAGGGGCTGCCCCCACCCCCACCCCCACCCCGAGCCGGCAGGGCAGGGAGGCCCAGGAGTCTTAGCCACGGCCCCGGGGGGACACCGGCCTGGCTCTGGAACATGCAGGGGTCAAGCACATGAGGCAGGAGCTGATGTTAGCACGAACCACACCGAGAAGCCATTATTCAGGGGAGTGACAGAATATATTGTAACTGCTCCCAGCAAGTCAACAGGCATCATTTTAATGGGTGCATTTGAATTTCTCCCACTTGAAGTTAAAACGACTCCCACGTCAATGAAAATAGGAGAGTCCCCATTGGTAGGATCACATTTCAGCCGCGGCAGCTGCCAGACACCAGAACAGAAGTGCCAGGCATGCCCAGAGCCGATTTTGTTTCTCCAGGCAATGCTTCCATTTTATAATTTGTCTCCTCTTCAAACAAAGAGATGAGCAAGTTACAAATATAATTACTACATTTCTGAACAAGCAAGAACACAAGCCACACGAGCGCTAAGAGATAACTAACGGCTGGCTTACCTCGGGCTCTGGCGGCAGGCTCTGCTCATCTTCAGCGGAGTTTGGTAAAATCGCCCAGGTTATGTTGGCACTGGCTGATGGCAAAGAGCCAAGTGTCCCATTTTTCAGCTGCTCTGTGGAATGTGACTTGGGCCCGTGCCATCCCAGGATGTTCTCTGCAATAAAGACCTAGAATGATGCCAAGTATTTTCCAATTTAAACATTTACAGCTCAAGAAGTATCTGTGCCCCACTGTAGAAGGAGACGGACTTGAAATGGGCCCAGTTTGAAGTGGACTGTGGTAAATTTAAGTGGGCTTGTTCTGAATGAGGCAACAAATGTGGGTTTGGATCTGTTTATAAACTAGTTCTTGTATAATGACAGTAACCAGAATCACCATAGGCTGCTTCTTTCCCCATTCTTGGGAAGGAAAAAAAAAAGTCATAGTCACCAAAGCCAGATTTTCTTAAAAGTGTTTCTTAAAAGTGTTTTTCTTAATTTTTTTAAGAAAAAATATTTACATAAAGATATTCATCATTAAAACATTAGAATAAACAACGAGTCAAACTGTATCAGAAAGGGGCTGCTCAGATTGTGTTTTTTTTTTTTTTTAAGATTTTATTTATTTGACAGAGAGAGATCACAGGTAGGCAGAGAGGCAGAGAGAGAGGAGGAAGCAGGTTCCCTGCTGAGCAGGGAGCCCGATGCGGGGCTCGATCCCAGGACCCTGAGATCATGACCTGAGCCGAAGGCAGAGGTTTTAACCCACTGAGCCACCCAGGCGCCCCAGATTGTGGTTTAATTGCCAATCGGCATGACCACAGCTCTGAAAAGTGGCCAGCATCACGTGGCCTCTCTCTGTGGCTGCTGGGGCAGAAGTCAGGAAGCCCCATCATGAAAGACAGGTGTCCATTCCATTCTATCAAGAAACACGTTTATAAACATCAGTCTGATAAACCAAAAGCATTTTTCTAATCCTCCCTCATCCCTGGGGGGTGGGGGGAGAGACAAAAGAAGACTTCTTTAGCTCTAATACTGTTTACTTAGGAGTCAGGTGTTACTGCAGAATATATATATGCTTATTAGTGGGGACAGGAGTAAACACAGGGGATTCCTTTCCCAATTCCGCCACTGGAATAAGACAGGTCTCAAACTCAGCCAACCCTCCCCCTGGAGACTGTGTTCTCCATCTAAGAGCAAGAATAAGGGATGAAGAAAAGGTAGGCTTGGGGTGCCTGGGTGGCTCAAGGGGTTAAAGCCTCTGTCTTCGGCTCATTATTTCAGGGTCATTTCTCAGGGCCCTGGGATTGAGCCCTGCATCAGGCTCCCTGCTCAGCACAGAGCCTGCTTCCTCCTCTCTCTCTGCCTGCCTCTCTGCCTACTTGTGATCTCTCTGTCAAATAAGTAACTTAATTAATTAATTAATTAAAAAAGAAAAGAAAAGTTAGGCTGAAGTGGATGCTGCCTTACATGAACTAGAACTTGACCACGCAAGGTATGTGGAGTTCCATCAGTAAAGTAATCCTATTCATTAGCCTTTTCGTAAGAGCTACTCAAGGAAAAATCTACAAGAATCCCAGACTTTCAACACCTTGAGAGATGCTGGTTGATGGAATAAAAAAAATAACAGAGCCAGCTGAGATGGCCGCGTGCGTGCTGAGTGTGTGTGCTACTATCCAACACAAGCATATTTCTATGTGGAAATTTTTTTTAAGAAACGTCAAGTGTTAGATCACATAGCTGTGGTTTAAAAGCCTCCAGTGGCTTCTCATAGCAACTGGAACGCAATCTAGCTGCCTAGCTTGCAAGACCGTCCAGTCTCATTTCATTTTCTCCTCATTGCTCACTGTGCTCAAGTCATGCTGGTAGTTTTTCCATTCCTCAAGTGAGCCAAGTTCATTCAGGTCAAGAGCCTTTGCGTGTACCCTTCCATCTGCTCCAAACACCACCCCTCCAGTTTTTCTACATGGGAGAGACATCTCCTGCATAAATTCAGGGGTTGACTCAAAGATCACTTGCTCAGAGAAGCCCCCTGGGACCTCCCCAGCCAAAGCATCGCCCCAAAGGTACCCCCAGTCCCATCAGTCAGTTTACTGTCTTCACAGCACTCTGAACGATCTGAACTCACCCTGCTCATTTGTTGGTCTACTGGGTTTCTCTCCTCCCTAAAATGTCAGCTCCTGAAAGCAGAGACAATATTGCCCTTGCTCATGGCTGGGTCTCCAGAACCTAGAATATGGTCTGGCAAAGAGTATGCACTTGATAACTACGTGTCAAAATGAATGAGTGACCATTAAGATTCTCATAGATAGGGCTGCCTGGGTGGCTCAGTCGGTTAAGCATCTGCCTTCAGCTCAGGTCATGATCCCAGGGTCCTGGGATTGAATCCCAGATCGGGCTCCCCACTCAGCAGGGAGCCTGCTTCTCCCTCTGCCTGCTGCACCCCCTGCTTGTGCACTCTCTTGACAAATAAAAAATTCTTCAAAGACAGTAAATTTCAAAAGGAATGTGCATTTCATAACTTCCTAAAAATTAAGAAATAAGAGACGGCAAAAAGAGAGAAAGTAGGGCGCCTGGGTGGCTCAGTGGGTTAAAGCTGCTGCCTTCGGCTCAGGTCATGATCCCAGGGTCCTGGGATCGAGGCCCACATCGGGCTCTCTGCTCAGCAGGGAGCCTGCTTCCTCCTCTCTCCTCTCTCTCTGCCTGCCTCTTTGCCTACTTGTAATCTCTCTCTCTGTCAAATGAATAAATAAAATCTTTATAAAAAAAAAAAAAAGAGAGAAAGTAGAAGGAATGGTGGTTGCAAGGGGTTGGGGTGGGGGGATGGGGAGTTAGCATTTAATGGGTATGAAGTTTGTTTCACAAGATAGAGTTCTAGAGGCTGGTTACACAACAATATGAATGTACTCAACACTACTGAGCTACATACTTAGAAACGGTTAAGGTGTAAATTTTTGAATATGTGTTTTACCACATTTTTTATGGCATCTATGTTATCAGTTCTTGATGTCATTTTTAAAAAGCTGAAAACTCACAATACAAAAAAACCAAAGGCTGAAGGACAAGCTAAGACCAGACTTGGGAGGAATCCTCATAAATAATAAGACAGATGGAGCTGGACTAAGAAAACCAACCCAAGGTTCAAGACACCAAAATCTGCTATGAGAAAGGTACACCTGTCCTGCTGACCAACTCCCCGGCAACTACAAGCTGGATTCAGATCTTAAATACTGAGCAGCTGTCTCACCAATACAGAAATAAATAATAAATACAAATGTAAATACAGAAATACAAAAATTTTAAAAAATGCAAGTAGTAAATTTCCTCTAGAGTAATCAGGAAAGCTTAAAAAGCACTAAGGAAAAAATGAGATCTGCTTGCCTAAGCGATGGGGACAATATTCACTCCATTACTTCCACACCTCAACTCTGTCCCTCCCTTCCTCCCCTCCATACCACCATCACTTCAGAGATGATAATCCAGGAGACAATGAGGCAGGAAGTAGAGTCCCATAGGCAGAGACACACTGCATTCAGGAATAGACACAAGCCAAGACAAAAAGAGAGAAGGCAGCAAAGCATGCTGGGGAATGTAGTTTTCTGTATACTCTATGGATTCAGCATATCAAAGAACCGGTGAGTGAGGACCAAAGAGACCCATCTGAGACCAATCCAGGTGCTCTAACAAATGATCCCTTAGTTTGGAAGTCTGGATAGACCTGCCTAGTTTGAGGATGAAGGAGGAAAATTCTAACAAAGTAAATGAGATAGGAGCACCTGGGTGGCTCAGTCGGTTAAGCATCTCCCTTCAGCTCAGGGCATGATCTCAGGGTCCTGGGATAGAGCCCCATGTTGGGCTCCCTGCTCAATGGGGAGCCTGCTTTTCCCTATCCCCTCTGCTCTTGCTCTCTCTTTCTCTCTCTCTCTCTCTCTCTCTCTCTCTCTCTCGCTATCTCTCTATCAAATAAAGAAAATGAAATGAAATGAAATTTAAAAACAAAGTAAATGAGATAGATTGTATAGAGCTTTGGAAAAGAAATGGAATCCTCAGAAGCTTAGGAGGAGGAATCCATCTCTTAAATTTCTAATGTAAGGTCTTTAGCTCAGGTCATGATCTTAGGGCTCAGCTCTGAACCAGGGAAGGACAGAGGGAGAGGAAGAAAGAATCTTAAGCAGAATGCACAACAGAGATCCAAGAGACCCTGATGGACAGAGATCAGGTCAATAAAACAGAAAAAAACAAATAATGACAGAAGAAACAGGTTGAGCACAAGAGAGAGCTTAGGTGCCACTGGTATAGTCTACCACTTTTCAGAAAAGACAATGGAGAAAGACACATGTAGACACAACTTGGCAATCTTTTTTTTTTTTTTTTTGGCTTTCCATTGCTGAAATTAAAGTATAGCAAATGCCTAACTCATGAAGATTGGCAATGTTTTTAAATAACAAAAATTGAGAGAATATTTTTCCAATCATTTAAGGCAGAAAAGTTAGACTTGCCTTAGAGGAAAACTAGTTTGAATTTTGCTACAACACTAGATGTCAAAAGGTAAATAGGTAAAGACAGGAAAGCAAATAAAAGTCTACAGATTTGGGGGCAGGGTGAGGAGCCAGGAGATAATGCTGTCTGCAGCTAAATGATCTTTCCTCTCCTAAGAATCTCTTTCAAGGTAGCAAGGACTACTGTATGCAACTTACATATGTTAACTCACCTAACCCAAAAACAACCCATGAGGTAGGTCTTACTATTGTGCCCATTTGTCAGATAAAGAAATAGAGGCATAGATAGCCAGTAGGTGGGAGAATCAAGATTAAAACCAAAATAGCCTAGTTTTAGAGCCCAGACTCTTAAACTCTATACACTATATGCTTTCCTGGAGCACCACAGAGACTCAGAAAAGTTTCCTTCTTCTGGGGGAAAAAAACTATTGAGGACATGTACTGACATATGAAGAAAAGACCAGAATCAGGAACTCAAGCCTGGAAAAGTCGTGTATTAAAAGGAATGAACCCCATTAAACACAAAGCTGAGCAGAACTGGGGTCAGGGGAAGTAAGGAGGACATTTCCCTCAGGTATAAATTTTAAAGTGGCACCAACAAGGGGCGCCTGGGTGGCTCAGTGGGTTAAGCCTCTGCCTTCGACTCAGGTCATGATCCCAGGGTCCTGGGATCGAGCTCCGCATCGGGCTCTCTGCTCAGCAGAGAGCCTGCTTCTCCCTCTCCCTCTGTCCCTGCTTGTGTTCCCTCTCTTGCTGTGTCTCTGTCAAATAAATAAATAAAATCTTTAAAAAAAAATAAAAATAAAGTGGCACTAACATGACACTCAGTAATCAAGATAAATGACATTTTCACACAATATTTTAAAAACCAAAATTAATGGAAAAAGTCTCACAAGACTTAGTCTCCCTTGCCTTGCTGTGTTGAAACCTGTCTTAATGTAAAATTTGGTATTTTGTTCACCTGGATTATTTCTGCATTAATTTTGGTTTAAAAACACATCATTAAAGTATCATTCATCTTAATTATTCAGCACCCCTTAAATTTGTGCTCAAGGTGAATGTCTCACAGACCTCAACCCAGGCCTGGGAGTGAACCAAAATAATTTTTATGAACATGGTTACATGACTGAATATTAAATCAAAATTATTTTAAAGATATTTAATCATTATCTCATTAAGTATTAAATTAATATTAACATATTAATAATAGCCTCCATTTTACATTACCAAAGATTGGGAAGCATATCAGAGAAACAGGAAATTAAAGTATGCTGAGTTTTCATCACTAAAGGAGAGAGTCAAAAAGAAGGGTCATTCTTGACTTTGATGATTAGAAAAATATAGGTTAGGCCCATGTTTATTGCAGCATTATTTACAATAGCCAAATTATGGAAGCAGCCCAAGTGCCCATCCATAGATGAATGGATAAATACATACACACACACACACACACACAGAGGAACATTATTCAGCCATAAAAAGGAATGAAATCATACCATCTGCAACAACATGGATGGAGCTAGAGAGTATTATGCTAAGCAAAATAAGTCAATCAGAGAAAGACAAATATCATATGATTTCATTCATATGTGGAATTTAAGAAACAAAACAAATGAGCAAAGAAAAAAAAGAAAATATAGGTTAAAGAATGCTTATGAAAAACATAATGTAGGGGTGTCCAGGTGGCTTGGTCACTTAAGCATCTGACTCTTGGCTTTGTCTCAGGTCATGATGTCAGGGTCATGGGATCGAGCCCCACATCAGGCTCTATACTCAGCACGGAGTCTACTTGTCCCTCTCCCTCTCCTCTTCCCCAGCTCATGTGCACTTCCTCTCTAAAATAAATAAGAAAAATCTTTAAAAAAACAAAAAAACAAAACAAAACAAAAACAAAAAAACCTGGGGCACCTGGGTGGCTCAGTCAGTTAAGCATCTGCCTTCGGCTTAGGTCATGATCTCAGGGTCCTGGGATCGAGCCCCACATCAGGCTCCCTGCTTGTTAGGGAGCCTGCTTCTTCCTCTCCTCCCCGCTGTGCTCTCTCTCTTGCTATCTCTGTTGCAATCTCTGTCTCTCTCTCTCACTCTCTCAAATAAATAAATAAAATTTTAAAATTAAAAATTTAAAAAAAAATGACATAACTGCTACTAGAATTTACATGCATATTGTTCCTGAAACACTAAAGACTGGGAGTCAAGGGTGCCTGGGTGGCTCAGTGGGTTAAAGCCTCTGCCTTCGGCTCAGGTCATGGTCTCAGGGTCCTGGGATCGAGGCCCACATCGGGCTCCCTGCTCAGCGGGGAGCCTGCTTCCTCCTCTCTCTCTCTCTGGCTGCCTCTCTGCCTATTTGTGATCTCTTTCTGTCAAAATAAATAAAATAAAATCTTAAAAAAAAAAAAAAAAGACTGGGAGTCAAGGAATTACAACCTATGTAGCAAAATAAAGAGAAAACAAGAAAAGCCACATGGAAGCAGAAAAACAAAAGGCATCAAGGACCCTGCCAGGAAAACAAACAGCAGCTTAAAGAAAGAAAGAAATGGACTGCATTACCCTACTGAAAGGCAGACTCTCAAGATGGTGATCTAAAATGAACGCAAGTCTAGACAGTCCTCCCTTAATTCTAAGACACACCCATTTCACAAGCACTGGGAAACAAGTGTGTCCTACAGTCAAGGGTGTGTCAGGTTTCATCGGCGGCTTGCTCCTTCTTGGCAGCACAGAAGGTGATGGTGTGTTTTACTGCTGGTGGCATCTGACAGTTGAAAAAACATGCTGTACCTACAGAAAGTGACTCAAGTAGGAAGATCGTCAAAAACAGACCAGGATGTCCAAAGGTGAGGACATCTGGGAACAGGTATTATTACCCTGTGGCTGCTACAAACAGCCAACTCAAGTAGCCGGAGATCCACTTACTTTCTTCCCCTCTGGAAACATTCCAACGCTCGTGAGCGGGGAGACCATGGAAGACGACAGAACAGAAGAGAACAGGAAGGCGGAGGGTGGTCCACCAGACGGCAAATCCAGCCCTTAAGAGAGGCTTTTCACACACACCTCTAACTCCTCACATGACACACCAGAGTCAACGGAACAACACAGGGAGGAAGGAAAGCAACTGTATGTGGTTTAGTTCCCCAAACCAACTAGAAGCAGAAAGAAAGCAACAGATTTAACTGTGGGTGTTAAGGCTGGACTGCGGAACTATTTTCATGTGTCCTTGGCCATGAGCCTTGCTTGGAGTGTTGAGAGCTGCACTCCTCGGGCTGGGGCTCAGACGCCTCTGCCCAGAGGTCAGGGACAGGTGACAGCACCCGTCCCTCATCCTGCAACACAGTGACTTCATGCCTCCTGTGCTCAGTAAACCTAAGTTTTCCAAAACAGAGTAAGGTGGATATTGACAAGCCTGAAGACAACAGAAGGCACATGGACAACTGAAAGCTACTATGATAGTATCTAACTGCTTTCTTCAGGGAGAATGTGCCCCTCAAACTCTCTGTCTGGATCATTCTAACAACAACAAAACCCACCCACCTGAAACAGTCCACAATACTAGTTGTTCTCTTTTCTCCAATATGCTATTTACTGGAAGAATCATCACGTTTCCATCTTGGCTTTTAACCACAAAATGAGGGAAGGGGACTTATGTGGGGCACACTCTCACCAGAAGCGGAAGGTATCCGGAAAGAAGGTGTAAGAGACGGAGACAACAAAGTGGAAAGAGAGGAGCACCGGCAGTCTGAAGACATCTCTGGAAAAAAGAGAAGCACAGCAGAAGGAAGAAGGCCCCCAGTCAGAGAGGCCATGAAGGCCTTACGAGAGGCTCACCTATTTACCTTTTTTGCCAAACCCCCAGATGAAAAGGCCAATGCAACTGGCTTCTCACTGACAAGCCCCACAAACCTTGTAAGAGAATGAAAAAGTTATTGGAAGGACAAGTTAAGAAAAGCACATTAAACCCTGCTCTGGTTCTCCTCTCTTCAGTGATACCTCTCATGATCACTTATCCTGATTTATGTCCAAGGGCACGTGGGTCACCCACTGCAATTCCCCAAGGCTCTGCTGTCACTTGTTCGGGCACCCCTGACTCCAGCGTTTTTTCCTAACATGCCTTGCACTGACCACACTGTCAGCATCCTGCTCTTACCTGGCACTTGAATATATGTCTGGTTACAGGTGTCTTCTCTGACTCCTGAACCATGCTCCCTGGATCAAGTAATCAGAAGCAATGCCAAGAGTACCCTGTACCCCAAACCAGTCCAAAGGTCCAGTGTCTCACCCACGCTGGCAACCCACCCAAAGCCTAGACCCCCAAGTAGCTTGGCTTTTTCCAACTGTGAGTGAAGTCCTGCCCACATTTCCAAGTAGAGCTGGAGGGATGTACCTAGACTGGGGAGAACAGATGCCTACCTACCTATCCCCATCAATCATTTGCCTCCATCAAGCTGTTCAAGTAGATTTAGTAGTTCCCAGCAACAGAACTACAGAAGCCCTGGCTAAAAGGGCAAGTTACTTGATTAATCTGAATTACAAACGTCTCCATAAACAGAAATTAAAGAAACATTTCAGGCCACTATATCTTAGAGATAAGACCAGAGACAGGTCTAGGAGCCCAAAATGCATAAATGGTCGGCAGAGGAATACTGAAGCATTTTTGGATTTCAGTTCAGTCGCTCGAGAGCTTGAGATGAAATGAGCGTTAAGGAGCAACATTTACCGACAAAGGCTCCAAAGCCAACACGTTCCCTGGAAGATATGGTGAAATGCTATGGAAGATGAAATGCTACAAGCCCACAAATTAATTTTTGATTCAGAAAAGGGGCAGAAGAAATATAAGAGTGCAAGGGTCAGAAAGCAAAGAGGCAAGAATCAAGAGCGATGTGTGTAGATATTTAATAAGCTGCGGGCAATCTGTGTCTTCCTGCCTCTTGAAACTTTAAAAGGAACCCTGATAAGAGTTACGCTTTAACGAGATTTTGATTTCCATCAACCCAGGATGGCACTCTTTAGATATAAGCATTAGGTTTTTATCCGTGGGAGTCAGGAGGCTGTAACTACTATCAAGTTCAAGAACCCTGAGATTCTAAACAAAGGAATCTTGTGGTGACACTCCCCCGGTTGCCACATTTTCTTCTTCCGCTAGCTTGAGATTCTGGAATTCCATTTTAACTGCAGGCAAGTATGATGTTTTAGATGCAGGAAGTAATTCAACGCTTCCCCCAGTGTGTGTCATAGATTGAAAAGAACCAGCACAATGTTTTCAAACTTAAGGGGGCTGTTATACGAAATTTTGAAAATGGTTAAAAGTTAAAAGAAGACAAAACAAAAGAACCTTTGTGATGCTTCATGCAGGCCTCTATCCTCCAACCTTCAGCCAAGTTCCTTGATAAAAATGGTTAAAGGGAGGGGAGAGGTTGGGGAGTGGGTGAAGTAGGTGAAAGGGATTAAGAGGTATAAACTTTCGGTTACAAGTCACAGGGATGAAAAATATAGCACAGGAAATACAGTATCATAATACACTTAGGGGCACTTGGGTGGCTCAGTCGGTTGAGCTTCCACTCTTGGTTTTGGCTCAGGTCACGATCTGGGGGTAATGAGATCAAGCCCCACATAGGGCTCAGCACGGAGTCTGCTTGAGATTCTCCCTCTCGCTCCCTCTTCCCCTCCTGCTCATGCTCTCTTTCTCTATCTCAAATAAATAAATCTTTAAAAAAATATAATACATTTATTGTGGTGAGCATTTTGTAATGTATATATAATTGTTGAATTGCCATGTTGGACATCTGAAACTAATTTATTATAGGTTAACTATACTTTAGTTAAAAATAAAAATGATGAAAAAAATGGAGAATAGCAATTCGTAAGTTTCCTGTCTTGGACGGATAGATTTTTAATATGAATATAATAAATTTAGTATCATAACAACAAACAACAAAAGTGGCTAAAAGCAAGGGAGGAGGGACAGTCAAATGGGGCAGTGGTGTGGGAAGGGGCAGGGGAGACATAGGAGGTAATGTTGTACAAGACACAGTTTCAGGGATATCGCTCGCCCCCATCACCCCACCAAGAACTCCCATTTCAACCTGTCATCACATCTGAAATTCCACCTTGAGCTTTGTCCCTCCAAGCCCTTAAAAACACCTATGAAAATCAGGAAAAAAATTAGAAATCTGCTAGAAACCAGCCCTGAAGAAACATATAAGGGACACACCTTAGGAACAACAAAATGGTTCAAGTGTATATTCACCAAAGAAAGATTCCTGAATGTGCCCATTAGGTTGCAGAGGCTGGAAGTTAACATAGTCCATGAGACAGACCATGGAATATTGGGCCAGAATCCGTGCCCAAGCCCCAGTGGAGTCATTGAGACTCAGTCCAGATTTGAAAATGTTAAGGAGTCTCATAAGGACTTCGGCATTAGAGTCTCATTTTTCAAGTTGAGAAGGAAGAGGAAAGATAGAAAAGCAGGTTTGGGCACTGTCACTCTGTGTCTGAAAATATACACAAATCTCCTAGGCTGGATCGAGCACCAGAAACTTTTTCTTTTGTTAGGAAAGACATTAAGAGAGTAATCGACAAAATTTAGTGTGGTCTACAGATTAGGGAATAGGATTGCAGTCATGGTCATGTACCGATTTTGACCACTGTGCTGTCATTATTTGGAGACATTATATAAAGGACATTACACATAGTGTCCTTTTTTTTAAGGAAATATATACTGAAGCATATAAAAGTAAAGATAGAACATGTCTGCTATTTGCTCTGAAGTGGTTAGAAAATTATGATATGCTTAGAGTGAGAGAGAGAGAGAGAAGGGAGATGATGAAGCAAATGCCATAAAATGTTACCATGTGGGGAATTTGGAGATGGAGATATGAGAATTTTTCATAGTATTCCTGAAACTCTTCTGGAAGTCTGAAATTATTAAAATAAGGAGAAAGGGAAATAAAATAAATACCTGCCAGGGAGACAACTGTGATATAAGCAAGACAGTGTCACTGGCCCCCGTGAAGGGTCCCCAGAGCCCACTGGTGGTCTGTTGTGATTGAACAAAGAACCCCTGGAAGAGGAAGGCATCCACCACACGGGGAAGCACCTGTCTCCCACCTCAGCTCTGCTACTTGGCCAGGTGGCCCCAGGAGAATCATTCACCCACTATGAGCCTCAGCATCTCACACGAATGGTGGGCATAATATTATCTAGTCCGTGAAGATTTCAGACAATGTAAAGCAAAAGCCAAACTCTGGCAGACTAGAGCTCAGTAAATGAGGGTAGGTAGGAGAGGAAGAAACTTTTCTGGAAAACAAACATCCCTCTTAATCTCAGCACAAGAGAGGGCAAAGAGGACTTGAGAAAAGCATGAAATACAGACCATAAGTCAGCTTTGCTTTCATCATCTAAATTGTCTCATTTCCTCATTCAATGAACCCCGGGCAACAAAGCTCAAGGAGGCTTCTGTTGGTCTCCTCATTCTAATACTTCGTACTTATATTCAACGTGACCAACCTCGAGCTATGTTCACCTTTACCACTGAATTTAATCTTCGCTAATTATCTTTGTATCTACTTATCGATTAAGTCCTCCTCCAAAAGGTTTGAGGCCTCTTGAGGAAGTCCGTTATTATCTCCAGCTTCTTGATAAAGAGCCAGTAATGCTTCTGGTAGGTATTGGAGAGAAAGCTCACACAGGTCCGGGAGGAGGTGTGCAGGAGCCTGCTCCCTGGGCGATGTGGGCAGGGCCGGGCATGGGAAACAGTGTGGCTGTCCTTCCTCAGAGCATGGGGTACATCATGGCTGACGCCCATCAAGGCGCAGTTAGAAAAATGGATGGTAGGGCAACGTATCTCAGAAACACAGCACAGAGTGCCAAGTCACAAATGGAAGGAGATACAGAACAAGATGCCAGCCGGCCTGAAAGGAGTTCCAAAGTATTCCTGTAAACACGTTAGTTAAATCTTTCGTGGGATGTTATAGTTCTAATTGGCCAAAGAAAAAAATATCGCAAACTGGGTCGAGAAGGAGGGAGGGACACATGGAGAAACAGATGGAATAAATGGACAGACAGGTGGAAGGTGGATATAGTGGATTTGGAGGAGGAAGGCCATGGGGGAGACGCACACAGACACGCACCCCTGATTTTCCTCGCAAGCCCGCCCGCCGGGAGGTCTTACCTGAGGCCCCCGACTTGTGGCCGGGCTGGCCCACCTGCTGCACGCTCTGCTGGAGCAAGTGGAGGCACTCCCCAAGGCAGCTGAGGGTGGCCGCAGAGGTAGCTTTCAGGAGCAGCAGATCCTGGTCCAAGGCAGTGAGGGGGCCAGAACCTGGCAGAGACTCGATGGCGTGCACGAGGTTCTTCTGCTGTCCTTCCACCTGGCTCATCATCTACAAAATGGGAAGACAGCGAGGAGGTGAGAGAGGACAGTCCTCCTTTCAGGAGGCTGGGGAGCAGCTCTGACACCGGGGGGAGGGGGGCTGCTGGACAGGAGAGTTAAGAGGGGAGAGGAAGCATCACCCCCAGACTATGGGTGGCATGAGAGTCCGCTCAGGGGGTGCTCGGTACACGTTAGCGCTTTGACCATGTGGGTGTGGGTGAAATCTAAGTAAATCTCTCCGAAGGCACATAGCTACAGCTCTGCTCACAAGAGCATTTTAGAACCCTTGAGCTAAAAGGGCCCATTAGGGCCATCCACATGTATCATTTTACTGATCTTCTGAAGACAAGTCAATGATAAATACATTAAAGGTAGAAGTCTTGGGGCATCTGGGTGGCTCAGTTGTTAAGCATGTGCCTTCGGCTTAGGTCACAATCCCAGAGTCCTGGGATGGAGCCCTGCATGGGATTCCCTGCGGGAAGCCTGCTTCCCCCTCTCCCACTCCCCCTGCTTGTGTTCCCTCTCTCACTGTCTCTCTCTCTCTGTCAAATAAATAACTAAAATCTTTTAAAAAATAAAGGCAGAAGTCTTTGTGGGACCATCATTAAGGTTCTTTCACTCCAAAAGAGTTATTGGAGACAGTGGATGAACCGCGGCTTGGCCTCAGAGGGAGGCCAATTCCCTACTTTTCCTCCAGCTCCAATGCCTATCTCCTTGGCAGTCTTTTTGAAGCTCAAGAAACCAAAGTGAAATTTCGGGCTGGCATTTGCATGAGTGAGATCACACTGAAGCCAGCCACAGATCATTCCACCCCAAAAATGCTAAATCGGATGTGACTTTCACACTGTGTAAGACGCCAGGAGGAAGTGAAAACCCAGGAAACCTAGAGCCAGCCCTATGCCGGAGCTGAAACTCTGATGGCCCCAAAGAACCATATTTTGTGGCAGACCCAATCCACAAGCTGCAGATAAACCACAGTCCACTTGCATCTCTGAACTGACAAATCAAGGAGAAAGGAAGTCAAGAACTAGAAAAGAACTTGACTGGTTAGCTTGTCAGTTTCATCTCCCTTGTGTTCCACAACTTTATAAACAAGATCGTTTATGTTAAGTACACGCCTAGCAAATAAATAGTCGTTCCGGGAAAGGGGAGGAGGCAAAGCAACCCGCTGAGGTCCCCGGGCTGCTCAGCGTCAGGGGCCAAGCCAACTCCTGGTTTCGAGACTCTGGTCCACTGTTCTTTCAGCTCCCCACATGAAAGCCACCTTTGATGCGAGGCCCTAACTCTGGCTTGGTCACTGTCTTTCCCAGAAGATCCTCATTACCCTCATGATGTCACCAGGTGGGGAGAAGCAATAATTCCGTAAGGACTCCTGGACTGGAGCCACAAAACTCATTCCATGCTCAGCTTTCTATTTTTCTTTGAAAACAGATACCTACTATTTTCTATCATTCTGTGTCGTCATCAGCTTTTACTAGGAAAAAAAAAAAGTTCATCCATTATAATCCTCCTTATCAAAATAGGTGCCTTTACTTCAAAAAGATATATTTTTTAAATCACTGTTAAGCCAATTGCACCAACATGGCTTGGAGTCATCACCTCAATGTGCACACAAATCCGTTGCCCATGCAAATTATTTTTGGCAGATTACAAAGGTTATACCTGGTGCTTCTGGCTCCTAAAAAAGTACCTGGGGGCACAAGAAGGGCACAGTAAGTATTCATTTCTGCCTTCAGATCTTTGCTTAAAAGTCATCTTTTCAGCAAAGCTTCCTGAACCACATTATTTAAAACTATTTCCAGGGGTGCCTGGTTGGCTCAGTTAGTAGAGCATGCGACTCTTGATCTCGGTGGGGGGTGAGTTCAAGCCCCACGTTGGGTGTAGAGATTGCATAAAAATAAATCCGTAAAAAAAAAAAAAAAGAAAAAAAAAACTATCTCCAGCCCAACCCTTGGCAACCCCCTAACCTCTTTATTAATTTTTCTCCATAATACTTACCACCTTCCAACCTAACTTGTCATTTGCTTATTGTGTTCATTTGCACTAGTGTGAAAGCAGAGATCATCATTATCTGTGCTGTTCACTGATCTATCCCAAGTACAGCAAAATATCTGTGGCATGAATAAATGAATCCCTGGTCTCACTCCTCTCTGAGGTCCAAAGGAACTGATTTTTGACACAAAGTCAACAGACATCATTATACTCGATTAGCATAATATGGCTGAAGATTTAGTAAAAGATAATACTTCCATTATTAGTTTAGGTTCACCAAGAATTACTCCAGCTGGTTAAATTTAACTTGGCACAAGACAAAATATTTATGTATTCTTTGACAGTTCTATATACAGAAGAGAAGTGGATTTGGAGCTATTTGTCATAGTCAACATTCCTGTAAATTCCCACCATAAAATCTTGTCAGAAACATGAGGTGTTGAAAGGGAAGAAGAAAACGTAATGAAGAAACATGTAATACATTCTTCTTGACTATTATGGATGATACCGTAGTGTTTAAGAGAAAAGGTGAGTAAAATCAAGCCATTAACCATATGGGATATACTTGTTTTTAATCAATAAAAAGAATTATATTCCAATTATATAGTATAGAATAAATACTTGTTATTTTGCAAGCATAAGATATTACGTAAATCTCAGGTAATAAAAACACAGAACGGACTTACAGAAATTTCTACATCATTACAACAGAGACACATGCCCAGCAATGGAATCCACATATCTGCTCTCTCTGAAAAGTATTCAATGTAACTGAGAGCCTCTCATCAGTGCCGGAGGCTGGGTGACCTGCTTGCAGGAGGGGTGGGGGAAGGGCTGAACCAGCAATGGGGAAGATTTAACAGTTACAATGATTTGGCACTGAGTGGTGGTGGGGGATGGGGGGATGCTTAATATCTTACAGGTCAGGGCACAGTCCTAAAACACATTCTGCCCTGCTCAAAATACCAGTATTACCCCATTGAGGAACTCTGTGCTACAGCTTTATCAATAACCAAGAACCCAATGGATTCCAACCTCTTTCTGGGTAAACTGAGTCTAGCACAGTGCTTGACACACAGTAGACATTCCCTAAAGATTCCTTTTTTCCCCCTTTTCCATATGATACGAAACCGAACTACTGTCTTTAATGACACAACTGATGTGACTCATCTTCACTTCATGTTAACCTCATGTTAGTTTGATCAGGCTCCAAAAGAAATTGAAGGAACCCTCAGAGAGATGCAGGATTCCTAGCCTGGAAGGTGTGTGTCACAGTTATTACTGCTCTAACATTTCTAAGGCTGGGAGGCACTGAGGAAGAGTCTTTGTCAGACTTTGGAAGAACATGTTTTAGCTTCTTCCACAACAAATTTTAATTAAGAGCACCTATGAGAAGATGAATATGGCACTGAAAAGCTAGCTGTATGCAACAATACCAATGGCAAATCTTTAAGGCATTCCCTCTCCCTTTCAAGGTTCTTTTTTTTTTTTTTTTTTTTTTAAGTAGGCTCCATGCCCAGTGAGGAGCCCAACACGGAGCCCAGGGTGGGGCTTGAACTTATGACCCTGAGATCAAGACCTGAGCTGAGATCAAGAGTTGGACGCTAAACCCACTGAGCCACCCAGGTACGTGCACTGCTTCGACGTTCCCACAGGCTTATCAACAGAAGAGCAAAGCACAAGCATCAACGAGTAGGCCCACCTACTACTACCAGCCTTCGAAAAAGTTGGAACCACTTACTTTAATTATTTAAGTTTCACATCCAAACCCTTAACACTTTTTTCTGAAGCACATCCACATCAATTGCTTGTGGTCTTTAAGAACAAAATGCCCATGTTTCATTTCTTCCCAGCATTCCAGAATCAGGAGCATCACCATCTCATAGCACAGGTGCAAAATGGGACCCCAGATGAAATTTAAGAGATCCACCCTTGAAAATGTCAACTCTGAAGTTATAAAATCAACCATATGTAGGTCACGTTGAACTTCACAGATAAGCAAATGTCACAGGGAGAGGAAAAAAAAATCCTATGGCCCATTTTTCATAGTACAAATAATGAATGGTGTACATACTACAAAATCAAATCGAAGGAGTGAATGCTAATAAAATCAGTGGCTGCAGATTTTATTGCTTTATTTCAATAAAGCTGTGTAAAAGGAGATTTCAAAAAAGAGTAAGCAAGGCTAGCTAAGAATGTCTCTTCTAAAATAGGCTCAGGAGGCTATCAGGGAGGAGGGACTGACGTGCATCCTAGGAACCATGAACTTTTTGCCAGTTGCAAGCCCTCAGCCTGGACTTAACTCCCTCCTCATGATTAGCCCTGAATCACTGGCATTCTTCACTTCAAAAGGAGCCAGTGGGATTTGACAAATTTCAACACTCCATTTGCATACTAACCCAACCAATCCCAGTTAACCTAGCTTCAATCCTTGTTTTGCATAGAGGATCTGAATAGAACAGCACTCATTCCTCTGCCTTTAACTCCACCCTCTCTGTCCCCCTTTGAAATGAGAGTCAGGTTTCTACCTGAACTGTGTCTCCTGAATTGCAATTCTCGTTGCCCAAATAAATACCCATTGGCTTACCTTTTTAATGAATTCTTTCTTGGTCAACAACTGAAACCATGATAAAGAGACTAAAACCTAACATCACCCAGCTCAACGAGCTCAGATCTAGCTAAGGAGAGAACTGAAGGTGGAAGCAGAGGCCCAGGAGCTTCGAGAGATGCCTAAAAGGTCCAGTCCCAGCAGGCCAAATATCAATGAATACCAGTTCATCCACTAGCAATCAAAGGATCAGCATCAGGCACCTCGCAACACGGACTCTTTATCCTCAAGTTACCAGGGCTGCTTGCTTGGTTGCCAAAGCCTCCTGGGTTCACAGATTCCCAGCACCCTTGGTAACTCAGTCTGTCAGGCATGGAAGTAGAGCAAACAATGTGATCCCAGCGTCAATGTGGTCTTGGTTTAGCATTTATCCTCCACCTGGTGGATTCCAGAAGCCACTTTTAAGTCTCCCCTCTGGGTCAGGGGTCAGTCATGGGCTGACTTAGGCACTTCACTTAGCCAAAGTCCACAGCTAAGCTTGAAAGCCATGTTTCAATGATCTTTAGAAGCAATACACACACACACACACACACACACACACACACACACACAGGTTACTGCCTCCCTTAATACATATTTACTATTCTACCACCCTCATTAGCATTACTTTAATATTCTAAGAGACTGCCACCCCCAAAATGGTTTGACACCTCATTAGAGAAAGTTCCTGAAATATCCATCAACTCTAGTGGAAACCATCAACAGTTTGTACACTACAATCCTTTGAATGCCTTGCCTCAAAAACCTTGCCTAGTTGTTTACACCAATCCTGAACTGTTGGATCTTAATCTGTACCTAATCCTAATCAATCAAGCCCCTGTATTACAAATCAAACTTTGAATTCTCAAATTCGGACCTTGCTCTCCCCACTCGGAGACACGGACAATGCCCTGTGGATGTGCTGTTCTCCCTTCCAGTGGTAAATAATAGAACCATTTTGCCTGATCGACAGACTGCGTTGTTGATATTTGGAGAGCTGGCATTCCAATCTCCAAAGACTTCCTCCAAATTCCCTAGTGTTGGGGCAAAGTCTTGGCCTCACACCTGAAAGATCTCTTCTTCCTGCTGAATTTCCTACCTGGGAAGATTGACATCCAATCTCCCTCCTGTACTCCCCAAGCTGTGTCTCTTACTCCCTCCTGGCACAGCACCCACCTGGAATGATAACCTACCAAGAGTCTCCTTCAGGCAGGGTTCTGGGTCGCCTTGGGATACCTTTCTCTATACATCCGAACACAGTCCTAAACACCTTATGGGCTTCCCCAACTCTCTCAAGTCTTATTTTGTGAACACAGAGAGAAAACCCTATCTAGTGGACAGATTTTACCAAATCTATATCTCCCAATAGGGTTAAGAGAACAGACAGTGGCAATAAGGGACAAAGATAAGTGGGAGGAAATGGGGTCCATCTCCCAAGGGGGTAGGCTGCTGGCTACAGGATGAGGTTACAAACAAAGAAGAAAGTTTAAAAACACAGGATGAGAATGGAGACACCGATGTAAGAAAATAAATGCTCTAGGGACGCATGGGTGGCTCAGTTGGTTAAGCAGCTGCCTTCGGCTCAGGTCATGATCCCAGGGTCCTAGGATGGAGTCCCATATCAGGCTCCTTGGCAAGGAGCCTGCTTCTCCCTCTGCCTCTGCCTGCTTGTGCGCTCGCTCTCTCTCTCTCTCTGACAAATAAATAAATAAATCTTTAAAAAAAAAAAAAAAGAAAAGAAATGCTCTATAATACAAACCAAAGGAAACAAAAAGGGGAGGGGGAGAAAATGTCTCCAAAAAATTGACCATTATGTCTTTGATGGCCTCACTGCAGGGGTCAGCAAACTTCTGTAAAAGGCCAGATAGCTGGTCAACATTTAAGGGGTTTTGAGCCATTGGGTCTCTGTGGCAACCACTCAACTCTGTTACTAGAGCCTGAAAGCAGTCAGACCATGGGTACACAGATGAGGGTGACTAGTTGTTCCCCTAAAACTAACATCTGACCCTTCTCAGTTTTGGCATCAGATAATTCTTTTTCTCATTCAAGTTGTAACTGTACTGGTTCTTGGTATGATGGGATTTTCTACTGTATCCTGGTCATTCTGGCTACCACACTGGGAGATTTTAGGTCTGACTGGAATTGTTTTTCTTAGCAGGCTACCGAGTTTACTATGTATAGCACACAGGCCCCTAAACTACTTTTATGGCCTGTGGTTTCAATAACAATCTAACTTCAGAGCCTTTGTGGTGCTATCTTGACCTACTTGGTTTATGCCCTATCTCAAGGGCCTCGACTGGTCCCCTCTGGGGCTGAGAGGACAGAAGGAGGTTCCCCAGATCTGGTGCCTCCAGGAGAGAGAGAATATCGTTGGCTTTCTCCATGAGTGCTTGTCTTGGTGGGATCCCCCCTTGCCCTCCGCTCTGGGTGATAGAGGGGAAAATCTGGTATGAAGTCATTGTTATGCCGGCAGACATAAAAGTCTGCCTTCTTTTCAAAGGTATGTAAGTGCAGACATTCTATTTGTATGTCCAAGTTGAAGACTGTTTCATGACCAGATCTAACTGGCCAAACAGAAGGTTGCTGAGCACTATCCATTCATCTTCTTGGTAACAGAAGCAATTCTTCCTTTTAGAAAATTGACAGGAGAGAAGCATTCATCATTTCTAGATCTCTGCCTACTTTCTAGATGCATACCCACTTTGCTTTGGGCTTCCTGGTGTCATCACGGAGGCTGTCACTGAATGACATAAGTCATGGCTCCAGATTTCTCCATCCACCCCATCCCTGGGAGGCAGGACAGGCATTTTTAATTCATTTTTAAATTCAACACTTTGACACCTGGACTTTATCATATGAGATGAGGAGGATAGAAACCAAAAGACAAGAGTGGTTGAAAGACCAATCCAGAGACGAAGGCGACCCAAAGTCTGTTCTGGTCCCTCCATAGCTTCAATAAACAGGTGACTGCTATTAAGAAGTTTCGGTCCTGTTCATAAACGAGCCTATGCTGGCAAGAACAGAAGGCAAAGGCAAAATTCTGAAATGTACACACACACTCTCAAAAAAAAACCAAACGCTTTCTGAAGATGTGGGAGGAGTCTGCATTTTTTTCTTTTTAAAGGAGGGAAGGGCAGAGGGAGAGAGAGAGAGAATCCTAAGCAGGCTCCACGCTCAGTGCAGAACCTGACATGGGGCTCAATCTCAGGACCCTGAGATCACGACCTTTGCTGAAATCAAAAGTCAGACACTTAACCGACTAAGTCAGCCAGGTGCCCCAAGTCTGTTCTACATCTTAAAAACAGATTCCTTTCTGTCCTATCTTCACCTTTGGCTTTTCTACAATTATTTCCTTACCAGCCCCAATAATAATGCCACACTTCACACGCATAAAATGCAAATTTTATCTTGACCAGTTCCTAAAAAGCAAGCCAATACTGCCACATTCAAGAAATAGGAGATAGCAGCATTCACAGCCAAATAACTCTAGAGTTCTGTTGGTCCCCCACCTTCATTTGCCCAGTGGGAAGTCTCCAGCCAGAGAGGCCAGGTGTCCCCACCCTCCAGTGCCCTCTACACTAGAAAACATGATCCTGTGTACGTCCTCCTCCTCCTCTCTCAGATTCTGGAAGTAAAATAACTACCTCCTGCCTCAGAAAACAACTATGACAAAGTTTCTTCCACAGTTTCTTCCTTACCCCACCCTCTCTCACTACCTGGAAACAACTTGGGGTTTTTTTTTGTTGTTTTGTTTTGTTTTGCTTTCTGATTGCAGAAGGCTGGCTCACTCCATCAACTACCATCCCAACAAAACCAGTCAGTGAAAATAGTTACAGAGAAGGAAGTAAAAATTACCCACAATCCCATTTCCTAGAAATAAATAAGCACTGTTAACATTCTGGTATTATTCTGACTCTTCTAACTGATGCATGCACCCATTTTATTTTAGAAGGATCATCCCTTATAAATAATTGTGTAACATTTTATCACTTGGAATGCATCACCTGTAATGCCTAGGATTGACTTCAAAATAATCCAGTTTATGGCGGGGGGTGAGGAGGAGTAAGGATGAAATCATATTGGTTTTGGGGGTGCTGAAGCTATTGATGATGACAAGGAGGTTCAATATTACTTTCTCTGATGTTTTATGGTTGAGATTTCTCCTATTGCTATGGGGCTTTTTTTTTAATAAAGGGAAAATACATTGTTATGGTCTCTCCCCACCCCAAATCCCTATGTTGACGTCCTAACTCCCACTACCTCAAATGTGACTTTATTGGGAGACTGGCCCTTTACAGAGGAAATTTAAGTTAAAATGAGGTCATCAGAGTGAACTGTAATCCAGTATGACTGGCATCCTCATAAAAAGGGGGAATTTGGACCCAGACATACATAGAGGGCAGATCAGCCCTCTCTAAGTCAAGGAGACAGACCCGCAGACCCTTCCCTCCCAACCTCAGCAGAAACCAATCCCGCCAAGTGCCTTGATTTTGGACTTCTAGCTTCCAGACACACAAGACAATAAATTTCTGTTGTTTAAGTCACTGGGTTTGTGGAACTTTATTAACGGAGCCCTGGAAAACTAATATACACACCACAGATATCTTTCCACATCAGTAACGACAGACTTCATTCCAATGGCTGCATAGTATAAGACTTTTAATTCCCACCGAAGCAGACCCTGGCTTTAAAGCCAGAGTCCCTTCAAAGCAAACCCTCCATCACTTGTTCACATGTATTTTCTGCTACAGAAAAAACTGAGGTGGAGAAAGCGTTTTCAGAATTATGTAACAGAAGATGCCTGCACAAAGGTTAAAAACTATTATTTTTTAATTCCGGGTATCAGTACTGAATGTTAACATGTTGGTAATGAGGGGTACATGACACAAAAGGAATCCTCTTATATCTTCTTCTCGAAGAGCACGCACTACAGGCCAAAAGAAGGATCTGGGGTGGAAGGTAAATAATCGGTCTTATTCATTACTCATTTATCTGCACCCTCTGCCTCCCACACACAAAGCCACAGAGCAGAACTGGGTGCTGAGCCCAGAGGAAGGAGCCCTCACTCTCCCTGGAGACAGGGTTGGCCTCATGGCACAGCACCCATCAACAGGGCTCCTGACTAGCTCCACCCACGGCAGGCGGCTGGCTCCCTACTCCGTCCCCTTTGTTTTCCCTGAAAACATCTTTCCTCCCCTTTTCTCCTTGTACAGAAGTAATACTCATCACAAAAAACAAAAATCATAAGAAACAATACCATAACACATCCCAAGCCAGAGAAAACATATGTTCAAATCTTGGCATTCATACTTACATCATTTTTATGCATGCATATGTGAATTTTACTATTTATGAGAACAGTTACACACCCTAATACTGCCTGTAACCCTTTTTATTCCATATATGTCAAAGTATATATTTTATAAATATAATTTTATATGTATATGAATATGTAATTGTATATATAATTATATATATTTATATATATATTTATACAAAATAAATTTTTTTTCAAGATTTTATTTATTTGACAGAGAGAGAAGAGCACAAGCAGGGGAGCGGCAGGCAAAGGCAGAGGGAGAAGCAGACTCCCTGCTGAGCAGGGAGCCTGATGCAGGACTCAATCCCAGGACCCGGGGATCACGACCCGAGCTGAAGGCAGACATTCAAGCAACTGAGCCACCTAGGCGTCCCCATGTCAATAAATTTTGACAATATTATTTAAAAGACTATAGACTAATCCATCGCACAAACATGCCACAAATTACTCCCCAATTCCGTACTGCTGGACTTTATGACAAGACCGTTTCTTCCCTGTGACAAATTACAATTCAACAAACTTGTCTGTAGCTAAATCTCAGCATAAATTTATAATGATTTCCTTAAAATAAACTCCTAGAAGAGGAATGGCAGGATTTAACAGTACTCAACATTAATTTTAAGTTTTTGATAAATACTGCCAGCTCACCATGAAAAAAACTGTCTTAGTTAGTATTCCCTTAGCAGTGTACCAGCTGTCCTTTCTCTCTCTACAATCTTTTTCTCTTCACCAATGTCATCAGCAAACCTCCCCCATCCTTTACCCCCATCAAAAACCAGTATCTCATTGTTTTAATTCATTGCACATGTCCCTCTATAAGGTGAGATAAAGATAAAGAAGTTTCCCTAACCAGCAACAAGTATTAAATAAGCCCTTGAGAGCTGCTACACAATACGGTGAATATAAACAAGAATATGGTACTATGATCATCCAACTTGCAGATAGTCTAGAACTTAATTATTCCAACCACTAGAAAGAAAGGATAATTACATAATGTGAAAGAGGTGCTAAGTATCATTACAATGGCAATCATATTACAATACAGAAACGCATGAAATTAACGTGTTGTACACCTTACATTTATACGATGCTATATGTCAAATATGTTCGATAAAAAAGAAGTTTCCCTATCCGGTAAAGAAAGTTTAAGTAAGACTAACAGGAGTCCAGAGAGTGTCTCCTTCCTCAGGACGAAGGCAGCAATGTGGATGGCTGGGTGATCCCCACCAATGGAAGGGAAAGCTCAAGTCCTGAGGAAAGAGACTACGTGGAAAAATCACGTGGGTCCAGAAAGCTCTAAGAGACACCAAAGTTCTCTCCTAAAAGGTCCTACGGACAATGGAACAATGGGAAACCATTACAGAGGGCCCCAAAGCCTCCCAGTGCCAGAGAGAGCAGTTCCACCTAAACCTTGTCCACCTGTCTAGTTAGTCCATCCCCAGAACCCACCAGACAAGGGAAGGGCATCTGTCCCCCTTCTCCAAGCTCGCCCAAGGCCCTGCATCAGAACTGAACCCAACCCTGAAGCCAAAGAGCAAAACAGAAAGCTGCCCTTTGCTTTCCCCACATTTCCCCTTCTCTTCTCACGCTCTTCCTTCTCCTCCAGTACAAAAGCCACAGTAACAGCCCGATGGTGAATAAGAGAGGCAGGGCTGCTTCACATCGGGGGGCTGGGGAGCTCCACAGTGTACAAAATGCTTTTGCGCTCAAAATCTCCTGTCCTCCCAGCTCTGCCCTGGCCATGATTACTGTGACTCTCCTTTTCACACAACACTGGGGCCCAAATCATAATCCATAGACGTGCATGTCTAAAGAGGTCATGACTAAAGTCCAGTGTCCTGGGTCCAAACTTCTCTGCCCTCTACCTCATGCCCAGGAGACACAAGACCACCACCGCACATGCCCACTGTTTGATGCCCACCTAGCACAGACTTCTACCCAAAAGGGAGCCGAGGCCTGGGGAGCAAACTGGCTGATCCATGGGCCAACTCACCATGAACTGAACAAGAACGGGTCAGACCATGAGCTCTGGGTAAAATGCCCAAGGGGAAAAAAGAAAAAAAAGTGATCCATAGATAGAAACTATACAATCAAGGTAAGGATTTGTCCTGCAAAAGGCGTGGAAGCTTCACTCAGGTGTTTAAATTCCTCTTAGACATTCTCAAATCAGAAACTACTTAACATAAGTCACATAAAGAGCAGAAACTAAAAAACAGTTTCATTGAGGTCTTCAGAAATCTGGTGGATCTGCCAGTTCTCAACAAACACTAGCTGGTATATCAGGTTTTTTATCTCTTGGAGAATACAACTTCACAAACCAAAGATCAGCAAGTATGAAATTAAACCATTTTCTTGAAATTTAGCCATTTTCTTGAGCCCACTTTATCTTTGTTCACTCATATCCCACGTGCACGGCTCAGCCTTTCTCAAAGAACTTCTAAGTGTCTGGGTATTTGGTCTCCATTTTGGGAAATTCTTTTATTTTGCAGAGAGAGATGGCTGTTTTTAAGAATTCCTAAAGAAAACAGCCAATAGACATCTATATCCTAACTTCAGCTTGGTAGCACGTATTTATCTCAAACCAAGCCCTGTTAGCTCTACCTAGTAAATGCCTGCTGTTTTCTTTCACAATTTATTATTTTTAGTTCAAATATCTATGCAGAGCAGCAGACAAGGATAGAACAACTCAGTTCTCTTTTCCAGCTAAAATTAATTTCACTAGTGCCAATTAGTTTCAGGAAAGAAATGCATCTCCAAAGGGCACTTGAAAAGGGGGGAAAAATTGGACAAGAACTTTATGCCTCCAGGCAAATCCTTTATAGCATTTGAGCCTTGGCAAATGAAACTCTGGAGAGACAAATGCATTCATCAGGAATCTGCTTCATTAATCTGACAAGGAAAATTATGTTAAGGGATAAGCCACCATTAATTAATATTTATTGTGTCTCCACTGAGTAAATGATACTGCAGTCACCATTTTACAGAAGAGAGAACACAATTCCTGCACACAAACTGCTTACAATGTAATCCTCAAGGTGCTCAAATAGGAGATAGAATAATGATATAGAATACACATGCTTTACAAAAGAGCTAACTACTCCTTGCAGATGCTTGTATTGGAAACTGCTTTCCAGAGATGGAATGAATTGGCATGGATCCATCCCCACTCTTCCTTACTTCCTCAAGACTCTAGTGTAAGAGTGTGTAAAGCATGGCCACTATTCATATAAATAAATGCACAAAAAGAACTTACTAAATTATAGTTAGTTCCATACATGTCTAACTCCAGGACCCAACCTACTGACCGAATCAATCCAGTCATCCACCTCCATATTGGAGGATGGGATCATAAGACCTTATTCATCAAAGACTCTCCGCACAGGAGATGCCTGACAAATGTATGTTGGGTAGATGAATAGAGAAAAGAAGAGAGGAAGGAAATAAGAAGGCAAGAGGAAGGAAGGGGGGATGAAGGGAGGAAGATAGGGGGAGAAAGATGGCAGAAGTGTAAAGAAGGGAAGAATGAAGAGAGAGGGAGGGAGGAAAGGAGGATCGAGTTCCAAGGTTCCAAGAAGCTGGCATGGTTCTCTGGCAAATCCAAGAAAACATTTTCAATGCCCCAAGTCTGGTGTTACTACTTCCACTCAAAGAATAATGGATCTTTTCCCTTTTGTCCAAAGACCTTAGAACTTTAGTCTTAATTGTGAGTCTCCTCCAGTACCAGTATCTCAGAGGGAATAGGACATTTTAACTGCACATTAGACATCTCTGAGCACACAAAGTCCCAAGTTTAAGTCCCTAAAATAATCTATATGATACTGGGAAAAACAAGGCCCTACCTCAATGCGTTCCAGGCTCAACTTCCAAGCTGTCCATGGAATGCCTTTCTCCTGGTTAATTCTTACTCTTTCTTCAGACCTCACCTTATAGGTTGCTTTCACCAGGTAGCTTTCCACCATCTCCCCAAAAGGTTATGGTCCCCATCACCCACAGAACCCATCATGGTTGTAGTTAAGTCATGTGTTATGTTACCCATTGGTTAATCTGCCCCATGCTTATCAGGCTCTGTGCAATACGATTGGATTGCATGAGGATGAAGATCTTGTCTCCCAATCTCTCTCCCCCCCCACTTTTTTTAAAGAGGGGGAGAGGATGGGGGAGTGGCAGAAGGAGAGAGAGAACCTTAAGCAGGCTCCACCCCTAGCATGGTGCCCAACATGGGGCTCTATCTCAGGACCCTGAGATCATGACCTGAGCTGAAATCAAGAGTCGGACACTTAACCAACTGAGCCACCCGGGCATCCTGAGGACCTTGTCTACTTATTGTTCACGGTTGTTTTCCTAGCATCTAGGACAGGGCCTGGAAAACTGTAGTCAAAAAATATTACTTAAAAAATGAGTAAATGAATCTATGAAAAAAAGCACCCAGGCATCTCCTTAAGAACTGGCTATTTTCCCCACTTCCTGGCATAAAAGAAGATACAAATATCTCGATGCTCCTAAGAGATACATCCAGATGAACATACCCAAATTATACCTAATTGTCAACCAATGGGCCTTTAAAATTTGACAAGTGAAAGAAATACAATACCAGTTCTGAACAGGTTGATATTTTTCTTGTCATATCAAGATAGAGAACATCAGTAATCGAGGACAAGGTTTCATAATTTTCCTACATGTCTCCCTGGGTCTAGTTGACCACTGTCAAAGAGTATTCATTAGTGAAGAGTAGAAATCCATTCATGCTAGTTCAATAAGGGGATCTATCACATGGCTATAGGTAGGAGGTACCCAGAATCTATTAGAAAGGGCTGCTCCCTCTGTCCTTCAGAGATCTCCCAGTCTCTTATCTCTATAGTTTCTGGCTTTCTCACCTTCTCACTCTCTCTCGAAAACTTTCCCAACCCGTCCAAATCCCAGCAGAGCCACGGGGGAGCCAAATCTATCCAGTTTCATAGGTCTGGCTTCCTTTCTCTCTACCTCCAGATTTGAGAGAAAGTCAATGTGATTGGCTGGCCATAGATCAGATGCCTAGGCTGGTCCAGTCAGCCGTCACTGACCTACCTCTTCAGTACACGGCCCCCTCTCCACCACCTTTGTGATGTTTAACGCTATCTAGGATTCTGATATCCATGAGACATAAGGATGCACATTATTTGCAAATATTTTTAAAACTCATTTTACAGGAAAATTTATGTATCCAGTGGGACATCAATCAATGCCTTCATCTGTAAAAACTAGTCAAATAATGAGGCATTTCCCCAAACTTAATGCTGGTGTGACATGAAGATCAAAGTTACACAGCTTCCTGACAGGGGGGTTCTAGAAATATACTAACTTCTTAAAAATGCTATGGTAAACATCCAGCTTCAAATGAGCCCAGATGATCCCACCTCTTTTAGTGACAGTACTGATGATGTAGGAAATGTTGGGGTTCGGAACTGATGGCCAAGAAAGAATTCTTGAGACATCTTCACCGCAAAAAGGTGGTTTTATTATAGCACAGGGATGCCCTTTTTGGGGGCAGAAAGAGCTGCACTGGGGTTGTGATGGGTGACTGATTATATACTTTCAAGTTGAGAGGAGGATGGGGACAGCACAAGCCTCCCAGGTGTTTTGGAAACAAGGTTTCTGGGATTCTGCAGGGGTTAGCCATTGTTAGGAAAAGGACATTTATTACTGTTTAGTAAAAACTCAGTCATGAGACCCTTCAGATGTGTATCAGTGGGCCATATGCTTGGAGGATGTTTGCTAACATGTATCTTTCAAGATAGAGATAAAGGAAGTTTCCAAAGGAATTTTTATACATTAAAGAAGATTTACAGGAGCCTGGGGTACTGGAAGAATGTTAAGCTAAGACTGCCTTTTGCCCTTAGCAAAGTGTCAACATCGAGGCAGCTGAGCTCCCAGAGGAAGGTCACTCTGCCTGTTTCAGGGTCTTGTCAATGTGCTCTAAGTAGTAAGGAAATTTAATTTTTCTTCTGCCTTTGTTTCCCACATCATTACCATGTAATAATGCAAAGCCCCCCAGTCTAAAAGGAGTTTAAGAAGAGACAAGAAGGGCTCAATCCACAGTCCTCTCTCAGTTTATACCTTTTCTGATGATTTCCAAAGTCTGGAAAGCAACCCAATTAGCTATGTTACCTCTTTTCTCATATCAGGTTCATGGGTCTAACACATCTATTAACTTTGTGGAAATGGATTTTGCTCCATTAGCCAACTCTCCCTCAAGAGCCCTCTGGAGTTTTCTCTATGCAGCTATGATTAAAACAGTTCTCTTTCTCACAGAAGTTTCTTCTCTTCCTATGACCATCACCAAACCAGAGACATAAAAAGAAAATGTCTGGTCCTGACAATGCCCTGGAAAGCACAGGCTCCCCAAACAGAATTATGTGTGATTCTCACAAAAGGTGGCTCATATACCTTGTCCCTACCTTCTCATTAACACACTACCCACTTGGGCAACCTGGCACCTCCAGACTTTCTGTCGGGTGACATCTTGCCTAGAAATCCTTTCCTCCTCATCCTTCACAGTCAAAATCCTACTAGGCTGACCATGCCTGGATCAAGGCAGTGCCTCTCCATGAAGCTCAAATTTCCCCACGGAGAAGTTACCAGTGACAACACCCTCAGGCTCTCCAAGGCCCATGAGCACCTACCTTTCTTCCTTTAAGTTCTTCAGGTGTGGGGAGCAGCCCCATGTTCCCTGCACCTAGCTAGTAGAGAGAGAGGTTGATTAAGTTTTCAGTGACCCACTAAATGCATCCTTCAGGCTTTGGGCCCTCGCGTCAAGTCTTCAAGTTTGTTCTCTTCCAGTGAAAATATTCTATATTTCAGTTATTATATTTGTGGCAGAGCTGGGGCTGCCTAATTTTGGCTAATCTGAACATTTACAGAAAGGAAAATGTATTTTCTCCTTCAGTTCAGAAAATACTTAGAATTGACTATCTCCCTTTAGACTTAGCTCGGTCCTGTTAATTCACCATCTTTAAACTAACCTTTCAGAAAATGTGTAATATTAGCTCCTCTTTCAGATACCTTCTCAGGATTCCCCACTGTAAAATAAACACATGCTGTAATTCCTTCCATAAAATGTAAATACGTATCTCACTCTTGGGATAAATTGGCTTTATTTTCATGTAAATTCAGTAGCAATAAAAGGTAACACTCAGCATGAGGAAATGTTGCTCGCTGGCTCCCTCAGAAGATCCTGACTATCTCTGTTACCCTCCACCCCACCCTGACGCAATGAAAACCAAAAATATCTTCCTCAAAATGCAATTCCTCTAGTAGGAGAAAAAAAAAAAAAGAAAAAGTTTAAAATATTACTTCAAAATGAAAAACATGCTAGATTTTAATAGACCTGCATTTATTTTAATTTATTTTAATTTAATTTTTTTTATTTTATTAATTTCCTCAGCTTGCTCATTGAGTAGATATTCTCTTAAGAGCTCTACAGCTCTGAAAAGCCTGGTTAGGCTGAAGAACAAAGACCATTTTTACCCACTCCATTGCTGCCCCCTGCTGACAAAAGGTTGGACACCTTTGCCAGACACTGCCCTCTCCTGGGACAAGGGCAGCTATAGACACATACACCCACCGGCCTAATGGGTACCAAATCCCATAGGGAATAAGAGACATGGTTCCCTAAAGGTTTTAAGAATGACTAGAAGAGACAAAGCTTTCACATATGAAATCATCCAAAAGCAGTATAAACTTATACTGTTAGAGAGTAAAGGCTGTCCAGACTGACAGGATTCTGGGAAGGATGAAACCAATGAAGACAGAGGTCCCGTAGAGGTTAGTGGTTCCCAACCTTTATGCCACCAAGGAAACCTACCTCAGTCAGCAAGGACTTCTTGCTTTGCATAATTTGTCCACATAATAAAACCAAAGTACCCAGCAAACATTCATCTAATTCCAGACAAAAGCAAAGAAACATAGATGACTGCTTGACTTCTGTCAGGTATTTTTAAAGGGTAAAAACAGCTCATCAACCCCGAGAAGGTTCTAGAATCTGATGAGAACAAAGGCAAGAGAAATATATAAATTAAGTCTCCTTACACCTTATAGCCCATGGATAAATACCCACAAGACAAAGACACAGGGTGTGACATTCCTCAAGGAACTCAATGGCCGCCTTAATGCTGATGTTTCGCTAGAGACTAAAAGCAACCTTAGCTTGACAGGAGCCAGACCTCCAGCATGCTGTAAGTCTTCTTTAGCATATGGAAATCCCTTTAGAGACTTCCTTTATCTCTACTCCCACTCCGACTTAAAAGTGTATAATCAATGGCTCCTCACAATTCCAATGTCGGTCTTTCTAACCAGGGGTCCTATCCCCCATGCATTGTAATAAAATCACCTTTTGCATCAAAAACATCTCAAGAATTCTTTCTTAATCATTTGCTCAGCAGCCCCACACCAGAATCCATGAACCCTAAGAAGCTTTCTTAATGGGCTTCTCAGGAGGTCTGAGAACACCCACACAATGTATTCACTGACAAGGCAGTGCCTGGGAGGCCTTTCCTCTGGAAGAAAAAGAGTCCTTGGCTTTCATTAGATTCTCAAAGGGGCTTGTGGCCAATAATAAATTAATCAATAAGCAAAATTAAGATCTGTAGGCCTAATGATGCCAGGTTAGGAACTCCTCTTACAGATGAGAAAGGACGCCCACAGCACCTCTGGGGAGAAGCCATGTTCACCCATTCCTGTCCTGAGAGGGCCCCATGCAAGTTTCACCGGAAGAACAAATACCTCCTTTTCTTCTCTGTGCGAACTTCACCATACTTTAAAACCACAGGTCACATCCCATTGACAATTTTAAAGATAAGAAAAGGCAACTCCAACAGGCCATAATCCTTAACCATTTATCCTGTGTGGGCAGTTCTCCTTGACAAACAGGTCAGTCTCTATTTGAGAAGCTGGTTTGCAAAACTGTTGGGTTTTTTGTTCCACACTTGCTATGTTACCATTCCTAACAACTGATCAGCTAAAGTACCTGCAGGCACTAATCTGAGCTTGACTTCATGGAAAAGTAAAAAATAAAGAAAATGTGGAAAGCATGTACAATTTCCTAGATTTCCTAGTGAATCAGCTTATTGGTGGAGGGAGGGCCTTCCCCATTCTACGCCCCCAACCTCCCCAGCTTGGAGTGCCCAGGCTCAGGACCACGAAGCATAACCGTGGGCATGTTGTTCCATATTTCTGGACCTCGATGTTCTTATCTGTAAAATGGGACTCCTAGTAGTGCTTGTTGCATAGGCATGTTGTGAGGAATGAATCAGTCAATCACCGTGAATCACTTGGAAATGGTCCTAATACACAGCAAGCATTGTGGAAGTGTTCGTGGCTGCTGTGGTTCCCGCCACGGCCACTACTACCATAATTATTATGGGGACGATTAAATGAGACTGTGTAAAGAGCTTAAAATAGCGACAGGCATGTTGGAAACGCTCAATAAATGTGAACCGTGGTGATGATGAACACCAGTGGGAAAGTGAACAATAGGGAATTTCAATCCTGTTATTCTAACCAGGTATCATAACATAACGGTGTATTTAAGAGGCAATATATTCAATGGAAACCATATTACACTTCTCTTGCAGAATCATTTGCCTTCTCTGTTGTAAAAAGCAAATCACTGATTTATTGATTTGATAGATTTGATTTTTAATTTTTTTTAATTTTTAAGTAGGCTCCACGCCCAGCATGGGGCTTAAACTCACCACCCCAAGATCAGGAATTGCATGCTCTACTGACTAAGCCAGCCAGGTGCCCCAAGTGATTTATCTATTTTTAAAAATATAACTTTACCAAATCAATTGTGGTTGATTCTCCTTATTCACTGTAGTCAGGTTCCACAGTCACCATGAAACCACTGAACTCACAGACACTGAACTATCTCTCTTAATTAAGGGAAATACACGGGGATGCTCCTGGGAGCCTCTAATGACATTGTCATCAAAGAAATACCATTTGCGTTATAAACGTTTGTTTGCCAACATCCCCATAAAAGAAGCTAGTGTCGTTAGCATTGAAAACTGGCTTTTCCATATCATCCTTTTCCTGTATAACATTTAGGAGCTACAGTAAATTCTCATTATTCATAGTCATTATGTTCCAAGAAGTCACCATGAACAGTGAATTAGCAACACGAGTCAGTAGTGGAGTGTGTGTGTGTGTAACAGCACTCTAGCAGTCTTAAACCCTTAAACACTCCTTACTCATTGACCTAAGGCCCTCGGTCTGTAAGAGAACTCATTTACTTTCTTGAGATTTGCAGACCATTGGCCTTGAGAAGTGAAGAACCAGAACCTTCCCAGGCCCCAGAGGCCAGCAAGTCTGTTTGAAGCCACCTCGGCTTTCCGATCAGTCCAGCAATTTCCCACCCCCCCTTTTTTTAGCAAAATGCTTTTCTTTTTGAGGTCACACAAATGATTTTACTGAACTCCCTTTGTGGATCTGTAGACCTTGCTCTCCTTTGCAGAAAGAAGAGAGTACTCAGGCACATCATGAAACAAGAACCAGACACCCCCCCTCCCCCACACAACCCCGGAGCACTGAGATGATGTTTATAGCTGACATCATCAAATTGGCATGTGATCAAGAAATGCTGCAGGCCACTGTCGCTCTTTGCGGATTAACTACCCTAAACTCTTTTAAACCCCTCTGGGCCAGGGAGAAACCTCAGAGGGGACTTTTGGACAAAAGTCTGCCTTCTCCTTGGGTTGCCAGCCTCCTGATTAAAGTTCGGAGTCCTTGCCAATCAAAACATGCCCTTTGAGCGATGATTCTTCAAGCAACACGCTGCCGAACTTGGGTTTGGTAACAGGCGAGCACACGCACACCCACACATGTGCATACGCATCTATACCGTAGAGGATAGCCTTAAACGCTAAAAACAACTCATCCCGGTAGATTCTATTTTCTTTATTTTGCAAAAGGGAAAATGGGGTTCACAACACTTAAGTCAAACTTGCCTGGGGCCGCCCCACTCACAGGTGCCAGAGTTGGCACTCAAACCCCTCCAGCTGGCCCTGGGGGCAGAGCTGCTTGCTCCACACGGAACTGCTCCCTCTGGAGTCCATCCTCTGCCCACCTCTGCATGGAAGCCGAAAGAAAAGGCAGATCATCGCCTTGTCTGACTTCCAGCTAGGAATGGCTGCACTGGGGGACACATTTTGGGATGTTTTACAAGCGTGCAAATGACCACAACCACCCCTCGAATATCAGTTTTGGGCTTACAAATAAATTTTAGCTACAGAATCCGTGAATAATGAGGATAGACTGGATTTTCTTAATTCTTCATTAGTCTCTTGATCTTCAGAACCTGTCTCACCTGCAAATTTAACGTGTTTCAGGTTGAACTGCATTTTGAAATGTGCGAACCAGCCAGCACTTAGCTGAGAAGGGCTTAAGATTTTCCTAACCCTGGGTAACATGCCCGAATCTTTGACCTTCAGCCCTACAGCAATGCTGTCCATTTAGCCATTTTTTTTTTAAATCGGTTGTCATCTCATGAATCCACAAAGTTAGCTGCCTTTCCATCTTTTCCACAGTTTCATCACACACTACAGATGTTACTTTTGAATTTTCCAAAGGGGAGTGGGGGGCAGGTGGAAAAAAAATTTCTCCGCAGTAATTTCCTCTTCCTTTTTCCCTGGGATGCGCTGTATTTTACTTCATTAACATGGAACTCACAGCGAAGGGCGCTGGAACTCACACCTGAACAAAGCTCATCTAACACATATTTTCTCCATCAGGCACAGCCCAGCCTTCACACGCTTAGACACACAACATGGCATTTGGGGCCCACTTAAAACAGCAATCACCAACAAAAAGTACAAACATGCAAAAACAAAAGAAACGTGGCGCTAAACAGACTGGAAAGGGAACTCGTTTAATAGGGGAGATGAAGCAAGAAGGCAGAGCGTCCTCTTGTTCGCGCTCAGACAGGAAGGACTCAAAATTTTTCTGCAGTTCTACCTTCCTCGGTGAACTGCCAGGAAAGGATCTCAAGTACCGATTCTAGAGTTAGAGATAAATTGTAGCAAGGAGGGAAATGGGCAGATACAGAATCCCTGGAAAAGGAGGATCAACTAGATAATTTTAAAGTAAATTAAAGCTCAGGACCATGAAACTAATGCAAACAAACTCAAAACCCACCCAGAAACACAGGATACTGCCCGCGTGCTCCCAAGTGCCTGCTCACAGGAGACCACTCAGCACCTATTCTCTTTTCATGCGATTCCAGGCCTCTGATCATGGAGAGAAGAGATACACTTCATATTCACCACTCTCTGCTTCAGAACAGGCAGCCTCACTTCATTCAATTATTTTAAAGTTCAGCGATGAATAGTAAATTGGGACAGTCTTCAGCACTGCAGTTATTCAAGTTCAGAAAAATAAACTCAAAGACATGCCCCTAAAGCTTTAAAGGTATTGATTTTGATGTAGAATAAAGTTTCTCAAATACATTTGGGGAGGGAGGGGGAGGTAAAAATCATTCTCCGGGCAGCCTTTATGCAACAAATTTTATTGGATTTCATAGATCAAATCGTCATTTTTTTTTAAACATCTCTAGATCCATTGTGGGACTCGAACTTACAACCCTAAGATCAAGAGTCGTGTGCTCTACTGACTGACCCAAGGAGGTGCCCCTTGAAAGTTACATTTTCACCTTCATAATTCCCAAGTACTCCTTGGCATCTTACAAACACACACACACACACACACACACACACACACACATACACACACAAACCACACATAGGCCTTACAAATATCCCATTCCCCAACAACCTGCACCTAGCGGGTTTGGGCATTCCTTAAAGCTTTTTGCCTAAATCAGTGATTTCTTCTCGAATTGCAAAAAAGCATTAGTTGACATTCTGCCTTCCCACCACCTGCCACTTCTGTTTTTGCTCTCACTACAGCCTCGTGGATTATCTTTTTTAGTCCAAATGTTCTAAACTATTACCACAATTATCTTTTTGACACACGCCCATGAGCCTTTGAGCACTTCCTTTTCAGGTGCTATCTAATGTCCCAGACGTTATTATACTTTCCCTATTCCAGCCTGAATCAACCATTTCACTCTTGGCAGGTTTTGAATAAAGGAGAGATGCTACCTGAATTTTTTAAAAAGAATCTCTCCAGCTGCTAGAGTGAGAATGTTGTTATAAGTGAGGTCAGAAGTAGGGAGATCAGTAACAAGTTTTTTTCATAGGCATCCAGGCAAGAAGCAGGTAACAGTGGCCGTCATCATGGGGGTCAGATTCTGGTTATATTTTGACGGAAGAGACAATGGTGTATTCTTACAGTTCTAACATGGAGTACTGGAAAAAATGGAGTAAATGACAAAGAATGCCTCGAGATTTGGAGTCTGAGCAACTGGAAGGATGGAGTTCCCATTTATTAACACGGGAAGAAAGAGGAGTAAGTTTTTGTTGTTGTTTGTGGGTCAAGAGAAAGGGATATGGAGAAGTTCAATATTCCATTTTGGCTACATGAATGGAGTTACTTTGAGACACCCAAGCGGAGATATAACAAGGCAGCTGGGTCCACGAGCATGGATCCGTGAGTCTGTATTTACAGCTGCAACTCTGGAAAAGGTCACCAAGTGGATGACTAAAACGAGAAGAGAGAGGAATTCCGGAGACACAAGGAGGAACCAGCAACAGACGCTAAGAGGAGTGGTGGCCTGTGAGGAGGGAGCAGATCAAGAAAGCATGGTGTCCTCTGTCCAGGACAGTGTTTTAAGGAGGAAGTGGCTGTGGGATCCAGTGTCACTGACAGGCCAATGGCATGAGAACTAGGACAGTGGGCTACCCACTCCATTCACCCACCTGGAAATCACCCAGGTGATCTTAATGAGAACAAGTTTCAGTGGAAATTGTGGAGAAAATGGCTATCGTAGGATAGGTTTAAGCAAGACCAGAAACACCACGGACAGTCCTTGAGGGGAGTCCCTTCAAAGGGAGCAGAAAAATGGCCCTTGAGAGAGAGAGTGCTGTCAAGAGAGGGATTTTTGAGTGATGGTCTCTTTGTACATTGATAGGAATGAAGCACAGAATACACCACCACAAAATAGGTCACTTTGACATAAGGACTCTTTTAAGCCAAGGGCAGGTGAGAAGAAGCAAACAAGAAAAACTCTCTTCCCTCTTTCTACCAGGAAGGGCAAGACGGTTCTTCAGTGCCTGACATTCTAGACTCTTACCGACCAGAGACGGCACTAGAGGAATAACCATCAACCAAACCTAACAAACCTTACTAATTGTCCCTTGTCATCATTTAACTTCCCTATATATTATCTTTCCACAGGCTGCAGGCCCTAGAAGCTCAAAGTCCTTTTCCTTTGTCACTTCACTATAAAATTTATTCTCCTTTTGTTAGGATGTTATACAAGCCCCAGTTCTAGCCATTCCTTTCATGAGGACTCTAGTGTGTGTGTAAGATGTAGGCTTTAATCTTTTTTTTTTTTTTTGACAAAAGGGTGGATTAACAAGAGAAAAACCATCTAATTATAGGGCTCCTGCCAGAGAATTTAGGAGGATAAAAACACCAAGCTTTTTCTCTCTTACAGGAATAGTCCAATAGATTAACAGGAGAGAGAAGGAAAATTATCCAGAACAACGTCCTCAAGCAGGCGAGAGGTGGGATGAGTGGAGGGATTGGCCTAGAGAAGACGAACACAGAGTGTTGGGGAGCAGAGGGAGGTGGGCGGGAAGGGGTGCCAAGGAGACTGCTGGAGGTTCCCTTTTGGTTGCTTTTATTTTCTCAGTGACACGGACCTGGGATCACCACTTAAAAGTGAAGATGGGGAAGAAGTGCTGGAGATTCAAGACTGAACTAGGGTTTGGGTTTGACCAAGGTGAGTATAGTCAGATGAGAAAGGTAAAGCAATGGAAGGGAATTTGCAGGGGTCACTTACAGTGACAGGCAGATTAAGGAGGGAAATGTTGGAGTGATGGCAGTTCACAATCTCAAACCATGAGGAGATGAGTGAGGGGAGGGAGGAGGGATATGGTGTGACAATGACATGAGATTCAAAGGTGGGTGCTTTTAGGGAAGAAAGAGACAGAATGCTCTGAAAATGGCACAGAGAAACAAGGAGGTCACTTACCCCACCTCCATGTCCTGGAAGAAGCAGAAGAGAAGCATCATCGTGTGGGAGGGCTGCAGGGGAGAACCACGCTCCAGATGAAGAAGGTGAAGGAATCGTCATTTTAAGACAACGTTGAGGATGTAGAGGATTATGTCTGATGATAGAACATGAATCCCAAGCAGCACATGAAGGGATTTTAGGAGTTGAAGAACAGAGTCAGAAGAGGAGATACAGGCTACATCAGGAAGCAAGTCAGGAGGCAGGCTTGATGTGTAGACCTGGGTCTTTTTTGATGGCTGCCACCTTGTGGGTTCATGGGCATGACAGGATTAGACTCAATGGTCCCAAGCAGATAGTCGTGGGAAAATAGAGTGTTAGGACTTTGAGTGGAAATTAATGATACGTAGAAGTTAAGCAATTATCCAAGAAGCATATCAAAAAAATCTTCAACATCATTAGTCTTAAAGAAAAGGACAAAGAAAACCAGAGTGAGATACCACTTCCCACCCACTGGGATGGCTATAATCAGAACAGTGGAAAATAAGAAGCGTTGGTGAGGATGCGGAGAAAAGTAGACACCACTCATGAGAAAGGAAAATGGTAGAGTAACTGTAACTGTCAATCCCACAGAAAATTTAACACAATTACCACAGGACCCAAAAGTTCCACTCCTGGGTATACACTCCAAATAACTAAAAACTGGTCCTCAAAAAAAATACACATACATGCTTGTTCAGAGCAGCACTCTTCACAAAAGCCAAAAGGCAGAGACAATTCGAATGTCCATTAACAGATGAATGGACAGATTATGGGAGAACCATACAATGGGCTATTATTCAGCCATAACAAAGAGTGAAGTACTAATACACACTACAGTGTGAATGAACTTCTAAGACTATGCCACGTGAAAGAAGCCAGACACAGAAGCTCACATATTATAGGATTCCATTTATATGAGATATGAAGGAGTGTAAATCCTCAGAACCAAGATGGGTGGCTGCCAGGCACTAGGTGGAGGGGATCTGACCGCTTAACAGGTATGGGATTTCTTCTTGGGGCAATGAAAACATTTCGGAACTGGGTAGAGGTGGTGGTGGCACAACTCTGAATACACGAAATGTCACTGAGTTGATCATGTTTAAATGGTTAATCTTATGATACTACCACTTACATTAAAAAATAATTTTCTAAAGATTTTTTATTTGAGAGAGAGAGGGAGCAAGGAAGAGCATGAATGGGGGGGGAGGGGAAAAGGGAGAGGGAAAAGATGGGGGACTCGATCCCAGGACCCTGAGATCATGAAGTGAGCCAAAGTCAGAAGCTTAACCGACTGAGCCACCCAAGTGCCCCTAAAAAATAAATTGTTAAGAGAAAAAAATTTAAGTAGTAATTTACCCATCTCAAGATCAGACTAGCCTCAATACTGAACTAAAAATAAACATTAAAGAAAGGTTAGGTTTAAATCAATGAATAACAAAGAACACTAAGACTTAGGAGCAAGATGCCACTGGACTAGGTTATCTCAACACCCAAAGCATTCTGAAAACTGTAAACTAAAGACCAGACTGTGAGGGGTCTCTTCCAGTTCTGAGCAGCATCTCAGGTACACACTTGTGGCTCATCTTTTCTGGATCACAGGAAACTTCCAGCAATGGTGGTAAAGCTCAGAATTTACTGTCCAATTAGTTATTAGAATGCAGCAATTTAAATTATTTTTAAAGCCCGGTAATTTTTTTTTTCATCTACAGAGAAATGTTCCACTCTTCTGAGATGAGTGAGTCACCTGTTACTGTCCCATTAGCCTGGTGATCACTGAAGAGTATCTGATTCAAGATGCCTGGGTGGCTCAGTCAGTTAAGAGTCCAAATCTTGATTTCGGCTGAGGTCATAATCTCAGGGTCGTGAGATCAAGCCCCACATGGGGCTCTGAGCTGAGCGTGAAGCCTGCTTAAGTTTCTCTCCCTCAAAAAAAAAAAAAAGTTTCTCTCTCTCTCCCTCCCCACTCCCCCCCACAAAAAAAGAGTATTTGATTGAAATTAGTAGACTATATAGAAGGTACTGAAGTCCTTTTCTCTGTAACAGTGTATGGCACGTGGTAGGCATTTGATTGGAATTTGTAGGAGAGAGAATGAAAGACAGGAAAGGAATCAAGATAAAACTCAGGTCTGGCCAGACAATTGCTAAAGAAATCATTTCAGTAAAGAAATTTCCAGACCTGAATCCATTGATCTTATTGCTGTTTCATAGGGCCAATCCTCACTTGTAAGCACAAAGCCAAGGAGGGAGTTTGGGAATGGCAATTAAGAGTTCACCTCAACCATTAACATTGTGTGGGACTCAACAAATCACTGACCTCCCTGAACCGTGCTTTTTTTCATCTATAAAATGAAGAGGTTGAACTAAATTAACCCCAACATGTCTCTCAGTCTTAAAATTCATCCATTCTGGGATTTCTTCATAAGGCTTGTCCCTTAAGCACTGGGAGAGGCTGGATAATTCTTGTTCATTGCCAGACAACCATCCCCACGTAAAGGCCTGTCCCTTCCTCAGTAATTTGCTTTCTGAACTTGGGAGAACTACACCCTTAGTACAGCTTTGGGATGGTGGTTAAAGCTTCTGGACATAATAGAGTGTAAGTTAAGATTCCTAGACTGGGATTCAAAAGGGCTCCACCCAAGTTGTTCATCATTATAGGTAGAGGAAGCTTGCTAACAAATTGCAGGGCCCAAACTTGGCTTTGGAATCAGAAGCCTGGTCTGACCAGATAAGGATGGAAGCAAGAGGGGCGCCTGGGTGGCTCAGTCGGTTAAGTGTCTGCCTTTGGCCCAGCTCATGTTCCCAGGGTCCTGGGATCAAGCCCGCATTGGGCTCCCTGCTCAATAGGGAGTCTGCTTCTTCCTCTGCCCCTCCCCCAGCTCATGCTCTATCTCTTTCTCTCTCTCTCAAATAAAATCTTAAAAAAAGATAATAATCTAGTAAAAAGTAGTAATAATAATAATAAAATAAAATGCATCATGGCACCCCTCTCTTGTAACTCCTACTACAAACTAGAGTATTCCAGATGTGAGCGGCAAGGGCCAGACCAATGGCAGAAGCTTCTGAGATTAAATAGACACAGATATGAACCAGCTCACTTCCTGATTAGCTGAGACTTGAGGCAAACAATTTAAACCCATCCAGTGCTCAAGTGCTTCCCCTAAGGTAAAGATGACACTACCTGTTTACCAAGTTGGCCTGGGATTAAATGAGGCAACTATGAAAAGGCATTTTGTACAATACCCATCATAGAATAGGTGGTCAAGACAGGGATCCCAGGATTACAGTTGCCTCCTTCTTAGTTCCCTTCCTTTAGTCTATTTGTCTTTTTGAATAAACTACTGCTTATCAAAAAATATACAAATATCGCAAGGAACTCCACTTGTCGATTTTCTTTCTTTTAAAGCCATAAGAGAGGGGATTTGATAGAGGCTAAAATTAGGCATTAGGGTTATTCGTGGATTGATTTAGCTATAGTAAGTCTGGTTCCTTTAACCATATAGAATAGATTAGAAAGATGATATACTAATAGTATGTCCTTTAGGAAGCCAGCCAAGTCAGCCACATCAATCCTGTTGATCAACGAGATGACAGATCAAGGACAGACCACTCACTACTGCCAGACTCATTCACTGGCTACATACCTGACATGGGGCACAACTCAAACTTCTGAGATATAAATGCTATCCACGCACAGTATTAAGATAATTTCCAAAATGAAGATTTCACATGCCAAGCAGCCTAAACACCCAAGATAGTAAGAACTGTTTAAATTATAGGAAATTTTGATATTTTAAAATAAATAAATAAGAAATAAAATCTTTGAAATATAGGGGCACCTGGGTGATTCGGTCAGTTAAGCATCCGACTCGATTTCAGCTCAGGTCATGATCTCAGGGTTGTAAGATCGAGCCACATAGTAGGCTCTGTGCTCAGTGGGGAGTTGGCTTCAGAGTCTATCCCTCTTCCCTCTGCCCCTCCCCCTGCTTGTGCTCTCTCTCTAAAATGAATAAATCTTTAAAAAAAAATAAAAATAGAACATAAAAGTATTGTAAAAATTATAAAAATTATATATAAAAATTATTTAAAAGATAGAAAAGTATATTAAGTGAAACAAACTAAGTTTTCCAGCCACAAGTGTAATATGTGTATGAACAATATTTATGCAAAATGACAGGTGTGCCTGGGCGGCTCAGTTGGTTAAGCAGCTGCCTTCAGTTCAGGTCATGATCCCGGGATCCTGGGATCGAGCCCCACGTTGGGCTCCTTGCCCAGCAGGGAATCTGTTTCTTCCTCTCCCTCTGCCTCTCCCCACCAACCCCTGCTCATGCATGTGCTCTCTCTCTCAAATAAATAAATAATCTTAAAAAATACTCCTGCAAACTGACAAAGATGAGAAAATGTTATAAAAACATTAAAATAGGGTTTTTTCTTTTTTTTATTGCCTGTCACATTATTACATTCTTTCCTCCCCAACAAAAATGATTCTGGAATAAATTTTAAAGTTGTCTAGGGAACAGCCTACATCTAGACTTCAGAGAGGCCAGCAATCTAACCCTGGCAGGTCTACACATTTTATTTTTCTAGATCATCAACATGCATAAAGGTAAGAAAATAAGTTATTGTGCCAAGTTTTATCCTGTGAAAGGATCACTTGCCACGATGTTATTTAATAGAAGAAAATTTCGATCAATTTGGAACAAATGTCAAAAGAAGCATCAAAGAAATTACAGAAGAATGATTTTCCTCAGTTTTTTTTCCCCCCTTTAAGTAGGCTCCATGTCCAGCCCAATGAGGGACATGAACTCACGACCCTGACATCAAGACCTGAGCTGAGATCAAGAGTCAGACTTAACCAACTGAGTCACCCAGGCGCCCCCTCACTTCTTCAGTCAACCTAGACCTTTGCAGAGGCCCATCTGCTAACAACAGACAAGCACAGAAGGCTTGATCTTGTTTTGCAAATTTGGGGTGAGGTGGAGAAGGAAATTGGAAGAACTAAAAATTATAGACAATCCCAAAAGCATACTACAGCCCATCACTCATTTGCCCCGTTTTTTCAACAGTTAATAAAAGAAAAAAACTCCATTAAAAAGAGGCTTGTCAGAATTATTATAGCACTATGTAGACATAGTAAGAAATCTGGAAAATACAGAAGAGCATGAAAAAATAAAATTCACCTATATCCCCATTAATTCCAGAGAAAAATCAACAGTGTTGGTGTATTTCCTTCTAGTTTTTGGGGGGTTTTTTAATATATGTTTTTAATGAAATCTTGTCAGGTGTAGTTTCATAACCTGTAATTGTGTGGTCTGAAAACTGCCATCCACAGATTCAGTGGAAGGCACACCGGGGGCAGGAAGAGGTCGTGGACATCACCAAGGGGTCATTCTGCTGGTCTTATTTATATGAGTCCACCATGGAGCAAGTAGCCACCTCAGTGTTTTGGGGAAGAGAAATGATTTCTCTTACCACCTGAACACAGCTTGGAAGTAACTGCAGAATCTTCGCATAGGGTACAAGGCAGAGAGGACTGAGGGTATGGTTAGCCCTGTATGGCAAGGAAAGGATGGGGAACGTAGCACCTGCCTGCGGGAGGAGTGGGGGAGCCGCGCTGACAGCCAGGAGCACAAGGACAGGAGTGACACTTCTTCAGGAAGGACACTTCAAGGGAAAGAGGCCAGTCGGGGGGGATGGATCGGGATGCAGCTGAGGATCAGGGGATGTGGGACCCCATAGGAAACTAAGGCCAGACCCCATTGTACAAGGACCATCAGGCCCTGGCAGAAACAAAAGAACAGGCTGGAATAGACTAAGACTCTCTGAAAAGTCCTCTCTCCTCCTTCTCAGAGTGGAGGATCACCAGGATGACCCAGCCACTCACCAAAAATACAGTATTTTTCCTGGTAATCAGAGTTGCAGGGTGTATAAATGTGTGACTCCTATATTTAGATGCCATGTTTATGTAATTCAGGTGTTTCATTAACTTGGAAGTATGATACACATTTTTCTTACTAATATTCTCTCACCTATTATGAATACAGTAGTGTTAAATATATATTTTTAAAAGATAGATGTATTTATTTATTTGTTTGTTTACTTATTTATTTGAGGAGGGAAGGGCAGAGGAAGAGAGAGAATCTCAAGCAGACTCCCCACTGAGCCTGAAGCCTGATGCAGGGCTCAATCTCAGGACCCTGAGATCACGACCTGAGCTGAAATCGACAGCTGGACGCTTAATCAACTGAGCTGCCCAGGTGACCCTAATATTAAATATATTTTTAAACATGATCTGATGGGCTACCTGGTATCCCACTATATGGCTGTTCGTGACTTTAGCAAGTGGAAATCAGTGAGATAAAACTAGAGACAGGAACCCTCGTGCACTGTTGGGGGGAATGTAAATTGATGCAACCACTGCGGAAAACAGTATAGAGGTTCCTCGAACAATTAAAAGAAACATGTCAAATGAGCTGATAATTACACTACTGGTACTTACCCAAAGAAAATGAAAACACTAAATGGAAAAGATAAACACACCCCTATGTTTATTGCAGCATTATAAGAACCAAGATATGGAAAGCAGGCCAAGAGACCATCAAGAGATGAATGGATAGGGGTGCCTGGGTGGCTCAGTCATTGAGTGTCTGCCTTCAGCTCAGGTCATGATCCCAGGGTCCAGGGATCGAGCCCTGCATCAGGCTCCCTCCTCAGCAGGGAGCCTGCTTCTCCCTCTCCCACTCCCCCTGCTTGTGTTCATCTCTTGCTGTGTCTCTGTCAAAAACTTTAAAAAAAAAAAGATGACTGGACAAAGATGTGGTATATATATATCACATGGTATATCAAATGGAATATTACTCATCCATAAAAAAGAAAGAGATCTTACCATTTGAGGCAACACGGATGGACATGGAGGATATTATGCTAAGCAAAATAAGCCTGAGAAAGACAGATACCATATGATTTCACTTACATGTAGAATAAAAAAGCAAACAAACAGATTCTTAGATACAGTTTTGGTGGCCGCCAGAGGGGAGGTGGGGATGGCCAAAACAGATGAGGGGGATTATTATTATTTTATAAGTCCCAGTTATAAGACAAGTCATGGAAATGAAAAATACAGCATAGGGAACATGGTAAATAATATCATGATAACATTGAATGCTGACAGATGGTAACTAAACTTACCATGGTGAGCATGCTATAATATACACAATGATTGAATCCCTATGTTGTACACCTGAAATTAATGTAACACTGTGTCAATTGCAGTGCAATAAAAAAATCTCTGTTGACTTTAATGACAAAACTACGAGCGTGTGTTATCTTTATTTAAAAAATTAATTTTTTAAAAACCTGTAAGCAACATGCTTGCCAAAATAAAAATGACAGATAATCAATCAACACACGACATTTCTCAATCACACAAGTAATTAAAGAAATGCAAATGAGAAGAACAACAAGATGCTTTTTGTCTGCTGTGCAAGTTGGCAAAAAATCTCAAATATGATAATCCTCAGAGTTGGCAAGCGTTCAAGCAAGTGAGCAGTCAAAGTGACTGCCGGCCAAGGGTGTAAATTAGGATGACTTTTCTCCGGGCCATTTGGCAATATGTTCCCAAAGCCTTTAAAAGACCATTTGTGTGTGACAGTACTGGCGAACCCCTGAGTAGGTGCTCGATAAGAAAGGTGTCCTGAATTACCCCCTGAATAGTTAAAAGCTGCTTTACACATCACATATATCAAATTCTGACGTCTCTGAATCACAGATGTTAGGATTCACCATCTGCCAATTACTAAATACTGATGGAGGGTAAGGATTAAAGAGGCCACAGGAGGGATCTTGCAGCATTTCCCTCGTCACCTGCCGGCCGAGGAGCCACTGACTCTTACAGAGCTGGGACCAGTCCACAGGGTTGGAACCCAAAGCTTGTGTTTGAAATTCGAAAGTGCCAAGCACCCACTGCCACCTGGTGAACCTTGCAGTGAACACCGCACACATAGCCACTAGACGTGTGACCTCCACAACGGTCTCTCCTGGGTAATAAGCTTACATCATTCAAATCAGATCAGCCAGCCCAGACAGGAAAGATCCACTACATATGTGTCAGAAGGCCAGATGGTGCAGAAAACACAGACATGCTTGTTGGAACTCATTTTAATGTTATCCCCCAAACCTAAGCCATATGGCTGAGGGTTCCCTCGCTGGCTGGCATAAGGAACTGGACATTTGAGACTCATAAACAATTACCAAAGGCAGAAGGAGAGAAGGATGGAAAGGGCTTGATTCTGGTCCACGGGGATCATTAAAATAAATGACATGGAAAAAAAAAATACCTGCGTGACTTTTTTGCAAAACAAAAAAAACCAATTTTGTTGCAAAACAGAAGTGTCATTTTTAATGCTGGAACAGCTTGTTTTTCTAAAGATTTGGCTCTTAAAGCTAGGTGAAAAATCTTGTCGTTTACAAACCACAATGCATCTTTTCAAACCTCGGAGACTGGGAGTATGTGAGTGGTGGCTTTTAGGAGATGAATTAATGTGGAGGGCACTTTCTCGGACTAAAAACTCACATTTGGTAAAAGCCAGTTGGCCAGTGCATATATTTAATATGCACCTGGAGGGGATGGAAGTCTCTGGGACAGAGTTATGAAAGAAGAATTAACACCAAATGAAAACACAGACGCACTTACTCTGAGGTTCTGGCATTTTCTGATAGCCTCACATTGTTTTAAAAAGCATTTGTGCAGGGTAAATTCCATCTTTCACTCTGGAACGAGTTCACTAAACTAGTATCTACTGTGCACTTACCTTAAAGCCAGTGAAAACTGGAGTTCTTATTGGTTCATGGGAAAGGGCACACTAGTTACTTTTACTTGATTGACAAAGCTTTACTGAGCTGAGCTGTATACCGCCAACATAACTAAAAAATCCATTAAAACCTTCTCTTTACGCCCTAAAGAGCTAGTTACCACTGACTGGGAAAAACAGGTCATTATGTGATTCATTAAGATCTTAAAAGCACAAGGCGCTTAAGGTGAAAAATTAGATTTTGAAGGGTTACATTTTTAAGAAGGAAAAAAAGAGAACACGGAAAACTCCAACTCAGTCCAACGTTTACTGAGCCACACAATGCGTAAAGCAGTGCACAGAGGTGCTGTGAGAGATTTAAAAATGAGCAAGACAGAGGATCGTCTGGAAACTCAAAAAGTATTCCATAAGCTTGCAAGCAATCAGACATTATGTGTCACTTTCAATAAACATTCAGGAAGGGAAAAATCATGATCAAATTGCAAGACTGATCATTTCCAGAAAGCTTTCCCAAGTTTTCAAAAAAGTCAATAGTAGCTTTCAAACATCCCATTTTGCTCACATTGCAAAATGGTTCCCCTCCCCCACCACCAGCCTATGAGACTCCTAAAAGGTTCATCATGACCTAAAAATGAGAGGCAGACCCCAGTAGCATTTTTGTTCTGGTTTTGGGAGGTCTGTGTGCATACGGGAGTCTTAAATTCTCACCTATGGAGACCTCCTGACTGCTGCAGGAAGTCATAGGGACTGGCTTTGTCCCGGAGAACTCACACAAGTCAGATTTCCTGGAAGCTGAGCATGAAAAAAGTCTTATTAGACTGCCTCTGTTGTTTCTGCTGAGGGCAGAGAGGAAACTATCAATTTAGCCAATTTCACCAGCTCCAGTATTTCCCCACAGCCCTCCCGACTGGCAAACCAACCGAAGAGGGCGGAAACACCTTCCCAATGAATCCCTTTCCTGTCCTGCCGTCTTCTCCCTGTGGCAGGTACACCTCCACTCGCCACCAGCCTGTGAAAATGTCCATCACTGTCTGTCTGCCTAAAACAGCTACAAGCAGAAGCAGTTTCCCTCACTAGTGCTCACGTTTTCAGGACTATAGTCAAGTGTCCGTTTATAGGACCCCTGTGCCATAATTTATGCAGAAAATTAAAACCTTGGAGAGCTTTTTAAAAAATCTATTTCTATACTTAGATATAATCTAATTAGCAATAAATGTCGGATAACATAGCTGCTGGCTGCTTATTTACCAGCTGTTCAGCTTCAATACTATGCGGGCTGAAGGAGGAAAGGTCATATAGGGGAATTATGCTAACAACCCCAAAACTAAGCACCAAATACAAGTTCACTTCAAACAAGAGGCTCTCATAAATATGACTGGTTCTCCTACAGTCTATTTAAAAAGCACCTGTAGTTTATAAAACAATACGGAATCATGAAGAGTCTCTAAGCTTCCCAAGCAAAATGCAACTGCCATTAAAGTTATGCTTGTGAAACATCATGTTAAGAAGACTTATGAGCATAGGGCACCTGGGTGGCTCAGCGGTTGAGTGACTGCCTTCAGCTCAGGCTATGATCCTGGAGTCCTGGGATTGAGTCCTGCATGCAGCTCCCTGCTCAGTTGGGAGTCTGCTTCTCCCTCTTATCCTCTCCCCGCCATGCTCTCTCACTCTCTTTCTCTCTCAAATAAATCAATAAAATCTTTAAAAAAAAAAAAAAAGGCTTATGAGCATAAAGAAAATTAGCTTGTTCAAATACAGAGAGTTCCAATGTATATGGATTTTGCCCCTTTCTCCTGTAAGTCAGAGGTTCTCCGCCTTGACACTGGTAACACGTTAGGCCAGATAATCGTAGGGGTGTGTCCTCTGTGCTGAGGGGTGTTTAGTGGCACCCCTGGCCTCTACCCACTAAGTGTCAGTTAGCAAATGTCTCTAGACATTGCCAAATGCCCTGGGGTGGCTCACCATGGCCCTAAATGATTTCTTACAGCAGACCGCTCCCTTGGCACAGGAACACTGCTCGGTGAGGGCTCCCACCTTAGCACCCCAACACCAGAAGTGTTAACTTCATTCATGATCTTTGCAAGCAGTGATTGACCCCTTTTCTGCCTGCTGTGGCAACTTCCCCTGTTTTCAGACACGTTCCTTCCAGAGAGCCTGACAAACCTCACACACGATTTCAGGGCTAGATGTCAACTCAAGGTGAGTGTTCAAAAACCAAAGTGAAGATACTAACCTCGCCCTTAGAATGTCGTCCTCTTGGCTGTGTGTTTTAAAGCTCCTGATTCCCAGAATCATCTTCTATTGATGGCAAAAGGGTGGCTACAGGTCAGGAGACCCAACTCTGTGACCTCTTGCAAACATTTAACCTCCCTGGTCCACAGGGCGCAGGGGAGAAAATGAAGTTGAACCAGTTGATCGCAGAGAAGGTATCCATTTCTCCAGTCTATAATTCTGTGAACTCTACAAAAGGTCACTGCTATTTTTCTACAGAAAAGCGTATACATTAAAACACACACACACACATACACACAGTTCTTCTATAGGAAAGTTGAGATGACTCAGAGCCGAGTTTCACCATCTCCGCAATACAACATACTAAAGAGATTGACTGTGCTTGAGTCATTCTCTGTGTGACCTCCGACATCTTCCTGAGCACCCAGGCCTTTGAAGGGTAGCAGATTATGCCCCAAGATATACCATTTTGGCCTAAGGATTATTTTGAACTAGAGGCAATTGGGAAACAGACACAAGAAAAGCTCCCTGCCCTCCCCGTTTGCCAAAAAGCAGGACAGAAATTTACAAAGGTGTCCCCTCCTCTCTAGCAAAGATAAAGGTTAATTCTGGGACAACTTTAGACACTATCCACCTGGAGAGGCCCCAGAGACATCTACCTAACAAACCATACTAGCCACCATTTATCTCTGCCCATGGAACTCTAAAACTGCCCCCTTTTGTTCTGTTGTTTCTCTGCAAATTTATTGATCTTTGTTGAAGATGCTATAAAAAGTGGAATTCCAAGCCACATCACGGAGGTGATTTTTCCCTGGGTACCTCACTTGTATACATGAGGTAGACATATTAATAAACTTCCATTTTTCTTTTAACTTATCATTAAAAAAGGTTCTCAGCCAAGAACTCAGAAGGGTCAAGGGAAAATTCTTTTTCCTCCCTTACACTTTCAAAATGGCGGGGGGGGGGGGGGTTCCNCCCTGGGTACCTCACTTGTATACATGAGGTAGACATATTAATAAACTTCCATTTTTCTTTTAACTTATCATTAAAAAAGGTTCTCAGCCAAGAACTCAGAAGGGTCAAGGGAAAATTCTTTTTCCTCCCTTACACTTTCAAAATGGCGGGGGGGGGGAGGATTCCATTAAAAATAACTATGATTCAGGGCACCTGGATGGCTCAGTCAGTTAAGCGTCCTACTCTCAATTTCAGCTCAGGTCATGATCTTGGGGTTGAAGGATCAAGCCCTGTGTTGGGTTCCATACTCAGCTCAGAGTCTGCTTGTCCCTTCTCCCTCTGCTCCTCCCCCCACTTGTGGTCCCTCCCTCCCTCTCTCTATCTCAAATAAATGAATAAATAAACTATGATTCCTTCCAGTACTCCAAACTTGCAATCCATATACATTCATAGTCTGGGGTGTAAACTGGAACAGTAAAGATTGCTCTTATTCAAATTGTTTCAGACTCTTGGTCCAGGTCCAAGAAGCTGCCTGCAGGGCTATCAATACATTTATCCACCAATAAAGGCTATTCAGCCTCTAATCACCTGTAGCTACTGGGCACGTGACACATGGCTGGTCCCAACAGAGATCTGTGTGGTATGTATAAACTGTGCACTGAATTTTAAAGACTTAATATAAAAAAGAATGTTTCTCCATTTTTATTATTGATCATATGGCAAAATTATAATATTTTGGATATAATGAGTTAAAGTATATTATTAAAATTTATTTTATGGGTTTCCTATTACTTTTTAATGTGGCTAGAACAGTTTTTATCACATGTGGTTTGCATTGTATTTCTACTGAGCTATGCTACTCTAACCTCCCTCAGTTAATCAGTTCCAGCTAAGTAAACTGTTATTTAATGGTAGAAAACTGGTTTCCCCAAGTTCCCTCTACAGTTTGAGTCTGCAGGGTCTAAGAAGTCAGTGGGTCTTTTATATAAGAGGCCCTCCCAGAGTGGGATCTGATTCTTCTCGTGGGCTGTGTCTGCAACTGGGAGGGTAGGCCTAGAGCTCAACCAGCAGCTTTGAGTTCCAACTTCACATTCATTGTCCACCTGACCTTGGGTGAGTGACTTGTCCTCTCTACACCTCCAGTTCCTCATTTGTCAAGAGATGATCATGATGGGGCCTGGCTCATAGAGCTGTTGGCAGAGCTGAAAAGTACTCAGCAGAGTGCTTGGTACATGGTGAGCACTCCAGACATGAGAACCACAAACCATTTACCAACCTCTTTTACTAGATAAGGAAATGAAGTCTCAAGGAACTTAAGCTGCTTGCCCCAAAGCACACAGATCCTAAGGGGCAGAACCAGAAACTTACAAGCAAAGATGCATTTAACAAAACAAAACAAATACCTCTCTGCCTGCATTCGATTTGATCAATCAAAAGAGAAAAGGGCAAGAAGTTGTGAGCCAGAAATTATCTTAGGAACTGTCCAACTTGTCACAGTAACTTGAATCACGTCAATGATAGTTCCAGGTGCTATGCATTCTTACATAGAAACCACAGATGTTTTCAAAATGGAACGTCTTCCCACATTCTCTGCTCTCCTGGATCTCCTCGATAATATTTCAGATCAATAACTGGGCATGCTGGTCCACCAAAGGGAGCAGCAACATTTCACTTCAAGATTTCTTGTACGGTGTGGTCTCTGATCATACGCAACTACAAGTGAAACTCTCTGGAAGAAGAGAGTGCTGGGCCCGGTGCAGACCCTATCCTGCCACAGGGCTCCTGGGCTGTCACACACAGGCATGTGTCCCAACTCCCCTAAGCAGGCTACTAAAAAGACTGCTAACCCTTTCCATAGTCATTCTAACTGGTGTGAAGTGGTACCTCATTGTGGAGAGAGCCCAGATATCCATGAACAGATGAATGGATAAAGAAGATGTGGTATATATCTATAATGGAATATTATACAGCCGTCAAAAAAACAAAAATCCTGCCATTTGCAACAATGTGGATGGCACTAGAGGGTATTATGCTGAGCGAAATAGGTCAATCAGAGAAAGATAATTACCATATGATCTCAGTGATATGAGGAATTTGAGAAACAAGACAGAGGATCATAGGAAAGGGAGGGAAAAATGAAACAAGATGAAATCAGAGAGGGAGACAAACCATAAGAGACATCTAATCTCAGAAATAAACTGAGGGTTTGCTGGTGGGGAGGGGGAAGGTAGGGATAGGGTGGCTGGGTGATGGGCATTGGAGAGGGTATGTGCTATGGTGAGTGCTGTGAATTGTGTAAGACTGATGATTCACAGACCTGTACCCCTGAAACAAATACTACATTATATGTTAATTTTTAAAAAATAAATTAAATTAAAAAAAGACTGCCAACTAATGCTAAACCCCCAAGCAAAGAAGAATTTCCTTTTCTATCCTTTCTAACACCTTCTCTCACTGAAAGCAAATGAGTAGGCAAAACACCATTTCTTATAGGCAAACACCACCAGCAGAAAACCGTGCAGGGATAGAGAGCAAAGAAAGGGCATTTACTTAACGAGTCGCATTTTGGGGGCAATTTAAAATTCACAACCATACCATGAAATTCAATATGCTATAAAAACTTATGGTACACATTTAAATTTTACTTTCAGAAGAAAACTGTACAATAACACTTAAGGAGACATCAAAATCACAGGAGTCCATAATAAGAAAAAGTTATCAGAATTACTCAGTTTGTAATGTCCTTTGGCTTTCACTGTGAGGTTTTTCTGAAGTAAGCCTAGAAAGGGACTGTGTTTCAGGCTTTATTAACTTTCTTAGATTTCAATTCAGCTACAAAATAATCCTTTACTGTCTCCACTATCCTTTCCCTGACCACCCCGCCCCCCCCCAAAAAAAGTTAGCCTCTTAAATGTTCCTTTCTTTACAGATAAAGATAAGACTACTGACATTTCCATACCTCCAAGGTTGGGGGAAGGGCTTAGGATTTAGCCATCGAGACTTTTTTATAGCCTCTGGATGCTGAATGTCAGGCATGGTAACCTTCTGGGGCAGTGGGATGAGGACACACTTTTTTTTTTCCAGATTTTATTTTTAAGTAATCTCTACATTCAATGTGGGACTCAAACCCACAACTCCAGGATCAAGAATCACACGCCTTACCAACTGAGCCAGCCAGGCGCTCCAGGACTCACTCTCTTTAGACAGAACCAAACTGGTCCACATAGGTCTGCGTGGATGTCACCACAATGGAATGATGGGACTGTTGTGGCCCCCAAGTCCCCAAAGTTTCCTACAGACACATAGCTGCTGACACCAGGTGCACAGAGGAAGGAGTAAATGGATGTGAAAAGTGGATGTTGGGGAAGCCTAGGTGGCTCAGTCAGTTAAGCATCTGCCTTCAGCTCAGGTCATGATCTCAGTGTCCTGGGATCAAGCCCCACATTGGGCTCCCCGCTCAACAGGGAGTCTACTTAGTCCTCTCTCTTTCTCTCTCTCAAATAAATAAAAGTCTTTTTAAAAATGGACATTGGGCCAATGAGGAAGTGGACTCTAACTTCCTGCTCCCCCTGCTCAAGAGGTTCTGGCTTCTCAGCTCCCTTCTTCCTCCCCACTAAAGTGCCTCCCAAGACTGCCCAGTAGCTTCTGAGTCTTCACCATGAGGGGACAGGACTCAGGGGTCAGTCTCTGAGCAGAGCCTCCCATGGCAGCAGGCCCATGAGGTCTGTCCCTGGACGGATCAAATCTATAGTCTCATTCACACTCAAAGGACATGGGTCTGGACCCTGAAAGGTCTTCCTCCATAGCAAACGCAACTCCCTTGTAAGGAAAGAAAAAACCAGCTGAGGTGCGTTAAGATCCATGAATGCCCTCAACAGTAGGTTATGCTAGGAGACCCATATCAACTCCTTATACCAGTGGGCTGTGATCAGGCTATCAACCCCTCAGCTCATAAAAGCATATGCCTCCTTTACTGAGAGGTAATAAGAGGTAAGGTTGAACATACAGGCAACATTTTCCACCCTGCTCTATAAAACTCTGAACTGTACAAAGATCGTAGAAAGTACTCTGGGGCAGAGACTACTGCGGCACCCCCATTATCCATTCTCCTTTCTTACTTTTGACACCGTCCCTCCCCAGGTTTTAGCAAGGCCCCTGGTCGCCCAGTTAGAGCCTGCATTATCCAGACTCACTTGCATACAAAGGTGTGACCACATGGTCAAGTTCTTGCAAATGGTTTCTGAGCAGAAGCAAAATGTCTGAAGTCTTCATCTCGCCATTAAAACAGTGAGGAGCCTATTCCCCTTTCTTTCCACTAGTTGGGGAAAGATGATGACTGGTTAGTAAGCTCTGACCCAGGAAATGAGATCCAGCCAGGCCAGGCTGGTAACTTCTGGACCATCTGAGAGGAGCAAACCTAAACTTAATTTAGACTCTGGTATTTTGTGTCCCTCTCAGGGACAGGCTCTAAGCCTGAGCTAAACCAATACGCTCTTCCAATCCACGAATCACACATAACTCACACAGAGTTCCTCCAGTAATTTTTGCTGAATCTAGGAGACTAGTCTGTGAACATCAACCACCGCCTGGAGAGGACATTTTTCTAGGAAGAAGGCAAGAGGAAGCAGGTTCTGATGGTCTCACTCCCAGTTTCCAAGCAAAGCTCCATTGGGTAAATGACCAGTTCGAGCACCTCAACTGCCAGAGGGGTGTGGGCCTGAGGTCAGCCCAAGAGCCTAAACTTTCATAGGGAAACACAGTGCTATCCAGCTGTCCGAGGACATGACCGCCAAGCCTATAACCTAGGACAAAACAGAAGAGCACCTTCTTAACATGCTACAGAGTTATGCTAAAGTCCCTGGCAGAACCAGCAATGTCTATAACCACTGTTTCCTCCAAACCAAAAGAAACAGCAGTAGCAGCAATCACCAGCGATGCTTCCTGAGCACATACTATGCTCCATACACTCAGTTAGGGTGTCCACATGCATAATGGGTTTTAAAAATCATTTTACTTTGAAATGATTCAAGATTTATCTAAAAGTTGCAAAAAATCATACGGAGAGTTTCTGTACACTCTTCACCCAGCTTCCCTAAGGTGAAGGCCTTACATAAAAGTTGTATAACTGTCAAAATCAAGAAATTCACAGTGACACAATATGATGACCTAAATCTACAGACTCTGTTTTGCATTTCACCCATTTTCCCCCACTAATTTCTTTTTTCCTGGTCCAGGATCCAATCCATGATCCCTCACAGCATTTACTTATCATGTCTTCTTCATTTGTTCTAATCTAGGATACTTTTGACAAGTCCAGGCCAGTTATATTCAAAACATCCCTCTTGTTTTTGAAATATTAAATTGAGGTTATATGCATTTGGGGCAAGAAGACCACAGTGTGACATTGTGCTTTCTCAATGCATCCTATTCGGGGGTGGGGGGACATGATGTCATGTCTTATTACCTTGATGATATTAACCTTGATCACCTGGTTGTGGGGACATCTGCTAAATTTCTCTACCATAAAGGACTATTTTCTCTTTCTCATTAACAAGTAACTTGTGGGGAGATACTGTGAGATTATGCAAATATCCTGTTTCTCATCATACTTTTTTTAAATATTTTATTATTTGAAAAAGAATGAGAGAGAAAGCATGATAGTGGGGTTGGTCAGAGGGAGAAGCAGACTCCCTGCTGAGCAGGGAGCCCAATGTGGGACTCGATCCCGGGACTCTAGGGTCATGACCTGAGCCAAAGGCAGACACTTAACCAACTGAGCCACTCAGGCACCCCTCATCCTACTTTCACTTACTAATTTTAGTATCCACAGATGGTTCTTGCCTATAACAGTCACTACTATGGTTTTGTCCAGTGGGCAATCTTTTATTTCTCTCATTCCTTCTACATTTATTAAATAGAATTTTACTCCAAGGAAGAACAGTCTCTTCTCCTATTTATTTGTTTATTCAACTTATTTACATCAGCATGAATCATGGATATTTATTTTATTCTAAGGGTTATAACCCAATACTATCCCATAATGGATTTTTAATCCTGTTCATAATTCTGATATTATCTCCATTGTACAGAATAGGAAAATGAGGCAGGAAGAAGCTAAAAACCCTAAGTTTACCCAGAAAATCTGGAGATGCGAAGCCAGTCTGACTGATGGCCCAGTTCAAGTTCTTAATTAGCAAATGATCCAGCCTTTAGAGTAAACAAAGTGATGTCATCTCAATTAGCAAAAAAGCAGAAGGCAATCTACCAACTAGTAAACACATATGAGAACGGAAGAGGGGGAAAAAAATATCTGAAACTCATCTCAACAAGCAGAATTACTTACTCCAAGTAATGTGTACCATCATCCCAGCCACGTGCCCCACCTGCAGAGCGGACACCCAGAAAGCGCTTTGTGGGACCTAAGGGCGCTTCTACCAACACTGCCAACAGCAATAAACAGCAACATCAGTGATCTCAATGAAGCTTCAAAAATTAAGCGGTTTCAGAGGTTATGCTATTCAACTTGAATAAGACTTCACTTTTCCAGCTACTGAATCTGCTTTGGTCTGCAATTTATTTTGGGTTGTTGTGATGATCAAGGGTCTCGCTCTGGGTCTGCTCCATGGGAATGATTCAGATTCTAATTCAGACAGGCCACACTGTTCCCAAGGAAGTAACTTACAACCTGCTGGCTCTTATGTTCTCACTAGGACACCTGACTCTTCTCTGGTTTTCGCCATCACTGACAAAATTCATGATGATGATTTAATCAAAATGGTGGTCAGGGTCTGCTGTATCGCTCTCAACTTTAGATGGTATCTTTTGCTCACACCTTAGGTCAATCAACACAGATTCCAGTTTTCTTTAAAAATGAACTATGGGGGGGCCTGGGTGGCTCAGAGGGTTAGGCAACCAACTCTTGGTTTTAGCTCAGGGCAGGAGATCAGGCCCTGTGTCAGGCTCCGCACGCAGCAGGAATCTGCCGGAAGATTCTCTCTCTCCCTCATCTCCCCTGCTTACTCATGTGCTTTCTCTCTCAAATGAATAAATAAAATCTTTTTTAAAAATGAACTTTGCACATGATTTCCTGCAAGAGACTTGAGTCTCCTCCATTAGAATGGACCCATAAGACAAATGCATACTCTGCCAAGACGTTAATGTACGTTGAACCTTTTCTGGGACTTTGTGGCACTCTCCCCTCACCCAAGGGCCTGCACTAGCAGAGAAGGGCTGAGTAAGCAAACCCAGGCATGGCTCCCGACACCGCTGTCTGGTCCACTCATCTGTAGAGCATCCTTCCAGGAGCTCACGGTGCTAACAAGATGGCTGGTTATGAGCTGAGGGAAAACTGGTCTTCAGGACCAGAAACTGCCTTCTATTCCTCATGCTCCCACAGTCACGGGGGGAGCTCAGTCCCACTGGCCTTTAGCTATGCAACCTGAAACAATGCACAGATGGGTTCTCTCTGCTACGCACACCCAGCTAATACACTGGGCCTCCCTGCTCTTACGGACCAGACAGACAGAGCAGCAATCCATGTTAGATAGCAAGGTATGGTAAAATGGCAAATACAGAGCAAGGCCTGGCTGTAGACCCTGAATGCTTAGCCATGACATATATTGCCACTGTACCACCCACCACCCCTGTCAACAACACCATCGTACTGCCTCGGACACACAGAGGAAGGACAGGAGAGGCCGCTGCCTCCCTCACCCTTTCTGGAGCCCCTGACAGAAGCCCTTCCTTCCACACCTCCACCAGGCTCTGCCAGGTTAACTGGTCAACCTGAGGAGATTCGCCATGTTCCTACCTGACTGAAAATGTCCACAGACAGCCACCACCCCAAGAGAAACAAAATCTCTTCCTGAAAACTGAGCTCAAGTGTATAAGTGGAAGAAATTCTAAGTGACTGGTCTTCATTCATTTTTCTCTACTTGACTCACTTAGTGGAGAGTCAAACCAAAAGTTGCAAGGTTCATTCATTCTTCCAGTAAATATTCACTGGGCACATTCTGCTATGTGCCGGCAGTGACATGACCACAGAAAGTCAGCAAAGCTTGGCATTCCAGTGTGGGACAAGTGGTGAGCAAATACATACATCATGTAATGTCAGATAATAATAAAGGAATAAGCACTATTTAAAAAATAAAGTCAAGGGGCTAGAAAGTGACAGGTGGGAGCGGGGGTCTACCTTACAAAGAGGGGTCTGGAAAGGCCTTGCTGAGAAGGAAGTCTTTGGGCAGAGGCTTGGCGGAAGTGAGGACATTGGGAACAGCTGTATGGGGGAACAGGGAGTCCACAGGCCCTGAACTGGGAGTGTCATGGCCTGTGCAGGGGACAGCAGGTGGCCAGGGGGCTGGAACCCAGGCAATGAGGGGAGCATAGAAGAGGTCTGAGAAGAGCCTGGTCATACAGAGCACGCAGGCCACCGATAGATAAGATTTGGGGTTTATTGTGGGTACGACAGAAATCCATCAGAGTTTTTTTTAACAGTTACATGATCTGACATGGCTGTTGAAAAATTCCCTCTGGCTGCGACATAAGAAACACAGCATGGGGGTCAATGGCGGACGCAGGGGGAGTTCAGAAGCAAGGGACAGTGTTTGGGAAGAGAGAGTGGTGGAGGGGAGATAGGCATTGGCTGAATTTAGAACCACACTCCTTGAGGAAAGAAAGTAGCACCCCGGCCTGGGGAAGCAGTAAGAAATTATTTAAGAGTTGGAAAGTATCTAAGAATTAGAATGCTGATGTCGGGCCATGATATGATAAGGCATTAATAATCTCATTTTTCTGTACAGAGACCACCACCCTGGGCGAATGCTAAGTGAAATAAGTCAGAGAGAAAAAGACAAACACCACATGATCTCACTGATGTGTGGGCCCTTCAGAAAAAAAAAAAAAAAACTCATCTATA
>LNAC01000360.1:530956-561472 GCA_002007465.1 Ailurus styani
AAAAAAAAAAAAAAAAGCTCATCTATACAGAGAACAGACTGGTGTTTGCAAGAGTAGGGCGGGGGGGGGGTGACAGAGGTCAAAAGTCCCACACTTTCATTCTACAATAATTAAGTCTTGGGGATCTGATGTACAGCATGGTGACTCTAGTTAATGATACTACAGATTGGAAAGTTGCTAAGAGTCATCTTCCAACTTTTTATCACAAGAAAAAAAATAATTTCTAACTACGTATACTGACAGATGTTAACTGGACCTATTGTGGTAACCATTTTGCAATATACACAAATATCAAATCATTACATTGTACACCCAAAACTAATGTCAATTATACCTCAATTTAAAAAAAAAAAAAAGACCACCACAGAGGACAGAGGGAGTTACATGGCACAAAGAAGGTGCCACTGTCCACGTTTCCACCTTGATTTTGTCAGCTGAGCAACAAGCTACAGTGGCCCAGTCGCATCCAAGATGCATCACCTGGAACCAGATGGGGGGTGGGGGGCTGGAAAGAAAAAAGCCAAGGTTCTGTGCTCATTCTGCAAGACTAACATTGTTCCCATTTTATTCCTGCCCCTCCCAGTAGCTCTGAAAGGAGACTGGAGGAGGGAGGCGCAGGGAGAAGAGGCAAAGGCTGACATTTCAGCAGCTGGCCCAGAGAGAAAAGGGACACAGAAGCTGCCCAGGCCTGGAGTAACGCACAGAGAGCTGGTGGCCAGGGATGCTCACAGGGACGCCGAGATCCTGTCAGGTGTCACGTCTGCAGAGTGTGGTCCTGGAATGTAGCCAGTTACCTTAGCAACAGTATCTCTATCCAAGGTGATAAATTACCCTGCTCTTTAACAAATTCAGTTCATTTCTTCCAACAATCAGTGTCCTGGAAATAATAGGCGAACAAGCAAAACCAACCAATAGACCGTGAGGGCAAATCACTCACTGGGTTTGCACCGAAGTCCCCGTGGCAGGAGAAAATGCTAAAACTGAGGCTGGGGAAACGGACCGTAGTTCAGGAGAGCTAGTGTGCCCCAAATTTTCAAATTAAATTTATTTTTAAAGATTTTATTGAATTATTTGACAGAAAGAGGGAGAACAAGCAGGTAGAGTAGCAGGGAGAAGGAGAAGCAGGCTCTCCGCTGACCTGGGAGCCCGATACGGGGCTTGATCCCAGGACCCTGGGATCATGACCTGAGCCAAAAGCAGCTATTTAACCAACTGAGCCACCCAGGTGCCCCTCAAAATAAAAAAAAAAAAAAAAANGAAAGCTAATAAAAAGACACTTTAAAATGCTAAATCCTTTTGTGACCATCCTAAATAAATTCACATTATGCTCTATCCCTCTCCTCGCTTTATTTCATAGAACTCAACATTTACTAATTATTTGATTTTTGTTCTTGTCTGTTCCACTATACTTTGAGCTTCTTGACAGCAAGGGCTTTGTCTGTTTCACATCCCATTTTATCCCCAGAACTAGAAACATGGGAACATTACAGGCCTGCAGTAATATTTATCAAATGAACAAATTAATATCTCTTCCAGATTTCTAGAAATTCTTAAGTAATATATATATATCTTATATGTACATTATATAATAGATATTATATATACATACATTTTATATAGGTATATTCCCTAATGGGGGAAACTAGAGGCATTCTCAGAAAATTAAGCTTAAGGCAAAAATCGTCACATTACTTCTATTTAAAATTATTTTGTATGCATTAGTCAATACAATTGTTAAAAGAAATTTGGTAAAAAATAAAAAGGAGGTAAATGATCGCTATTTGTAACAGATAAGTCTGTATACTTGCCCAACCCAAGAAAATCAACAAAGAAACTACTAAATGTATTTACATTCCTGGAATAAATTCAACCCACCAAAAAGAATAGCCTCCCTTTTCACAAGTCACCCAATCAAGTCACCCAGTCAGGTAGAAAATATTGCAGGAAAAAAATCCCATTTGCAATAATAATAAAAGGGATAAAATTAACAATTAAAGAATTAAATTAATTAATTAAAGTGCAATTAAAATAAACATGCAAGGTCCATTTGCTTTAAAATGCTCCAGAGGGACACAAAAGAGCACCAACGTGAGCTGAAAATGGACAAACCACTCCTCTCATCTTGAAAACAATAGCACTGAAATGTTAATTTTTTTTTTAGTATTTATTTTTAAGTAAGCTTTACACCTAATGTGGGGCTCGAACTCATAACCTGAGATCAAAAGTTGCGTGCTCCACCAACTGAACCCACCAACTACCCCCCTCAAATGTCAATTCTTAAATAATGCATAAATTTGATGCAATCCCAACAAAAAAGGTGATAGGGTGGTGGTAGCCAAGAGGTTTTTAAGACCTATACACGCTGCCTCTAAAGTTCTTACAGAAAACAACTATCCAGGAATGGCTGAAATGAACTGGCACTAAGATCAATCAGGCTATATGGGCCTTACCAGACCCTAACACAATCTAAAGCAACAATACATAAAATATCATAGCATGAATAGGCCAACAAATTAATGGGGAAAAAAGAGAGAGGGAGGGAGAAAGAGAGAGAGGAAAAGACGAGAGATCCACCCAAGTAGTTAATTTAGTATGCAATTTAGATGGCACTGCCACATCAGTAGGAAAAAGATGGGCTATTCAATAAACCGTGTTGAAAAATGAATAGGCACAAATAAGAAAATGCAGACGGATGCTTCTCACTCCTTACACCAAATAAATTCCAGAACAAAAATTCAAATATAAAAATAAAGCTTAAATATAATTAAGAAGATTTATTTATTTTAGAGGGCGCACAAGTGGGAGGGGGAGAAGAAGAGGAAGAATCCCATCCAGATCATGGAACCTTACACAGGGCTTGATCCCACAACCCCGAGACCATGAGCTGAGCTGAAACCAAGAGTCGGATGCTTAACCGACTACACCACCCAGGTGCCCCAACATAAACATAATTTCTTAAAAATACTGAAACATAAAGATAAAATAGTGATAGAAATGTTCTAAAACTGGACTGCAGCCATATTGCAGAACTATATAAATTTACTCGATTGCACTGAACTTGAAAGAGTGAATTTTATGGTATGGAATAGATCTCAACAAACATATTGAAAAATTAAATCGTAGCATTTTGAAAACATGGCAGTTATTTAATAATCCTAAAATAGAAAAGAACACTTTTAATTATGATACAGAGCTCCAAATCTCCAAGCGTTGGTAATCTGGCCACATAAAACTCAAAAATTTCAACACAGAATAAACACATAATTCAAAGTCCAGCTGACAAGTTAGGAAAGATGAATTTCCTTAATAAACAGTTCCTAGAAATCAATAAAGAATACATACTAAACAAAAATGGGCAAAGAGGATGAATAGTTTTCAGAAAAGGAAATAACAACTGTACTTACAGACATTAACTGATGATGTTCCACCTCACTAAAAATAAGAGAATTTAAAATTATGAGATAACATTTTCCCCCTGGCCAACTAGCAAATGCAAAAAAGCTTGATAACATAGCAAGTCCACAGGTATATAAAAGAAACTGTCATTCCCAAACCTATCTGGGGCTGGTGTAAATGGTCCTATCAAGCAATTCTACATCCATGATCCACTCTTAAGGATCCACATTTTTTTTTAAAGATTTTATTTATTTATTTGACAGGGAGAGATTACAAGTAGGCAGAGAGGCAGGCAGAGAGAGAGGAGGGAGCAGGCTCCCTGCTGAGCAGAGAGCCCGATGTGGGGCTCGACCCCAGGACCCTGAGATCATGACCTGAGCCGAAGGCAGAGGCTTTAACCCACTGAGCCACCCAGGCGCCCCCACCTTTACTTTTATTAAGCAGCACATGGACATAGATTTTTCCCTTTAGCATGGTCTGTAAGAGCAAAAAAATGAGAAACACCCTAAGCTGTTCATCAAGAGTGTTAAGAGCTGAGATGCCAGGTGACAAGGAGGTCAATTAGGACAACAAGCCAAACTGAAAGGAACTATTCAGTCTTTATCTACTTACTTTGATAGTATAAGCACGAGGCAAAACAGGAAAAGGGAGCATCTACCCTCACAGAACAGTGCATGGCGAGGGTCTGACCCATCAGTGTAGGATGGAGGAGGGGACCCTCTCACTGCTAGGGTGGTAGGGAGGGGAGCGGGCCAAGAGTGGAAAAGGACTGAGGATTGAGTCTGAGTGCAGAAGAGTGTCCTTCAGGCCTCCTCCCTCAGCAGCAGATTTCCACAGAAGTGCCTGGGAAGCAGGGCCTTGGCCAGGGCCCCTCCACAAGGCAGTCCCCTAAGGAGGTACCACGGCCAGCAATGCCCTGGTGTGGGAGGACAACCTGCCCCCCAGGGGGCCTGCCAGGGAAAGCCTGCCTAATGGCCTGTGGTCAGGTCTGAAAGATCACACACAGAATTTTGGACTAGAGCAGGCTCCTCCAAGAGAGGAATCTTGAAGTTTATCCATACAAAAGAGTACTCTGTGGACATTAAAAAGAACAAGTTCTTGTATGCATGGATACAAAGCCATTTCCAAGAAGAAAAAAGCAAGGTTCTTAACAGGATATAACATGTTCTTACCAATGTGTATAATACACTACAGTTGGTGTTTTTTTAAAACAAGACCTTTCTCAAAAAATAAGAATATACATATAAGTACATATAAATATGTACCAACATGTGTGTAAAACACAAAAAGCTGGTAACAGTAGTCACCTTTGGTCAAAGTAGGAACCTAAGAGAAAGGAGTCAGAAAGACCTTTGACAACATACGGCCAACACCCATCTCTACAGACAGACATATACCTTCTAAACCTGACCTCATGTGTACTTATTAACAATTCAAAACTCTGATTTGTTTAAAGAAATAGCGTTAACATGGAAGCTACTTCTGAATAAAAGTAAAGAAACGGTAAGGTCTTAGCACACACAGGTTCTTAGCACACACACAATTCACTACCCAGCTAACCTCCCCCATAGAAGGGGCTGGAAGGAAGCTTTCCCTTCATCCAAATTCTGGTTCTTGAATTATCTCCATCAACAGACTCCAAAGAGAGTTTAATACAACTGTCACATCTCACAAGTTGGTCTATAAATCCTTGTAGAATCTCAAATGAGAGGCACTGTGTAATTACGAAGTATGACTGCTGTGATTTATGTGCCCAAATGTTAGCAAATTCTAAATAACATGCCTTACTGTGATAATTTCTCTGCCAGTGAGAAATCCTCGCCTCACCTTCTCACTTCCTGAGTGTTACCCTGATAGATGTTTCTTCTGGAGGCACGCTGGATCAGTTACACAATAGGAAAGAAAGAGAAAGAAAAGAAAGATTTCCCCAACAGTAGCGTGTCAGGACAATTATTTTTATGTTAGAGACAAAAATCTGTGCTAAAATGATGGAAGTTATATTTTTGTTCTCCCAAAATATAGGGCAGAAGTTTTTATTTACTTTTATGATTCTTATTTCATCCCTACACTGGACAACTAGTGTAAATCACATGTTTTACATTGGAATTGCTTCTATATAAGGAATAGGGAATATATTACATAATTTCTCTGAAAATAAAAATACAGAAATGTTTCTTCACGGACTTATTTTAGAACTATATTCTTGCACTGGGAGAGTAATTAAGCAAAGAATGCAAGTAAATGGAGGGAAGACTAACCAGAAAGAAATCCTATGGTGTCCTTTTCACTGTGACATCAAGTTCTAATTTAAAGAAGACTGTAACATCTCTGAGCCAGTGACCCAGCCTGGTGCCTTCTTTTATAAGTGGGACAAAGGTCATTGCAGATGCAATGAGTTACGATGAGGTCATACTGGACTTGGTGGCCCTTAAGTCCAGTAATAGTGGCCTCATAAAAGGAGGGAGAGAGGCACAGACACACTAGGAGAAGGCCGTGACGAAGGAGTCAGATGCTGGAGAGATGCATCCGTGAGCCAAGGAACACCAAGGACCTCCAGCTGTCACCAAAGGCAGGTACAACCACATCCTCCCCCAAAGCCTCTTGCCACATACCCTGCTTTCAAATTCCAAGCCTCCAAACTTGTGAGACAATAAATCCAAGTTAAGTCACACAGTGTGTGGTACTTTTTATGGCAGCCTTAGGAAACCAGTAAGAATCCAAATCCTGGAAGCCAAGGACCAAGTAAGGGACATGAGGCTATTTTATCTCCACTAATATATATAAGATACACAAATGGCTGACTTGGTAGATTAAAGATGGCCGCAATTTTTTTTGTCACTACTCCTGTTAAGGGTTAAGATGTCTGTCTCCATCCCCTAAATCTGGGCAGGTTCTGTGAGCCAAAAATATGGCAGGAGTGACAAAGAACCCATTTCCAGGCAACTTCCACTTTCTGTCTTCAGAACACTTGATCTTGGGGTCGTGAACTGCCACAGAAGAAGTCTGAAGCCAGCATGCTAGAGAACCCATGTGGAGAGGACCCAAGACTCATGAAAACAGGGAGGTGCCCTGGCTACCCTGGACCTTCCTGCCCCCCAAGGCCTCAGAGACAAGTCATTCTGTCATGCCCTAACCAAAGTGCCCATTTCTCAGCAAAATAAAGGACTGTTTTATGCTGTCAAGTTTGGAGATGTTTTGTTACACAATAAATATTCGGGGCTATTTATGCTGCTCAATCTCTAACATAGAAGTAGAAGCAAAAGATGTTACACCTTAAAAATGAACTAGAGAGGGGTGCCTGGGTGGCTCAGTTGGTCGTGTGTCCGAGTCTCGATTTTGACTCTGGTCATCAATCTCAGGGTTGTTCTGCTCCATGCTCAACGGGGAATCTGCCTCTCTCCCTGCCCCTCTCCCTCTGCCCTTCCCACCCTGCTCATGTGTGCTCTCTGTCAAATAAATAAATAAGCTTTAAAAAAAATGAACTAGAGAAAATTTGGGGGTTCAAATTCCCAGTTAATAAGTCATAGGAATGTAATGTATAGCATAGCAATGACAGTTAATAAAGTGTATCATGTCAGGTTAGAGTGCACCTGGAAAGTTCTCATCACAAGAAAAAAATGTTACTATGCCTGGTGACAGATGTTAACTGAACTTCTAGGGTGATCATTTTGCAATACATACAAATACCAAATCATTACATGGCACACCTGAAACTAATGTCATGTCAATTGTACTTCAGTAAATAAACGTTTTCCATGGGGCACGTGGGTGGCTCATTCGGTTAAATGTCTGCCTTTGGCTCAGATCTGGGATCCAGCTCCACATCCCGCATCAGGCTCCTTGCTCAGCAGGGAGCCTGCTTCTCCCTCTCCCTCTGCCTGCTGCTCTGCCTACTTGTGCTCTCTGTCAAATAAAATCTTCAAAACCAAAATTGAAAGAAAGAAGAGAGAGAGAGAGAGAGGAAGGAAGGAAGGGAGGAAAGGAGGGAGGGCTGGGGGGAGAGAGAGAGAAAGAGGAAAGAGGAAAGAGGAAAGAGGAAAGAGAGGAAAGAGAGGAAAGAGAGGAAAGAGAGGAAAGAGAGGAAAGAGGAAAGAGAGGGAAAAGAGGGAAAAAGAGGGAAAAAGAGGGAAAAAGAGGGAAAAAGAGGGAAAAAGAGGGAAAAAGAGGGAAAAAGAGGGAAAAAGAGGAAAAAGAGGAAAAAGAGGAAAAAGAGGAAAAAGAGGAAAAAGGAAAAAGAGGAAAAAGAGGAAAAAGAGGAAAAAGAGGAAAGGGAAAGGGAAAGGAAAAGGAAAGGAAAATGTTTTTCCAATAAGAATTTTTAAAAAATAAAAANCAAAGAGGACAAAGAGGAAAGGGAAAGGAAAAGGAAAGGAAAATGTTTTTCCAATAAGAATTTTTAAAAAATAAAAAAATTTTCCTTTCTTCCCTAAGATGTGTGTTTTTGTTTTTGTTTTGTTATTTGTTATATAATATATATATAATAAATTTGTATTATTTAGTAAAATATTTTATTTATTTATTAAGATTTTATTTATTTGACAGAGACACAGCGAGAGACAGAACACAAGCAGGGGGCGTGGGAGAGGGAGAAGCAGGCAGTCCGATGTGGGGCTCGATCCTGGGATCATGAGCTGAGCCGGAGGCAGACGCTTAACGACTGAGTCACCCAGGCGCCCCTTGTTTTGTTTTTTAAAGTAAGCTCTATGCCCAGTGTGGGGCTTGAACTCACAACCCTCAAGATGAACAGTCATATGCTCTACCGACTGAGCCAGCCAGGTGCCCCATGATGAGTAGTTTTGATGAAGGCTGGAATCACACCTCCTGGAAATTGAATGGAATTTAGGGCTCTCCGGGGCTGCTCAGTATTCAGGCCTCCGCCTGGGTCCAGGGCACAGCTCTCTCTCAGCCTCTGAGGTAGCTTCAGCCAACTTAATACGCAAGATAGCATCTACTTGCTATCTCCAAGCAAATCCATGTCTCCCTACCTCTTACGGGTTGGGTCATAATGCTTTACATTTGCTGGTTTTACATTTACAAAGGGATTCCATGTATGTTACCATTTAACGGTGCCCATTATTCACAGAGGAAGGAAGGGATGTTCTTAGATTACAGCCTGTGCCCAGGAGCAGAGTTCCTTTATCACCGGGCTGCATGCTGCTAATAGGACTTTGCTTGGGAGAGCAATTCCTGAAAAGTAGGGGGAAAGATACTAAGAGGCCATTGTCTGAGGCATTCTTCTGAAGGCACTCCCTTTCCTCTACTAAGACCCCAAATTCCACCAGTGCTGGCCATTCAGTGCCCAGAATATGCTATGACCTTCTAGAAGAATGTTTCTGTCCATGCGAGAATCGTCGGCTCAAATTAAAGTGTGTCATATGGAAATTACTGAAGAAGTGGTCATTAGAGCAGATTGGTTAATAGTTTGCTATACTAATTCATGGGAAAGATTTTTTTTTAAGATTTTATTTATGTATTTCAGAGAAAGAGACAGCAAGAGAGGGAACACAAGCAGGGAAAGTAGGAGAGGGAGAAGCAGGCTTCTTGCCAAGCAGGGAGCCTGATGTGGGGCTCGATCCCAGGACCCTGGGATCATGACCCGAGCCGAAGGCAGACGCTTAACCGGCTGAGCCACCCAGGCGCCCCATGGGAAAGTTAAGATATTGTGAAGTTCAGGGCACTACTACAGGTAACTCTGAGGGATGAAACAGAAAATAATAAATAATCCCTCCTCCAGAGATCTTACAATATAGTAGGAGATCCTCCAGTGGGGAGAGGGGAAGATTTTGGAAACAGTAGCTCTGGGAAGCAAAGAACAGTGATATAAATAAATAACCCTTCATAGAAGCTGGATGTGATATCCACTTGGAGATGTTTATTTGGTTGCATTAGGTGAGAGGATGGGTAAGTCAAATATGAACCAGGATAGATGAGCTGTTTAGTGGCATGTCCTATAGCTAAGATATTCAGTGGATAATACATAACTGCTCTGAGCAGACGTCGTATGAATTTTTCAAAATAGATAAGATGGCCCAAGGGCTGTGTTTAAAAGGAAAAAGAATATAAGATGCTGATAAAAGAAACTAAAAAAGACACAAATAAATGGAAAGATATTCTATGCATGTGACTGGAGAAAAAAGTATTGTTGAGATGTCCCTACCACCCCAACAATCTACATATTCAATGCAATCCCTTTCAAGATGTCAATGGCATTTTTCATAGAAATAGCCCAAACAGTTCTAAAATTTCTATGGAACCACAAAGACTTCATATAGCCAAAGCGATCTTGAGGAACAAGAACAAGGTTGGAAGGATTGTGCTCCCTGATTTCAAAGTACATTACAAAGCTCTAGTAATCAAAATCTCCTGGTACTGGCATAAAAAGAGACACATGGGTCAGTGGAAGAGAATACTGAGCCCAGAAATAAAGCCACAACTATATGATCAATTAGTTTACAATAAAGGCGCCAAGAATATACACTGGGGAAAGGACAGGCCCTTTAATAAATGGTGCTGGGAAAACTGGACAGCGTGGACCAAAACAATAAAGAATAAAACTTGGCCACTATCTTAAACTATACAGAAAAATTAACTCGAAATGGATTAGACTTGAACATAAGATCTGATACCATAAAATTCCTAGAAGAAAAACAAAGGTGCTAATAAGCTCCTTGACATGAGTCTTGACAATGATTTTTTAATCTGACACCAAAAGCAAACAAACTACTGGGAGTACATCAAGCTAAAAAGCTTCTACACAGCAAAGTAAACCATCAACAATAACAAAAAAGGCAACCTACTGAATGGGAAAAAGTAACTGCAAATCATATATCGGATTAGGGGTTAATATCCAAAATACATAAAGAACTCATACAACTCAATCATAAAAAAAAATCCAATTAAAAAGTAGGCAGAGGATCTGAATTTCTCCAAAGAAGATATACAAACGGCTAACAGGTACATGAAAAGATGTTCAACATCACTTATCATCAGGAAAATGCAAATCAAAAACCACAGTGAGATATCATCCCACACGTTAGAATAATTATTACCAAATAGACAAGTGTGTTAGGATGTGGAGCTTTTGCACTCTTAGTGATAAGGTAAACTGGTACGGCCACTGTGGAAAACACTATAGAAGTTTCTCCAAATAATTAAAAATAGAACTACCATATGATCCAGTAATTCCATTCCTATTTACCCAAAGAAAACAAAAACACTAACTCAAAAAGATATATGCACCCCCAGGTTCACTGCAACATTATTTACAATAGCGAAGATACAACTACAACCTAAGTGTCCACTGACAAGTGAGTGGATAAATATCATAAATATATAATGGAATATTATTCGGCCATAAAAAAGAACAAAATCTTGGCACTTGTGACAACATGGATGGTCAGACCCTAAGGGCACTATGGTGAGTGAAATAAGTCAGACAAAGAAAGACAAATACTATATGATCTCACCCATATGTGGAATCTTTAAAAAAAAAAAAAAACAGGCTCATAGATAAACAGATTGGTGGATGCCAGAGGCAGGGGGTGGAGAATAGGGGAAATGAGTGAAGGGGGTCAAAAGGTACAAACTTGCAGTCATAAAATAAATGAAGTCATGGGATGTATTACACAGCATGCTTAAATATAGTTAATGTGTTCTATTGCAGCAGCATCTGGCTGGCTCAGTCAGAAAAGCATGTGACTCTTAATCTCGGGGCCATGGGTTCAAGTCTCAGATTGGGTGTAGAGATTAGTTAAATAAATAAGCTTCAAAAAAAAATACCGTACTGCATATTTAAAAGTTGTTGAAAAAAGTTGTTGTTAAAAGTCTTCATCACAAGAAAAAGAAACATCCCATTGGGTATGTATGGTGTCAGCTATTAACTAGACTTATTGTGAGCATTTCACAATATATACAAACACCAAATTATGCTGTACACCTGAAACTAATATAATGTTTATGTCTATTATACCTCAATTAAGAAAAAAGAAGAGCAGTTCAAATAACAGCACATAGAGACCTAGTCCCTTCAACAGCTAGTAGAATTGGATTAATGAGTTTTGAAGGAGGTCACATACGAAAAGTTAAATTGTGAGGTTGTGAAATAAGAAAATTCTGTATTCTGCACAAATATAGAAAACCTAGGCTACACAGGAGGAGACAGTGAACTATGATGTCAGAGATTGAAGTAAATCGGCTTTCAGTAATATGGTTTAGTTTTGTTAACATGAAACTAATTTTTAAATCATCTTTATTGAGGATCTATTTACAATAAAACAAACCCAATTTAAGTACATTTCAGTAATTCTGATAAATTTATCTAGCTGTGTAATCACCACCACAATCAAGATATAGAACATTTCATCACTTGAAAAATGCCATCCTCCTGTCCCGACCCCTCAAATAAATGACCTAGAGCAAATTCAGATCAAAGCAACAAAAAATGATTATGATCATGGCAGAGTGGGGGTGGGGAGTGGGAAAGAAGTGGCGAGGGAAGGTGGGTAGCTGGCTCAGTTGGAAGAGCACATGACTCTTGATTTTGGACTCAGGAGTTCAAGCCCTACACTGGGTATAGAGATTACTTAAAAATAAAATCTTTTTTAAAAACGGGGTGGGGGGCACCTGGGTGGCTCAGTCAGTCAAGCATCTGCCTTTGGCTCAAGTCATGATCTCAAGATCCTGGGATCAACCCCCAAGCCTGCTGGCTCCCTGCTCAGCAGGGAGTCTGCTTCTCCCTCTCCCTGTGCCCCTCCCCCCAGCTCATGCTCTCTCTCTCTCTCTCTCTCTCCCCAGCTCATGCTCTCTCTCAAATAAAAAAAATTTAAAATAAATTTAAAAAACTAGAAATAATTGTTTTTTTAAAAGGGGGGGGTGTGGGTAGTTAAGGATACTCCTGTAATTAACCTGCGACTTTGAAATGCGCAAGTACCTAACAGAGGTTGGAGAAGGGAATAACCACAGGGCCTTACTTCTACTACTACGAGCCTCTAAGAAAAAAACCACATCCTCCACAGAAATCACCAAGAATAAGATCACAAAACACACAAGCTCTGAGGGGGGCTTAAGTACCAAAGGAAGAACCTAGCCAACTTTCCCCTTTTGTCTACTCACTTAATATCCAAAATGCATTACTATCTCAAGGCTGTAGAGCACTTAAAGGCTTCTTGTATTAAATTGCCATGTGAAGTGAAAACAGGCAGAAGTCTTTTATGTCACAGAACTACTGGGACATAAAATACTCCGCCATTTAGCTTCCTTTTGAGTACAAAGCTTCACTAGTGTCTGAACCATGAATTTTCTGTGAGCCTGAGAGACACACAGAGATAGGCAGAGCTTCCCTTACTATATATATAATCTTGCTCAGCAATATTCTAATTGTAGGTGGAAAAGTTTGTGAGGCATAAATTCAGTCCATCCAGAGGCTGAATCCCAGCGTGACTGTGACTCTCACAGGGGTCCTGGTGGCTTTGGAGCCCAGAGGGTGCCGGTGTATATGAAGGAAAAGCCAGCCCCCACTGGCCTTGCCTCTGGCGAATTCCTATCGCCATTAACTAGTGTAGTACTGAATAATTTTCATATTAGCTTAACCAACCACCTAGACTTTCAAATCCCTGGCCAACAGCCAGGGCTGTATTCCATCCCCCACATCAGAGGCCCAGCACTGGGCCCACAGTGAGCGTAATAACCAAGCCTGGGATGACTGGCAATAGTCAAACTGTTAGCTTTCCAGAAACGGGCTCAGGGGTCTCAGGGGACAGACACACACAGTAAGACTACAAGGGGGTGACGGTCTAGGATGCTTATGATGATTAATTTTGTGTGTCCACTTGTCTGGGCCATGGTGCACAGATATTTGGACAAAGATTATTCTGGATGTTTTTATAAGAGGGTCTTTGGTGCACTTTGAGCAAAGCAGACTGTCCTCCATAATGTGAGTGGGCCTCATCAAACCGGCTGATGACCTGACTAGAACAAAAAGACTAACCCCACCCCCACCCCACCCCTCGCCCCACCCCGAGCAAGAGGACATTCTGCTAGGAGACATCTATATACTTGAACTGTAACACTGCCTCTTCCCTTGGTCTCCAGTCTACTGGCTCCTTCTCTACATCTTGGTTTCGCCAGCCTCCACAATCACATGAACTAGTTCCTCAAATGCTCTATCATGTACATAGAGCTGACCTTTGAATAACACAGGGTCAGGGGTGCTGACCCCCTGCATAGCAAAAAATCCATGTGTAACTCTTGACTCCCCAAAACTACTAATAAACTACTGTTGACCAGAAGCTTATCAATAATAATCAACACATGTTGTATGTTTTATGTATTATATAACATTCTTACAGTTAACTAGAAAAAAATATTAAAATCATAAAAATGTTTACAGTACTATACTGTATTTACTGAAAAAATCTGCATATAAGTGGGCCCATGCAGTTCACACCCATGTTGTTCAAGGGTCCATACACACATACATCTACACCACATCCCCACCCCCAGTGGTTCTGCTTCTCTGGAGAATCCTGACTAATACGCCATACTACCTCTCATGACAAGCTCTGGGAGGTTGCCATTTTGTGACTCAGCTGCTTATACTCAGTTGGCAGCAGTTAGTTTCTCCACCTCTTGACATCTGTGCTTCCCATTCATGCCCTATAAGTGTGGTGAATCTCACTCTGGAGTTTCCACTTAAGTCCACCTCAAGTTCCAGTGGCCAGACTGCAGGACAAGGCCGACAGCTGGTCTGATCAGCTTTGGTCAGGATGGCGGAGTCACATGGCACAAAACTGAAGAAGCTGGTCCACATGAACCACTCAAACCTCACCCCTCTTTTTTTTAAACTGGCAAGATGACAGCACCTAGGAATTCTATCAAATCCTCACCTGTTTCTGTGAGGTGTTCCGTAGATGTGATTAAAACCCATAAGCAGTTGACTTTCAGTAAGAAAGATGACCTACATAAATCTGGTGGACCTGATTTCTTCTGTGAAGCAGTAGCAATTTTATGTGTAGATCCTCACTTCAGACAGTGTCTGAGGGTTCCCGTCTGCCCTGCGATCTTGAACCTGCCTAGACATGTCCCATACTTGCCCATGAGCCAATTCCTTGCAAACAGTCTCTTCATACGTGTCTCCTACTGATTCTGTTTCTCTAGTTGAACCCTGGCTGCTACACCTCTTTTTGTCTTAACCTCCTTCTGCCTCCGTTTCCCATCTGTAAAACAGAGACAACAACAATGGTATCTACACTTCACAGGGTTGACTTGAGGATAACACAAGTAGAGCTGAGCTTTGGTACTGGGCAGAGAGTGAGGTCCCCATAATAGGAAATATCATTGACCATGTAAATGTCACTATTGCTGATGAATCCATGCCTTTTGGGAAGGAATTTATACATTAGTGGAGAGATTAAGAAAAATAATTATAACAAAGATATTTGTTAAAAATGTAGGTAGACCTAAAGTACACTAAGAATTAAGAAAAGAACTACCCAAACAGGCCTGGGCATAATGGAAGGTAGCCTCCACAAGTACATAATACAGCTGGGCCAAATTCCACATTGCTTCTGCTCTGGGACCATGAGTCTCCTAAAAATATGCTACAGAGCAAGAAACTCCCTCTTCAGCAAAAGCTTTTAACCAAATCAGTAGAGGAGTGTTTCCCAATGGCTAGGATTCCCTTCGTGGAAAATCATTCACTTACTCAAATTTTTATTGAGCACCTACTATGTGCTAGGTGCTGTCCTAAGGGCTGAGGCATAAAGAGGTTAAGAAAATAATAACCACCATTTCTATATGGAGGGAAAAGAAGTGTCAGATAATAAATAAGTAAATGCCTAATTTCCAAATGTAACAAAGTAATAAAAGACCCTGACAAGAGACTCAAGCTAGAGTCCACATTGGGTGGACCCTATTTTACAGATGGGAAACTGAGGCATAAGGAAGTTAATACAAAGAGAGGTGTGTAGCAGTCAGGGTTCAACCCAAGAAACAGAACCAGTAGGAGATCCATATTAAGAGATTTATTGAAAGGAATAGACTCATGTGCAAAAGAAAGAGAATCAACTGAAAGAAAAGAAGGATTTGCATTACAACCAACTAGGCCAGAACTTAGTTTTCAACAAAGTAAAAGCTCATGGCGAGGAAGAGAAAATTAGGAACGCTCCTAAGTTTCTGGGAGACCAGGCAGTTAGGTCTTCTGTGGTAAAGTTCCCCATCCTTGATATTCCAGCAAGTTTGCCCTAAGCCGGCTGAGACTCCAGACCATCCTTCTTCCAGAGCAGCAGGTTGGGAGACAAGCTGAAGGCTGTTTGGGGACACCATATCATTTTCCTTGTGTTATTGTTCACTTGAAATGCTATTACTGCCAAAATCCAATGACTCAAAACAGAGGACCTCCAAGGTATTCCATGGGCCACCCAAATGTTTGTTTCAAAAGGCAGAGGTACAGAGGCTGATGAAAGATTGCCACAGTGGTCGTAAATCCCCCCCCCCATGCCAAGTCAACTTGCTTCATCATCATCGTCAATGCCCATCTTACCTTCTAAAGTAAATCTGCACTCATAAAACACTGTTTTTATATAGTAAGGATCTATAGTATTTCTATTCAAATGACAGTCTACTGCTTTTAAAACATTTGGAAACAGCGGCTATCAACTAAACTCCACATTACAGTTTTTGAAAACTGAAGTTTGGAGCAGACCTATCTTGAAAGATGGCAAATTGCTACTAAAAATGCATGCACGGGTTACTTGTCATCGTTTATCCAAAAAAGTGCACAGAAGAATTAATTCAGGATTCTCTTTCTCCAAACAATCCTTCTGCTCACACAAAGGATAAATGCACTTTATCCCCTAAATGCGGTTTCCCTGGTGATGGGATTGCTCATGTTCAATGCCGCCGGCACTGACCGCTACCTCAAAATTGATCAGCTAATAAAATTCGTTAGGGAGATCTTTGACAGTTGCTGCTTCCATAGCAAAGGCTTTACAGGAATCAAGGTTTCTAACCAGGTATTCACGACATCCACATGCACCAGGATCGAACCAAACCATCCTGAAGGAAGAGAACGCTGAGCTGGTATCATTTATAAAGATGGCACTTTCATTAAAGGGCCTTCCCTTGCATGTGTATTAAATAAATATGCAATTACACGGAGAAACATATATTCACACAGCAGGAACCGCATAAACACACATCTGCATATATTATACTCTGAAAGATTTATTTAAAACTATATTAAACGACACAGCCTCGATACAGTTTACCTACCCAACGTAAACCAGTGCAACACACACAGCTCTCTCTTCAAAAGGATATGTGCCTGGAAGCAAGCTAACAATAGTATGAGGGAAGGATAATTCCTACATGTCAATAAATTACCACTGAAAGCTTAATTAAAACTAAATTTATGCCTCACACACACTCATTACAATTCAACAGCATGAATGACCTTTTCCCTCACCAAGCTACAGAATCCAGATATGGTCTCCTAGTTGAATTAACTGTTTTTTGGGGTTTTTTTGTTTTTTTGTTTTTTTTAAGTCTCAAATGTCACAAGTGAAAACATTATTTGGTCAAAGAAACAAGAACCTGGGCTCTACCAAGTTTATTCTGTTTCTCAAATATTTGGTATGTCCAAGCCTATGACCATATTTGGATTCGGAGAACTTTTTTAGTAGGTACTCTCTTTAGAGAATTTTCAACTCTAATCCAAAGAAGAAAACAGTTAAAATAAGACCTGTGTACACCACATCGTCCCACACGTACACACAAATCCATACACGTGCATAAGAACATGTACAGGCTCTCATGCTTTCAGACACACCGATCACTTCTTTAGGGATCACTTTTGGGAAACAGCAATGACTTAGGAAAAGAAGAAACATCTTGACTTCCCTACTTTATACTCTTCTCCTCAATTTATGGGTGTAGGTCTGTGTGTACATATACACGTGCACTAGTACGAACACATAGTAGGGTTGTATTTTTTCAGAAAGCACCCAGCAAATTTATTTTTAAAAAATAAATTTTATAAAAATCCCATTATACTTGTGTCAGTGGAACTTGTGCCCATTTAAATAAACATAACGCATGTGAAAATCCATTATAATGTCACTAGAAGTATTAAAGTAATGCAAGAAAGTGCCATAATTTCAGTCATTGTATACTTAACCAGCTAAGTGTTCAAACTGATTTTTAAAAATATTTTAGAACCTATTTATAAAACAACTCCAGTGGTGCCTTCAGAGGACTGCACCATCATTGCTTTCCCCTTAGCCACCCAGACAGGAATACCCCCAACCCAGTGCTCTCACTGTCAGACAAAACCCTGTGACTAATTGACTCGCCCTTGACTGGTCACTACCACTGTGTATGGGTACCAAGCAATCCACAAACGCCTCCACATTCTGTTTCCAAACCACCCTAACTGCTAGAAAATAGGTCCTCAAGTCAGTTTGTCCAACCAACATGCCCAGCAGTTGTGCTAGGGTTAGAAGAGGCAAAGATGAATAGGACATGGCTTTTAGTCTAAAAATTCAGTCTGGGCGCCTAGGTGGCTCAGTCGGTTAGGTGTTTGACATCAACTCAGGTTGTGATCTCAGGGTCCTGGAATCAAGCCCCACTGTTGGGATCCACACTCAGTGGGGAGTCTGCTTGTCCCTCTGTCCTTCCCCGCTCACTGCTTGTGCTCAGGCCTATAAGCTCGCTTTCTCTCGCAAATAAACAAAAAATCCAGTCTGGCACATAGTAGGCACTCAGCCAGCACCTGTTGAATCGGTAGAGGAGGACGGAGTGAGCAAGCTCACAACCAAGGGCAGTGCTATCTAAAAAATACAACGCAAGCCACAAATGGGAGGCACATAATTTTAAATTTTCTAGTAGGCACACTTAAAAGAGTTTAAAAAAAAACAGGATCAGGTAAAATGATTTTTAATATCTTCAATTTCATTTAACCTAGAAAATATTTTCATTTCTACAGGCAAGGAGTATTAAAACATAATTAATGAAACATTTTACCCTTTTTGGCACTACTTTGAAATCTAGTGTGCCTTTTACATTCACGGTACATCTCAGTTCAGCACATTTCAAGAGCTCATGAGCCCCATGTACATGATGGCTGCCCTAGAGAAGAACGCAAGGGACAGAGCATTTCCATCATGGCACAAAGCTCTCCTTGGGCGGGCAACATACCTCCCAACAGAGGGAGGCAATAAGTACATGGTAGGGATGAGCAGGCAAGCTGAGAGCAGGACGCAGAGATGGACAGGCTATGGAAGGCCTTGTTTACCATGCCGAAGAGTACACCTTTCTTTGATGGACAGCAAGGAGTAAGAGGGTGATAGGATTTAAAAAACAAAAGTCAGTGGTGATCAATGGTTTAAAAAACACAGATTCACAGGCTAGAATCAATCCATGATGAATACTCTTCCAATTCAAGATAAAATATTAATAACGGGGAAAATTCACTATGTTCTTCATAAAACTAAATTTATTCAGTGCGATGAGTGGCTTTTTATTCATAGACTACACGCCTTGGAGGTGGCAGGGGAGAGGGGCATTCAATGTGCTTTTCCAAGATGGTAGTAACCACAGACTGTCACTATGCTTTAAAAATGCCCTTGCTGGTCAAAATTTAATAGTTGCAGCATCATGTTGCTCCCAAAACTCTACTTCTAAATTTTAGTTTGCAAAATCCAAAATTCTGGAACCACCAGTTTTAAACACTTTCTGGAATTTATTAAACGGACATAGGGTCAAATGTACACATATTATTCTGTATCCTGATTTTATTTCCTACACAAGTCTATGTAGTCATAATGCTTACACGTTTTTTTTGTTTGTTTGTTTTTTTGAGTAGGTACCATGCCCAATGTAGGGCTTGAACTCTTGACTTGAGACCGAGACACATGCTCTACCGACCAAGCCAGCCAGGCGCCCCTCTTACACATGACTTTTATCTTCAGTTGCTACATAGTAATTGAGTATCTGATGTTAATTATTGTTTGTTTAGTCCTTTCCATGATATTCTGTGTTGGATCTATTACTTTATTAGTATGAATAGCTTTACCCAAATTAACTCTCTTCCTCCAACCCCAATTCCATGGACTAGTTCCTCAGAATATAGTTCTCAACGGGGAATTTATGGGTCAGTGGCCATGAACAGCTTTGTTTTGTGTTTAATTCTTATTAGAGATCACCAGGCTGTAGCAAAAAGACAATATGCAACACTACTAGTATTTCTTAACATCCTAACGTATAATGGGCCATAATTATTTGATACTTTGATAGACAAAGTAGCCCTAATTTTCATTTCTTGAATTGCTAACAAGGATATGCCTGTTTCAAATTCCCTATATTCATCGCTCCTAACCACTTTTAGTGAGGATTTTGGGTACTGACCTTTGAGATCTCAGTTCTTTTTATTTTGGATGATAACCATTTAATCTTTAAAACTGTCCCATTACCTTCACCCATGCTATGGAATTTCATTTAATATTTATTCTATTGCCTCTGGCTGGGCTATTTTTCTGTCCTTTTTTTTCCCCCTCTCTTCAAATACTCAGGCACATCTGTCTTGTGTATGACGATTTTCTTCATTGCTTCAGTGGTCCTAAGTTTATCTTCCCTATACAGCTGGGTTAAAAATGCCATTCCATTTTCCTCTAGTTATTTTATAGATAAATACAGTGGAATCCAAAGCCTTTATACTCTGAAATGAATATACTTTTAAAACTGCAGAACTTTCTGGTATGAGTGGAACTGTCTCAGAATTTTCCCAAGGTGGATCTGCCCAAATCATAAAATGACAGATGTCATCAAACAGCTACCATTCTCTAACCAGGAGTGAAGATGGACAGGATATCTGAGAATCAGAACTTTTAACTCTTCCCTCAGAGGTGTTCAGCACCCCACAATTCTCTCAACTGCCAATGTTGATACTTAGGTCTCAACAAGCTCACTTAAAATTAGATTTCAGCAAGAAAGATTGTCAGTAGACAAAAGTAACAGCCTGAAGAAATAAATGATTGCCCAGGAGTACAAAAATCAAATCACTATATAGCTATGGAGGCATCTTACCTATTTTCATATAACAAAATTTCATGGGGAATTTCAATAATTGCCCCTCAGCGGTGGAAAATGGAGTGAAGACAATAAAATAAAGAAAAAAGGAGCATATATGTCATTGTTAATGAAGTTTAGATCATACTGTGTAAGTTTTACTTATCTATACATGTAACATACAGAAAAAATAACCCAGAAGTAAATTCACTGAAAGCTTTAATAATGGTTATCTGAAAGGAGGTAGGATTATGGGTAATTCTGATTTTTTCTCTTTTGACTTCTTGTGCGATACGTGCTTGCATTATATACTCTACATAATTATTTTTACATGCATATGCTTCAAGAACATACTTTTATTCTTTTAAAAACAACTTCTTGGGGCGCCTGGGTGGCTTAGTCAGTTAAGTATCTGCCGTCAGCTTGGGTCATGGTCCCAGGGTCCTGGGATCAAGCCCTGCGTCAGGTTCCCTGCTCAGTGGGGAGTCTGCTTCTCCCTCTCCCTCTGCTCGTGTGCTCTCTCTCACTCACTCTCTCTCGCAAATGAATAAATAAAATCTTTTTAAAAAATTAAAAAATAAAAACAACTTCTTAAAAGTGGAGGAAGAAAAGATTTGGGCATTAAATTGCATCATGTGCTACTGACAATTAAGCCAAGTCACCTCAACTTTTATTCAGGCCACAGTTCATTCAATGCAAGCACCCCCACTTTTTTTCATAAACTCCAGGCTTCCTAGCATCACCTGTAAGAGTGAGTCTATCAGTGATTCATTACAATAGAAGGGAATTCTCACAATACCATGAACTTTCAACCTGCCTTTTTTTTTTTCCTTTTTTCTTTTTTAAGGCTGTCATCTTAAAAGTGACTACGATGGTGTTGTGGTCAAGTTTTTTTTTTTTTTTAGTCCTTATTTGTTAAATATTAAAACATTTACTGGCAATGATAAAATGATATAATATTTATGATTTCCTTGAATACTCCAGCAAAAAAAAAAAAAGTGGTAGAGGGAAAATAGATGAACAGCAGAAAGTTGGAACTGCTGATGTTGGGTGATGGGTACTATTACTGTGTTCTACTTTGGTATGAAGTGTTTCTCTAATACAGTTTTTTTTTTTAAGATGCTATGAAAACTGAAAAATACATACAAGTGCACGACCATTCCTCATATCATCCAGTGTGTCAAAGTTAGGCTCAGAACAAACCACCATTTAAAAATAAAAAAAAATAAAAATAAAAAATCAGGGTGACTATTATCAAAGGCAGCATTTGACTATCTTCTATTTATTAGGCAAGAGAGAGTACAGGCATGTGTAAATTCATCAGGAAAAATAAGTCTTTCCTATCCATCTACAGATTTGGTTCAGAAGATGTCAGACTTTCTGCCCTGGGCCAGAGTCAGACCAAGACAGCGGGTGGGCCCAGCAATACTTAGCTTGTGACATCTAGAAAAGAAAACAAGATGCATGCTGACTTGAGCAACCAGACCCTATGCTAGGAGGCGCACTGTGCAGCTCACCATGACCCGGCGCCCTGCTGCTTCCCTCAGAAGATGGGCTGGTCCACCCACAGGCCAGCTGCGAGCCAAAAGTCTCAACACAAGTTAGGCACCCACAACCACGGTCATTTATTTCATATAGTTCATTTCCAGGAACAATCACAAATCATGGTATGAACACTAAGGAAGTGGGATCCCCAAACTGATGACTTCTCAGTGGGTCAAATTCAAAATAAGGCATAGTCCTACATAGGTTCATAAGGCACTCACAGCTGGAAGGCTTTCAAGTGCATGATCACAATGAGCTTCAAATCTCCTTTAAGAGGAGAGGAAGGCCTGGGTTCTTTCCATTCTACAGAGGTGGAAAACTCAGGTTCAAAGCTTTGAAAGACTTGCTTCCAAACAAGTCTTCTGACTCGAAGGAGAGTGCCCCTCACGACCCAGCACTCTGCTGAGAGTGGTCTGTGATGGGAAGACCAAGGAGGCACCTCATGAGTGAAGCAAAGCCGGAAAAAGGCCTCACACAATCTGATTTTCAAAACCACCTCAGTTATTTCCCGGCTACCCGTGACCATGTACTGTCTAGGCTTTGCCATGAGCATGGAGACTTTGAATGACTCTACTTCAACTTGTGCCCCTGTGTCTGTGGGCTGGCTTTCCCTGGTTTCTAAGCTCTCGCAGGTCTCCTAAACACCTCACTTCACCTCACCTTACACAGAAACAAATTATTTTCTCTATAACCAGGAAGCAACACCATCATGGCTGTGTGGCTGGGAGGCTGGCCGCTGGTCATCTCTCTTCGTAATCAAGATGGTACAAGGGAAGGAAAGTCGGCAGCACAGTGGTAGCGGCCCTCAGTGCCCAGGGACCACTCAACCTAGTAGGAGAGCAAGGCCTACCTCTCTGACTTCGTGAAGCTGGCCGGGATACTGACTCTTGGCTCTTCGGGCAGCTGCAGGCGACTTGTGATGCGTGATTGTGACAACACCGGGGGCCCCCGCGCCGAGGTGTCTCTGGCTACAGGGAGACGCAGGATTGGGCGTTCCATGGGGAAGCAAAGTGAGACTGCGGCTTCGGGAACTTGGAGTCGTCTAGAATAAGCAACAGGTGTCAAAACTCAGCAACCGACCTGCAGAACACAGCTAAGGGTTGGCTTCCATTTATTTGGGACCTCTTCTCTTACTCTTTCCCCTTCGTCTATTTAGAGGGATGGAGGAATAGGGGAGGTACAGCAACACTGTATGTCCAAATCCCACACTCGCTTAAAAGAGACAATGTCCATTACCTATGCTTCTGGTCTCATCTGCAACTGTGTCCCCTCCCCTACTCTACTGGCCAGGAGAGGCTACTGAGTCCCCTCAAATGCCACAGACTCTTATGGATCTGTGTCTGTGCATAAATTAGCTCCTCTTCCTAGAATGTTCTTCCCCTCACGCTGGCAAACATCAGCTGAAACCTTAAGACTTAGGTCAGTTTCCTGATGTGCGAATCCTCTCCCTGTCTGCCTCAGCCTCTCTGCAGCGAGATTATATTCATTGTACAGCTACCTTCTTAAGAGATTTTTCCAAACTCATCTTTGTATCCCCAGGACCTGGCACATCATGACTGTCTAATTTATTAGGTACTTAATAAATGTCTGCTGCATGACTAGAAGTCCTAAGTTATCCACCAATTAATCCCCGTTTGTTAGTGTAGTGCTCTTGTTTCATCCTAGAAGAATATAGAAGCCCAGTAACAATGCAGTCTAGGACAAAGATGGCATTTCAACGTAGTGGAGGTCAATTTTTTCGATAACTGGTATTGGGATGACTAGGCAGCCATCTGGAAAATAAAGTTGGATTCATCTCTTAGATTTGGATAGACCCCAAATGGATCAAAAATATTAAAAAAAAAAAAAAGCGCAAAGCACAAGAAAACATGTAGCCTTGGGGTAGGGAAGGCCCAACACCTCAAAGTCCAAAAGTCATAAAAGAAGAATTCAACAAATTTGATTAGCTAAAAATTAAAAACTTCTGCACAGAAAACAACTTTAAAAACCCACTCCCACAGGGGCGTCCACGGGCTCAGTTGGAGGAGTGTATGACTCTTGATCTTGAGCTCATGGGTTCAAGCCCCATGTTGGCTGTAGAAATTATTAAAAAATAATAAGAAACTTAAAAAAAAAAACCACTCCCACCAACAAAGCCAAACAATAAACTAGGAAAAATATTTTCAACTTGTTTAAAATACTCATCATGCTTGAAATGTTGGCATTCCTATTAATTCAGATATAATTCTATGTGTCTTACTGTGACTCCAAAAACTACAGTATTGTCATGGAAATGTACGTTATTTATAATGAGGAATGGAAATCCTAGGGATTGACAGGAACGGCAAAGTATTAAAATGGGGCAAGACAGGAACAGATCATTCACAGAAACATATGAAGTCCTTAATTCATATGAAAAAGGCATTCAACTGTATTCATTAAATGTAAATTCAAGCCACATTTAGATACCATCTTTGGCCCACCTGATTGGCAAAAAGCCAAAAGTTTAACAATAGGATCTGTTGAAAGGATCACAGAACCGGTTTGTGGCAGTGTAAGGTGAAAACACACCCCCACCCACCCACCCACCCCCTGCCCCAAAGGGCAGTCTGGCAGCGCATGTCACAGTTATAAAGGCACTTTCCTGTGACCTACATATCCTCCAGTACGCCTGCTCCCTGGGGGAAATGGCAGAGGTACCCACCCCCAGCCACCGCAGAAGGATGTTCAATGGCAGAGGATGGCAAACAACCCAAAGGTCCATCAATATGGGACAAGCTCAGTAAATAATGGTACACCCACATAATCTAACACCACTAAGCTGTGTAAGAGTAACGAGAAAGGGCTCTAGAAGTTGGTCTGGGAAAAAAATCTCTACACCAGAGAAGTGAAAAAAGCAAGGTGCAAAACTGTCACATAGTATGCAAAGTTCTGCATCAAAATGTGAAAAATGAGTTATTTTTATTGTTATTCACTTACAAGTACTTGTTTCTTTTTTAACGATTTTTTTAAAAAGATTTTATTTATTTATTTGACAGAGAGAGAGACAGCGAGAGAGGGAACACAAGCAGGGGGAGTGGGAGAGGGAGAAGCAGGCTCCCCGCCGAGCAGAGAGCCCAATGCGGGGCTCGATCCCAGGACTCTGGGATCATGACCTGAGCCGAAGGCAGACACTTAACAACTGAGCCACCCAGCCACCCCTTTTTTAAAGATTTTTTTATTTATTTGAGAGAGAGAGAGAGCACAAGCAGGGAAGAATGACAGAAAGAAAGGGAGAAGCAGACTCTCCACTGAGCAGGGAACCCAATTCGAGGCTCAATCCCAGACCCTGAGATCATGACCTGGGCTGAAGGCAGATGCCTAACTGACTGAGCCACCTAGGTACCCCTAAAATTACTTGTTTAAAACAGAAAGATACCCCAGAAGAAGACCCACAAAACTAAAAAAGTGGCTACTGACTTGTGGAGAAGCAGAGAATGAGAGAAGAGGAACAGACAGGAAGGGAGATTTTTTTTTCCCCAATGGTTTATGTTCCTTCATTTTGAAGCACATGAACATATTACTTATCCAAAACTTGTACAACTCTACATACAATTTACATTCTGAATGCTCCTACCCTTCCCTCCAGCCTGAGAGAAGGCAGTTACAGGATATGCTGACTCAGGCTAGCTTCTGAATTTTGAGGTTCAAATATTTACTGAACATCTACCGCATGCCAAGGAGGCTATCTACTACGTGGTCTCTAAGAGAAACAGAAGATGTACAAGACAGTCTTTCATCATAGATGCCTACAATATTGCTGGGAATAGAAGATACACACAGAAACACACACATCTGTGCATGCGCATGCACACGCACACACACACACATAGTGCAGAGCAAAGTATTAATTTGGCAACATAACCAGAAAATGCCACAGGAGGAGGAAGAGCTAGAGCTGACCTCATCACAGAGAGTGAAGGACCTGAAGACTGAGCAGAACTGGAGGAGAGTACAAATCAACCCAGACAAGTCAGCACCTTCAAAGGGGTCTTAGCCTCAGGCCCTGGGTAACAGTCAACAGCTCTGCAAGCTGTTAAATGTTAATGATCTGTAATTTTCAAGCTGCCAAGGGGTTGGGAATGGGGTGGGAGGTAGAGTAGAAGTCAGAAGTTTGTATAGCCCTGCAACATCAGAGGAGCTTGTACAGGTTCTCTGGACTGAACTTGGATATAATTAATAGGAAGACAAATAAAGCTGGAAAGCAGTGTGTTGCTTTTAAATAACCTTATATACAGGCAATTGGAGAATCTTTCTTCTAAGGATTATATATACCTTGATCACAATGAAATACAACAGGCATCTACTTTCTGCTTTAATGTTTTCACTTGGAGTGTGGAAGATGAAAGAAGCTATTTCTTTAATCCTTTAATGACAATGAATTTGCCTAAGCATTAAGAGTCTACTGAAAAACATTTTGATTGTTTGGGAGGCTTATTCCAACCTTAGAGAGGGCAGCTTTTTCACTGGGCTGTTGAGACACACAGCCAAGGTTCCCTCCCCCAGCTCTACCAGGTTCTGGCTGTGTTGACTTCAGTTGAGTTATTTAAGCTTTCTTATTAAGCATCAATTACCTAATATTTTAAAAAGGAAAAATAATACTGAACCTTAAAAGCCATCATGAAGATTAAATTAGATTGTGCACATAAAACGCTTAGCACAGTAGGAAACTGAATGGCCCAAGTTTGTTTCTTTCCCTCTATCTCTTAAACTTGATCGATGAAGGCCGTATTGATTTTTAAAATGTTAAGAAGTCACTTAGTTCAAAATCATAAGCAGGGAGCGACCTCCTCTTTTTTTTTTTTTTAACAGGACCAAAGCCATGATGGAGTCTGAAATATAATTAAATACTTACTGGAGAATCTATACGGTCAGCCATTGCATTGCAAGACTGAAGGGAGAGAAAATAATTCTAGATGCTGAGGAGAATGAGCACCCACTTGAAATCAGAGAGGAAGACAACTGTGGCAAAGAGGCGCCTTTGCTTGGAGCACTATCACTGTAAATGGTAATAAATCAAGAAAACTCGCCCAGGAGCCAAATTATTCCACTGTGAATGTCTAACCTCATGATCATTACTTAATGGCTGTCACTTGAATTCACAAGCAGTAAATGTGAGTTGAAAAACCTTTAATTTCCCATTAACTGTGGGACTCTCAACGGTTTAATTCACACCAGTGCCTCCTCTCAGGGTAAATATGAACAAAAAAGCCTCACTCTTGGTACACTCCATGGGTCATCAGGCTCCAAGAGAAAAAAGGGAGACCAGCCAGCAAACTAACTGTGAAGAACGAGAAGGCTCTCTTTCCACAGGCAGCCTGTCCAAACCTCCCAGGTTGTGTTTTTTAAATGGTATTTAGCTGTCATACACACTCATCCCCGCTACTATTTTACAACAAAACATTATCAGAGTTTGAGGAAAAAGGGGCAGGTTTTTACTCCAAATATTTACTTCAGGGAGGGTGACAAGAAATGCCAAGTGCGCCATCTGTGAAAAATTCAGAATCAAGGGCAACTATTTCTCTCTGGGAATAAGATTCACCCTTTTTACCTAAGAGAATCAGCCCTTGTGTCCCCTCTCCCAAACAGTGCCTGCCTGACAAACGGGGTGATGTCAAAGAAGAGAAAGGGGGGCCCTGGTGAGACAAAGTGCTGAGGCTCAGACCCAGCCCAGACATTCAACATGCAGTGGGGTTTCTTGGTATTTACAACCTCTTGGTTTTTCCTACTTACTTCCTCAGATCCCTGCAATTTCCCAAGTGTGCAAAGACGACACGTATACGTACTCTCTGTACTTGCTGGCTAAAACAGGCATGAAGGAAAGGCATGACTGAAAAGAGGGAAGAAGCACCTGAAGGAATATGGCCAGCCAGGGAAATCAACGAAGGAGCTGAAAGATACGGTCCAGTCTGGGAAGCTTACAGCAGAATCAAAGGGCTATCCACAGGCTGTGGGAGGGGAGTGGATAAGAGTCAATGGTCTGATGAGGGAAATACAAATTAAAACCACAGTGAGATATTACCTCACACCAGCCAAAATGGCTAAAATTAACCAGTCAGGAAACAACAGGTGTTGGCAAAGATGCAGAGAAAGGGGAACCCTCCTACACTGTTGGTGGGAATGCAAGCTGGTGTAGCCACTCTGGAAAACAGTATGGAGGTTCCTCAAAAAGTTGAAAATAGAACTACCCTACGACCCAGAAATTGCACTACTAGGTATTTACCCTAAAAATATAAACATAGTGATCCGAAGGGGCACATTCACCCAAATGTTTATAGAAGCAATGTCCACAATAGCCAGACTATGGAAAGAACCTAGATGTCCATCAACAGATGAATGGATAAAGAAGATGTGGTATATATATACAATGGAATACTATGCAGCCATCAGAAAAAGAAATCTTGCCATTTGCAACAACATGGATGGAACTGGAGGGTATTATGCTAAGGGAAATAAGTCAATCAGAGGAAGACAATTATCATATGATCTCACTGATAGGAGGAATTTGAGAAACAAGACAGAGGATCAAAGGGGAAGGGAGGGAAAAATGAAACAAGATGAAACCAGAGAGGAAGACAAACCATCAGAGACTCTTCATCTCAGGAAACAAACTGAGGGTTGCTGGAGGGGAGAGGGGTGGGAGGGATGGGGTGGTAGGTGATGGACATTGTGCAGGGTATGTGCTATGGTGAGTGCTGTGAATTGTGTAAGATTGATGATTCACAGACCTATACCCCTGAAACAAATAATACATTATATGTTAACCAAAAAATAAGATAAAATAAAATTGATATCACATAGGATAAAAACGGTGGAAGAAAAGAAAAAAAAAAGAGTGAATGGCCTGGGTTCAGATCTGAACTCTAGCATTCATGAGCAGGGTAGCCTAGTAAAGTGGCATGGGGTTCTCACTTCTAGAATTCTATTTTTCCCCCCACTTCTAAAATTTTACTATTATCTATCTCACTGGGTTGTTGGAGAATGAATGAGAAGAAATAAGTAGGGCACCAGCCACATACTTAGCATAAAGTGTCTTCATTATTATTTCTAAATTAAAATTAGGCCTTCAGGCACCAACACAGATAAAGGATTGTTAAGTGGTCCCAGAGTCAAATATATGGACTTAAGGACTGTTTTCACCAACACTGCCTTAAGCAGACACAGTTTTACCACTTCCATACCTTAAAAAAATAAAAATAAAAATAAAAAATAGAGTAATCATCCTAATTACTTAAAAAAAAATGTTTGCGGGCACCTGGGTGGCTCAGTGGGTTAAAGCCACTGCCTTCGGCTCAGGTCATGATCCCAGGGTCGTGGGATCAAGGCCCACATTGGGCTCTCTGCTCAGCGGGGAGCCTGCTTCCTCCTCTCTCCTCTCTCTCTGCCTGCCTCTCTGCCTACTTGTAATCTCTCTCTCTGTGTCAAATGAATAAATAAAATCTTTAAAAAAANAAATAAAAAAAAGTTTGCTTCACAGAAAAAGTACCTTTAAAATATGATTTCACGGGTTTTTTTTTTTTAAGATTTCATTTATTTGACAGAGAGAGAGAGAGAGATCGCAAGTAGGCAGAGAGGCAGGCAGAGAGAGGAGGAAGCAGGCTCCCCGCCGAGCAGAGAGCCCAATGTGGGACTCGATTCCAGGACCCTGAGATCATTACCTGAGCCGAAGGCAGAGGCTTAACCCACTGAGCCACCCAGGAGCCCCNCCCCGATTTCACAATTTAAAAAATACATCTATTATAGAACTTAAAGTGCCTGTGGATAACACCAATGCTACATGGGTTCTAAAAGTAAAGAATTAGCTTAAATAAGTAATAGGCAATTTTGGAATGAAACAGAACCTCAAATTTAAAGATCACCTGCTGGTCCTAAAACCCTCTAAAAACATACATATCAGGACTTTATAATTAGGCTTGCTGAAACTGAAATTTAAAAGCTAAAAGGGAACAGAGGGGAAAATATCTTATATATACATTTGTGGCAACCACTTGTATAGAAAACTTTTCTGATGGAAAAGAATTGCTGAGAGTAGGGCGCCTGGGTGGCTCAGTGGGTTAAAGCCTCTGCTTTCGGCTCAGGTCATGATCTCAGGGTCCTGGGGTGGAGGCCCATATCGGGCTCTCTGCTCGGCAGGGAGCCTGCTTCCTCCTCTCTCTCTGCCTCTCTGCCTGCTTGTGATCTCTCTCTGTGTCAAATAAAGAAATAAAATCTTTAAAAAAAAAAAAAAGAATTGCTGAGAGTCAATTAATTGTAACAGCATTCAAATGACATTTAATTTGGAACCTATTTTCCTCACTTCCTTGAATTCTTTCATAGTGAAGGGGAAAAAGACACCCTATTTCAGAATAAATAGCCCAAGGGAGATGAAAAACCAAACTAGTCTGGTTACATTTTTTTTTTTAAGATTTTATTTATGAGGGCGCCTGGGTGGCTCAGAGGGTTAAAGCCTCTGCCTTCGGCTCAGGTCATGATCTCAGGGTCCTGGGATCGAGGCCC
>LNAC01000360.1:561515-595555 GCA_002007465.1 Ailurus styani
AAGATTTTATTTATGAATTTGAGAGAGAGAGAGACAGAGGGGGCACAAGCAGGGGGAGAGGGAGAAGCAGGCTCCCCACTGAACAGGGAGTTCAATATAGGGGTTCGATCCCAGGACCCTGGGATCATGACCTGAGCCAAAGGCAGATCCTTAACCAACTGAGCCACCAAGGCACCAAGTGTTTTGGGGATTTTTTTAAATTAATTTGTTTATTTTAGAGAGAAAGTACATGCAGGGGGAGGGGCAGAGGGAGAGGAAGAGAGAATCTCAAGTGGACTCTAGGCTGAGGGCTCAATCCCATGACCCTGAGATCACCACTGAGCCAAAAACCAAGAGTTGGATACTCAACCAACTACACCACCCAGGCACCCCAGTTGCATATTATTGAAAAACAAATTTAACCAACTAAAGCCTTTCATTACATTCCTCTCTCTTTCCCCAATAAAGAAAAAAATCAAGGTACCATTTTTCTAAATATGTGAATGCTAAACCAAAATAATTGCGATTTATTCCTTTTCTTCCAAAAGTAAGCATACTTCCATCACCAAAGAAAGGCCAACAGTTTTTAAAATAGTACAATTCAGGACTTTAAAATTATTCAGAATTTCATTTTCCTGTTAGTCAATATCTCAGTGAAAATGGGTTTTTTTGTTTTTGTTTTTTGTAAAGTAGGCTCCACACCCAACGTGGGTCTGGAACTCATGACCCTAAGATCAAGAGTCACATGCTCTACTGAGCCAGCCAGTCACCCCAAAAATTTATGGTGTTTTTAAAATTAATCTATCCCACTATTTTGCTTAATAACAACTAAGGGACAGGTGGGGTGAGGTAGGAAGAGATAAGTAGGGGTCTCCAGGATCTGGCTCACAAAAATCCCAAAAATGTGGAGGTGTAAGGACACCAGAGATAAGTCAACAAATCAGATCATCTTGCCCTAGGGGTCAGAGGTGGGGTCTTGTTACAACAGCTTACTTATGACCAACAAAGAATTACCTGACCCTAAAAAAGCAAGTAAACCATTAAAGGTGTTATCACTAGTCCTTATCCAAGGGTGCCTATCAATGGAGAAGTTAAAAGGATTTAACTTCCCTGGTTAGCTTTCTATAACAGAGCAAACCTAAAAGCCACCAGTGACAACCCTGTCAGGACCCCTCTCACCCTTGAGAGCTTCTTCTGTATCCTCCTTTAATAAAACTATCCCTTTACTCACTTTCCTGTGTCCACAAGACTTCACTGTCCTGCTTCAGTAGCTGTATGGACCTCTGCATTTGCTTTGCTTTTAATTTTGTTTTTTAGTATTCTGTTATCCTAATTTTACAACAGATCCAAAGTAGAAATAAAAGGTTTTAAAGTTGGGTTATTTTCCAAGTTCATTCCCATGATTAGCTTTTCAAAAAGTATACTTCGTTTGCTCTACTTTTCCAAATTCCTGTCTTCTTGCAGAAATAAAAGTTTAAACTTTCAGTTACCAAGTCTAGGGAAGTCTAGGGAATTTCTTCCATTTTCTTTTTTTATTTTTCTTAAGATTTTATTAATTTATTTGAGAGAGAGAGAGAGCTCACAAGCAGAAGGGAAGGGTAGAGGGAGAAGCAGACTCCCTGCTAAGCAGGGAGCCTGATGAGGGACTCAATCCAGGATCCTGGGATCATGATCAAAGCCAAAGGCAGATGCCTAACGGACTAAGACACCCAGGTGCCCAATTTCTTCCATTTTCATCTGCAAATCCATAATATATCATAAACACTTCCCACTAAATTTATACCAATACCCTCTCTTAATGCACACACAAATATGTGCCAAAGTGTGCAAAGGGAAAAGACTGGTTTTCTCCAGAGAGGGAGTCTCTATCTAGCCTGCTTCTAATCACACCTGCGTGAACCTTTGATTATACCTACAAATGCCAAATCTTTGAAAAACAGTGCAAGCAAATGCATGTATTTCCATTTCCTGTAAATAGAGGAAAAGAAAACTTGACATTTTTAAGTTTGCCTTGTGTCCCAACATTTTCAGCCCCCGAATAACACTCCAGAATTCCCTAACCATGTTCTGGCCCAGGATCCATCTAGATCAAGCTTCCGGGTCTCCTGCACTTGGCCCCTTACCACACACCACCCTTCTCCCTACCCTCTCACAGCTGCCAACTCTATCTTCCAGATCCCCCCAGAAGCAGTCATGGGCGACTTCAAAACCTTCCACACATCTGCCCTCCTTTCAACTACCCTCTACATCCTTTGTTTGGGAGCTTGCAATTCAAGGACCAAGACTCCTTTTGGATGCTTTCTTCTGAAAACATGATTCTCTCTACTGACCAAGCCCAATTCTCACCTTTTCTCACACTGTGAAACTACAGAATTTTAGAAAAGAAAAAAACCCGAGTCTAGTCTTCTCTTTTTATAGATCTAAAAACAGCCTTAAAAAGATAACATTACAAGCGTCTCTCAAAATTCAACGAAAAAAGCCTGATTCAAGCAAGGCTCAGCATCTCCAGTAGGCCTTTCTCAATTACATGAGGATCTAGTTTTTTAAATGTTTCACACAAAGTCTGATGTTAAAATATATGATAGCAGGAAAGCAGATACCATTATACTTTCTACTTCTCTAACACTTCAACCCACTCACCTATCGTCATAAAAATATACGCATAACACTCCTCTGAAAGCAGGATAATTATGTACTATATTCTTCGGAATTGCAAATCCTCAAAGAAATAATTTTATTTTATATATGTTGTTTGCAAATAACAAGAAACCAAGACTTTTTAATGCCAAATTGCCATTTTAATAAAAAAAAAATTTCTGAACAAGGACTAGAAAGAAGTTTCCTTAACTTGATTAGTTATGTACCAAAAATGTAGAACACCCACCATACTAAATGTAAAGATGTTTAGCTCCATTGCTTTTAGTTTTAGAAATAAGGATTCCAATATCATCACTGTTTAACATAGTACTGGAGGCACTAGCCAACAAAACAGGATAAGAAAAAAGAAAGAAGAGGTAGAAGGACAGGAAAGAAAGGAATAAAATGTAACTAGCTATAGATTTGATTTTACAAAAAAGTAAAAGAAAACCAGTAACTCCAGCAAAATTGTTAGATGAACTTAGAGAAGTCCATAACATTCTTCTGTATCAATAATAACTAGGAAATATAATAGAAAATAAGATATTCACAATAGCAATAAAAACTATAATGTGTGGACATTAATCCAGTAAGGAATACATAAGACCTTTATGGAAAAAATTTTTTACAACTATGAAAAGAAATCAGTGAACTGGGAAAACAGAGATAATACATACCAGGTTAACAACTAAGACAACTTAGTATTGTAAAGATGTCTGTTCTCTCAAATTATTATATAGTTATTCTAATAAAAATCCCAGTAAGATGTTGAGAGAATCAACAAATTTATTCTAATATATAAATGGAAGACTAATGGTTTGTGAGGGGCCAATTCTGAAAAAGGAGAATCATCTTACCAGATACAAATATTGAACAACAAAGCCACAAAGATTAATGATTATAGAATATTCAGGCAAGAAGAAGAAACCAGACTAAAAGCTGGAAAAGAGGGCATATATTAAAAAAATATGAAAGTTGGTAATTATGGAAGCAACACAATAAACCAGTAAAGGGAATAATTGGTAACGGGAAAGCAAACATGGCTGACTCCACAAAACTTCACGGCATACACAAAGGTAAAAATCTAAATGTAAAAAGTAGAACTACAAAACTAACAAAAGGAAATGTGGGAGAGTATCTATGTAACTCTGAATGTACAAAACTTTTCTCACAAGAACAAAACTACATATCACAAGTTGAACATTTGCTGGAATTGACTGTATTATAACGGTTTCTCTTTGACCAAGGACATTTTAGACAAAATTAACAGATGTGTGAGACTGGGAGATGACAGATTACTATCTAGAATATAAAAGGAGTTTCTACAAATACAAACCAGAGAACACTATAAAAAATGGACAAAGGATAAGAACAGGCAATATACCGGAAAAGAAAGATGAATGGCTACCGAGTTTATTGAGGTAATCAGAAAAATACATTTAAAGTAACTAGATTTTACACCCACCTGATTAACCAAAGTTAAAGAGTAAAACACCACCAAGGAATGGCAAGGATGTAGAGATCCTTGCATTCTAGTGGGAAAGACTGGTGCAACCATTTTGGTAGCAATACAGCAGAATTTAATTAAAATATATGCACATTCCTGTGATCCTGAAGCTTTCTACTGGGCAGGTACACAACAAACATGCTCACAGTCACACGGATACACAAGGATATATTCAAGGATGTTCACTGTTGATGAGGGTGGGGAGTTTGAGGCAATGTAGGCGTACATGAGTAAGTTCATATAAATTAAACGTAGACTGTACATACAATATACATGCACCAGTTAGAAGTAATGACATACAGATAGGTACAGCAACATCGATAAAACCTACTAAGTTAGAAAAGTTTAAAAAGGACAAGATCTGCAGGATGATAAAACTGACACAGATTTAAAACCTTTATATACAGGCAAACAAAGACCCATGCAGATCCAAGGAATTGATGCTAAGGAAGATGAGGGGTATGGGCATGGCAAAAAAGGAAGGAAAACAATTACAAGAGTTCCTAAAAAGTTTTTTTTTTTAAATAAAAGCCCTTGTTTGGAGTGATAAATTTGCCATAATCCAATAATGATGGCAATAACTTAAATTGTGAGTATATTTATTGTATCATGTGGATGAACTACATACCATAAACTATCTTGATATACACACACTTTAAATCATTTAACCCTGTTTATAATCTCGTAAGGTAGGTACTAAAATTTCCATTTCACAGATGAGGAAAACGAGGCACAGAGAGAATCATATCTTTCCCCGGGTCACGCAGCTAAAAAGCTAATAAATCAGGGGGCAGGGATTCAAATCCAGGCCGGCTGGTCCCCAAGGCCATGCTCTTGGCCATGACACTGTACTGAGTCCCAAGAGGTCGTCATTCACCCCTTTTCTTCAACTGAGGTCCAAAACAGCACAATTCTTTACAGAACACCCTGACTGATAGCTCGGTTAGCATTTTGGGGGGGGAAATGACTTTTTAATTTCAAAGTCCCGTAGTGCATACCAATTCCAAATACTCAAACAATAAGCTCATTGAGCCTAAGCTACATGAAGCTAATACTTCAAATTTTTTAAATGTTTAATTACCCATAAGGCCAATGTTTGATGGATAGTACATCCACAGATGTCAAAAATAAGATGCAGTCCCCAACTCGCACAGCACTTAATGTGTTTTATCCACACGTCTCCCTCCATGTCCTACTATCTCCCTAGCCTGTGACAGCCCCCAGGCCAGGCCTGTGACTAACAGCCACTGTATACCCCGTGAAAGCTGATACAGGGCCTCACCGTACAAATGCTAGGAATGTAATAAAGACACAGAGCAATGAATTCCCCCAAACTCACTTTCAACAACTGGTGAAACCACTGCTCCTTCCCTAAAAATCTAATTTTAAAAATACCAACAATGATTTACTGAGATCTCCTCTCCTTTTCCAAGCGGAAGAGTTGGGAAAAGATAAACCACACAATTATACATAAACACAAAATGTCCAAAAAGGAAACCTGGTACAGTATCAACAAACACACATTCAGAGAAGTCTGTATGTATTTCTTGGGCATCTACTACGTGCCAGGCACCATTCTAGGCAATAGAGCTATAGAACACTTAACGAAAAGACAAATATCCCTGTCTTCAGGGAAGTGGCATTCTGGTGAGGCAAAGAGACCAAAATAAATAAATCAAGAAAATAGAAACTGTTTTAGATAACACATATAGGGGCACCTGGGTGGCTCAGTCATTAAGCGTCTGCCTTCAGCTCAGGTCCTGATCCGGGGGTCCTGGGATTGAGTCCCGCATCAGGCTCCCTGCTCAGTGGGAGCCTGCTTCTCCCTCTCCCACTCCCCCTGCTTGTGTTCCCTCTCTCACTGGCTCTCTCTCTCTCGGTCAAATAAATAAATTCTTTAAAAGATACATATAATACTATAAAGCAAGTTTATATATTAACATAAAGCAGACAATGAGAAAGATGGGAAGCCTTTCCAGTTTTCCATAAGTGGGGAGAGAAAACCTCATGAGAGGGTGACATTTGATTTAAAGACCTGAATGAAGCCAAGGAGTGAGCTATGCTGACATCTGGAGAACAGCATTCTAGTAGTAATTCAACAGGTGCAAGGGCCCTGGGGTAGAAGTCTATCTGGCATGTTTGAGCAAGGAGGAAAGCATGGCCAGGGTGGAAATAAGCAAGGCATAAAGCAGTAGAAATTGAGGTCAGTGAGGTAACGGACTGGAAAGATGAGCTCCTGAATTAGAAATTACAGACAGCTGCTGGGCAAAGCCAGCATACCTGGTATCACCTGGGGCTCATTCAGACATTCAAATGACGAGCCAATTTGAACAATGGGTTCCAATAAGCTTCCTTCCTCCGGGCCATGTTCAGGTATTAAATTGTTATTTGCATACAATTTACATATGTCTACACAACATGCATCATCTCTATTGGATAATTTTCATGGTAAAATTGTATTACCACTGCCCTGAAGATGGCCATTTCATGATTTATTCTATTCTTTTTCTTCGCACGTCTCCGTATAATCGAGCCAGAAGATATTTTATGCCAGAAATGAATCACAGAACAAAAGGAGACCACATGCCAAGGAATTCTATAAATGATCACTCCATAACGGGGGTGGGGGTTGGGGAAGGGCTCTTATTTTATGTTTAAACATCTGTCACCTACCAGTGGGTCAAACCAGCCATGGGGATGAAAAGTCCAATGCAATTCCAAGACAGAACATTTCAAGAAGCAAATTTGATTTTCTTACAATCAATAACTAATCTCTGACAGAAACGCTCCTATCTATTTAGAAGAGATTATTATCTCCTTCCCAAATGCTCGGGCACAGAAACTTGAAGCTCAAAAGGGCTCCTACTTGTGTCTCAAAATGCTTCCCACTAAAAAAATTAAACCTCGTCAACATGCCTCAGGTGCACGCAGAATCCAACAGGATCTGTGCAATAAATCCCACTAATTACTTCTTCTTCCAGGCTTGGTATTACTGGTGAGGTTAAGACGGAAATGCAAGATTAGCTAATAATGCAGGGAATCAGTAAATAGCCCTCTACTAACCCACTGTGTGTGTGTGGGGGGGGGGGTGACAGACACAGGAGGCTGCAGAAACCTTATAAAGCCTATGCATCAATTAGGAAGTTTCCTGAAAATCCTTTATTTGACCAGAACCTCAGAAGCGATTAGTATTTGCCTTCCTCTTTCCTGCTGCACTTTTTATATGTATGTAGCACACATAGGTGTCTCATCACACCTGTATAACCCCTCAATTCCCCCTAAGGCACTTCTTGCCAAAGCAGAAATAAACCACAGGTTCGAAAGCTTATGATAACACTATGCTAGGCTTATTTTTAAACACGAAGGAATTTAGATTTTGTGTTTTGGATGTTTAAGAATCCAGACAAAAGACTTAACAAGTATACAGAGCCAACAACAACAACAAAAATTTTTTTTCTTTTTTTCCTTACGATTAATTTCTGGATCACGAAGGAAAGAACCTGATTCACTCTGTTAAAAAAAGATAAAGCAAGCCCAGGTTGGCCTCATTTGCCCCCCAAGACAGCAAACCAAGACTTAATTACACTTTGAACCTACCCCGGGGAATATGACCTTTTCAAAGTCAATCTGAAATTTCCTGATGGGCTTGAGTGAAGTAATCTGTATAATAAAAACCCTGCCTGGCCAAAAAAGTCCTTTTCTTTCTTTAGCTAAGAACTCTTTGCTCTACCCTCCTTCCTGTAAAAACTTTCCAGTTTGTCCAATTCCTTGGAGCTCCCCTCTACTTGCTGGATGGGATGCTGCCTGGTTCTCTTAATAAATCTCTTAATAAAGCCAATTAAATCTTCAAATTAACAGGTTGAATTTTTTTTAACTCTCAGATGTCTCAATTTTTACCAAAGAATTTACAACAGGGAATCATTAGAAGTGTAAGTGGCTTAAGAACTAGGCCCCTTGTCAGTCCAATCACTGAATTTTACATAACCTGGCCCAACAAATGAATATGTGGCAAAGCTGGAAAGCCCAGAGGACTTCCACTCATCTCAATACTTTCCATGCACAAAGTGTCTGGATGGAGTCATTAGAGGCAACCCAAAGAGGTGTAGATCATATTAGAGGTGAGGATATTTGCACTGCCCAATCTCAGGGTATCAGGTAGCAAAGTTAGAAAAGCTACAGATGAGTTGCTGGGGGGTGGGAGGGATAGGGTCGCTGGGTGATGGACATTGGGGAGGGTATGGGCTATGGTGAGTGCTGTGAATTGTGTAAGACTGATGATTCACAGGGGTGCCTGGGTGGCTCAGTGGGTTAAAGGCTCTGCCTTCCGCTCAGGTCATGATCTCAGGGTCCTGGGATGGAGCCCCACATCGGACTGCCTGCTCAGCAGGGAGCCTGCTTCCTCCCCTCTCTCTGCCTGCCTCTCTGCCTACTTGTGATCTCTGTCAAATAAATAAATAAAATCTTTAAAAAAAAAAAAAAAAGACTGATGATTCACAGACCTGTACCCCTTGGGCAAATAATACATTATATGTTAATTTAAAAAATGCAAAAAAAAAAAGAAAAGCTACAGATGCTCTCAATGTCCCAATTTAACCAACTAATTAAATTTCCCACTGTTTTTCATCCCTTTTGTAAATACCACAGACAAGCACACAGGGTACTAACGATTGCTCGTGGCTTGTCGTCTCTCTGGGGTTATGTCTGCACACTTGCACCCCCACTGGCTGAGCTGAGTATCTACAAAGGGCCAACTGTATTCAGAACTGACTCAGCTTATACTGGTATACTTACTATTTTAACTGCATCATTTAAATAATAAACTGATAAAATACAAACATGAAAAATGACTGTCTTTATGCAACTAAGCCGCACAACCCGAAAAACATCAATATTAAATACTAAAAACTGCTGAATTAGGTGTGGGCAGGACAACTATAAAAGACTAGAAACTGTTTATAAAAACCTAGGATTCCATAATGAGCTTGCCCTGTTCTTTAAAGAAACCCAAAGAGATACAACTCAACACCCAAAATATAATCCAATTAAAGATGGGCAAAAGATGTGAACAGACATTTCTTCAAAGAAGGCGTCCAGATGGCCAACAGACACATGAAAAGATGCTCACCATCACTCATCATCAGGGAAATGCAAATCAAAACTATAATGAGACGTCACCTCACACCTGTCAGAGTGGCTAAAAATCAACAGCACAAGAAACAACAGGTGCTGGTAAGGCTGTGAAGAAAGGGGAACCTTCATGTCCAGTTGGTCGGAATGCAAACTGGTGCAGCCACTGTGGAAAACAGTATGGAGGTTCCTCAAAAAGTTAAAGACAGAATTTGATCCATATGATCCAGTAATTCCACTACTGGGTATTTACCCAAAGAGGAAAAAAAAACTCACTACTTTGAAAAGCCATATGTGCCCCTATGTTTATTGCAGCGTGATGTACAATAGCCAAAATATTGAAGTAGCCCAACTGTCCATGGATAGATGAATGGGCAAAGATGTGGTATACATATACAACAGAATACTAAGCAACCATGAAAAAAAGAATGAAGTCTTGCCATGGACAGCAAAACGGATGGAACTAGAGAGCAGAATGCTGTAGGGTTTGAGACAGGCGCTCCCAGAATGTGCCACTTGAGCATGTGGACTCTCTTGAGCTGAAGGCACTGGACACCCTGTGGGCTCAAGAGAAACTTCTGTCCTCACTTAATCACACAGAAGAATCTAAATGAGGGGTCTTTCCCAGAATACAGTTTATTAACAGACATAAATTTTAATTGGGTGACCCATCTGTATGGCCAGCCAAACATCCAATTACCAAACATCTGTTCTGCTTATCACCCTCTGAAGTGCATTCCTTTCCTCTAAAGTTCCAGATGTCTCCCCTTTTCTCGATTCAGAATGACATATATACCTCATTTTGCCTGTCTTTGGAATTTCCACGTCTATGTGGATTGGACTCCCCTGTATGTATGCCTATTAAATCTGATCTTCTCCTGTTTATCTGTCTCGTGTTGATTTGACCTTGAAGGGGACAGGAGTTCTTCCTCCCTGACAATGCTAAGTGGAAAAAGTCAGTCAGAGAAAGACAAATACTATATGATTTCATGTGTGGAATTTAAGAAACAAAGAACAAGGGGGAAAAACCAGACAAACCCGAACAGGAGTTTATAGATAATCTATTAGAAACATGCTTTCTACAAGAGAGATGATGTAACAATTTTTACCACTCAACCCATGCTTGATGAAAAGAGACCCAGAACCACATTTGAAGGTGGGTGAGTTAGGATTTTAAGTTAAAATGGCTTAAGGTTTGCACACATCACATTTATGATTCTTTCCTTCAGTCAACTGTTTTTTGATTAAATGACAGTGTCTCCAAATCATGAGCTAAGAAGACGTCTCCTGGGAGTCTCAGCCCAGGGTGGCAGAACACTGGAGCAGCCTGGCCTGTCTTCTGATGTGTGAACTGCGAGAAGGCAGTGGGCAGAAATTCACTGGCACAAGTACCAGCTGAGCCAGTAACTCCTGGGTTCGTTACAGAAGTGGCATTTGTTAACCTGGTGTCTGGGAAGGTCAGCTCTATACTACTACTCTGAAGACAGGAAGGAAGATGGTTTTAGATCCTCAGCAGTCTTTAGATGTCTTAGAAACACAACAGCTCCTCCTAGGACTCAAAATGTTTGAGCCAGAATGTGACTGTCCTAACTCTAGAAGACATGAAGGAGAACATTAAACTCATCCCTCCCTGTATGAGAGTACATGAGAAGTTTCCCCTCATTTCTCCCTGTCTCCAGAGATTTTACTACCTGCTGAAGAGTCCAAATTATTCATTTAAGAAAAAAGTGTCTGGTCTTATGTGAAGATCTAATTGGATGTCTACAGCTTTAACGGACTTAGTAGTGGCCTTAACTCCAGCAGCTAAACTGGCCTAGTTCCATCAAAATGACTAATGGGAGAAAAACAAGAGGGTGAGGGGATTGGAAGAAATACATGACCTTATGAGGAGCCAAGCTGAGAAAGTTCCCTGTGGCTGGATTAGGGAATATTCCTAAAGTACTGAGAGAGGAAGAAGTGGGGGCCATCAAAAGAAAGATGGAAATTACATGTACCAGACACACGTGTGCCCTGGCTCACACCCCCAACGTCCACCTCCAATGTCCAGCACCTGCTGAGGCAGCCAGGCAGTGCCCAGACGTGAGCCTCAGGCTGTGGCTATACAGTCCACCCCCCACCTTCTGACATGGGGCTACTCTCTGCAAGTAAACTTGGAAAATCAGATGGGATGCACTTTGAAGAACAAGTCCAAGAGCAAACCTGGAAGTAAAAGTGAGAGTTAGCAACCCCACAGGCAGCCCTTGATCAATGGAAGTGAGAAACCAGTGGATAGTGATGCCATCTTCCGTACACAGCGTGGAGAGTTCATAAACACAGTCCATATGGTTCCTATAAGGGTGGCCAGTGGGATTCTGCTTGAATAGCCCCCAGCAGAACTAGCACAATGGGTTTGAGTGTCCTTTGTCTCTTCCCTTTTTTCACGCTTCCCGGGCTCCCTACCCTCCACTTGCCTGGGATCACATTCCTACACTCAAGCCTTCACCACCTCCAGGCTCCACTTTCTGGGGGAACCTGCCTAAAACATGGGAACACATTGTTTCACTGGGTGTAGAACAGTAACCAAAATGGTATGCTTGCTTTGATCTGTCATCCCGTATCTGTTGGTCCTCTTTCCCTTCCCACCCAGATTTATTCTCTATAGCCTAAAGTTCCAATTGGCATATCATCAAGTTTCATTGCCTCCTCCAATCTTTCAAGAACTAGACTGAGTAATACAGAGATAAGTTTCCAGACAAGGGCCCAATCTAGACACTGTAAACAGAGCAGAACTGATTTAAAAAAATGTTCATGATTATGAGTTTCCAGACCATGTACCCAGTGCTCATGGGAGTCACATAGTTAACAACGCCATGGTCACCACTAGCCCTGGACTGTCAGATCTGAAACAAAGAAGGCAGCCACAAGTTCTCATGCCCTGTCTCAGCAGATAGAGAGCAGACAAGGCAATGATAGGGAATCCAGGATCTGGGGCTATGGAACCAGAGTCACCAGTCGGGCAGAGCAGTATAAGATTGGTATAACCTTGAGCAATTGTGACAACACCAATGAGATTCTGTCTTAGGTTTTACACTGTACATATAAGATGCTGAACTAGGATTCCTGTAAACACCAATCACCTTCCATTGGGCAAAAGCGGTTCCATGTGATATCTCTGGGATTGCAACCAAATCAATGTAAAGCAGAGAAGTGTTTTTGCAAGAAACAAAATGTGTGAGTTCCAACCATGAGTCACCATGATCTAAGTGGACTGCCTCAACCCATGTACTTTACAACCTAGGGAGTGAGGAATGAGACAGACATCTCATCCAGAAGAACTGAAGATGGGCACTCAACAAATACATGTACATGAACAACAGCAGCATTATTCACAATAGCCAAAAGGAAGGAAAAACTCAAATATCCATCAACTGATGAAAGGATAAACATTCATGTGGTTTTTCCATACAATGGATTATTATTCAACCATAAAAAGGAATGAAGTATTCATACTTACTCTAGTACGGTTGAACCTCAAAAACATTATGCTAGATGAAAGTCAGACACAGAAAGTCACATTGCATAATTCCCTTTTTCTGGACTATCCAAAACAGATAAAAACCGTGGAAACAAGAAGCAGATTGGGGGTTGCCAGAGACCGAGGGAATGGGTACAGGGCTTTATTTTGGGGTGATGAAATGTCTTGGTCCTAGAAAGAAGTGGTTGTTGCATAATATTATGAATATAATACAGGTCACTAAATTGAGCATATTTCAATGGTTATTTTATGTTATCTGAATTTCAGCTCAGATAGAGACTGATGCCTTAAGGATCAGGCAACCCTCTACGGACAATTCTAACACGGTCTGTCTGGTTCTCTCCATTTCATCCTACTTATCCTATCCTGAGAGGGTTTCCTTTCTTTATTCCATGTTGATGGAACATTTTTTTTTATAAGGCTGATCTTATTTCCCCAATGCAGGCAGAACTATATACCTAGGATATATCTGGATAAATACTGGGAGGCATTCTAAACAATGACTCCAATTTTCTTATTAAAATGGGAAGTGAGTTCCTCACAGAAGGGTAAAAAATACCTGGGCAAACTATCCCAAAATTTTTAACAGTGGAGGTCTTAGAATGGCAAGACCATGCTATTCTTGCCTCTGTTTTCCAAATTTTCCTATGTGCAATTATGTTGCTTTTATAAGTCCATCTAATGAATTACATTATTCTGGAATTTCCTTATCACACGGACTGTATTACACACACAGAGCACAGCTCAGTAGGAAGCAGTGCTCTCTCAGACTCTCTCAGCCAAAGGAGCTGCAAAGCATGAGTTCCAGTCAGCACATATTAAAATTTAAATTAAAATTTTTTAAAAAAGCAAAAGCAATGACTATATCAAGTCCAGATTTTAAATTCTCTGTTGCACGTGTCCCAGAAAAATGGAGGTAGGAGCAAACTAATTCTTTTCAGAGATCCCAGAACCTCTGCTAGAGGCAGCTGACAGGCTCCTTCAGGTCCCTGGATTGCCATCACTTGGTTCCCCATGAGTCATCTGTGCATGACTTCCTTGCCTCCAAGAGGAATCCTACACAACTGAGGTCAAGGCATTGACAAGAGATGTATGCCTTGTAGAGGGCAAATCTGAAGCAATTGAACAGTGACAAAATTAAGAGATGGCTATTTTTAAAATCCTACTTGGAACAATTAATCTAATCCAGGAGGCTAAATATAAACATACAACTTTCTTGACCTTCCTCAGGGCAAACCCAAAGGCTTTTCCCTAATCACCCTTCTTTAGGTCTCTGCAGATTTTGATGCTGGTGAGTGCTGGCTCCTGGAGTTCAAAGCTCCTGGGATGATAGACCATGCCAATTCTTCTGCATCTGAGTGCACCACCTTTATCTCAATGATGTCTTCCATTGACCCTCCACCATCAAACCGTGGGTGAACCCTGAGGTTCCATCTTCAGTTCTCTGTATGCCCTTTTCCCCACAGAGACCTTTTGCTCACTTGTGTCTTCAACTGTCACCTTTTCTCAGAGGAATCACAAATGTTTACAGTCTGCCCTCAAAACAACTCAGATTTCCAATGATCTATAAAATGTTTTTAGGTACAGGATCCCCCCAACCCAATGCTTCATTCCCCCTTCCTATTACATCATCTGCCCAGGCACGGGTGGTTTCTCTTCTCCTATCCCAGCCTTCACGCACAAGCCATCTTAACTTGTCCTCATTCTTTTATTCCTCACACTATGGTAACCGTTCCTACCTAGTTTTCCCCCCGTGGGACCTTCCATTTCTTGTTCTTCTCACTCTCACCACGCCGATTTATCTCTGTGCTGACTACAAAAGAAGTCATCCAAATGAGTGGTCAAAATATGGAACCACACACACACATTGAACTATAGGGACAAGAGGATGTTTTGAGACAAAATAGTTCCAGTCAAACATCAGAAATCTCTCAGAAATTCTGAACATGGAAAATGGGTTATAAAGCAGACAGAAGAGCAAAAAGGAAAACCAAAGAAAGAAAGGTGGGGCAATCCAGCCATCGTGACATCAGGAAACAATGACAACCTCTTGGGCAGTAGAAATCATGGGAAGAGCCATGGAAGAAGAATCCAGAAGCTGAGGCCACCCACAGGAGACGGACATGCACTGGGCCATATGCCTATCCTGGCCACGAAGGGTGGAGCTGATCAGGGTGTCAGACATGCCACCCAGGAGGCAACACGCCAGCTGCTCCCTCGTCCTGCTCATGTGGCCTCCACTCACACCTCCCCTTGGGTGAACCTACCTGGAAACGGAAACCACAGGATCCTAGACAGGCCGCTCCTTGTCATGTAGCCAAATACGTGTTGAAGTGTGCTCTAGACAAGATTCAGAATCCATTTCTACTCCAGGACACCTGCTATGAAGGTCTGGTATGTGCTTGTTGGGTCTGGAGCATGGGATGGGGTGTTCTATCTACTTGGTGTGATCCCCTGTGTTACTTTTTTCCGCGGGTCTGTGACCCTTGGTCTTACCTCTTACTGAATCCCCCTCCATCTCCACCCCAGGACACGTTTCACTTTCTCTTCTACTATTGTCATTTGTTCTTCCCGCAAGAATTTCACAACCCACCCCCCCATACTTCATTCCAGCATAGACGTACCACAGGTACAAAAAGTCATGGTTAAAAACCCCATATTATTCTCATTTCAAACATGAAGAACATGAGTTCCACTACTGTAGTTCCAGTCCCACCCAATGACCTTTTTCTTCAGTCCTTTTTAAAACTCATGCTCTACCATTCCCAAATCTCCTACTGTTTGTTTTTCAAACAAAAAGCAGCTGGGGCACCCGAGAAGCTCAGTCAGTGGAGTATCGGACTCTTGATTCATCACCTCGGGGTTGTGAGACTGAGCCTGCGTCAGGCTCCACACTGGGGTAGAGCCTGCTTAGGATTCTCTCTCTCTCCCTCTGTCCCTCCCTCTAGCGTGCTCTCACTTGCTCTCAAAATAATAATAAAACAAAAGAGGCACCTGGGTGGCTCAGTCTGTTAAGCACCTGCCTTCAGCTCACGTCATGATTCCAGGGTCCTGGGATCGAGTCCCACTTTGGGCTCCTTGCTCAGCAGGGAGCTGCTTCTCCCTATGCCCGCTGTCCCCTCTGCTCATGCTCTCTCTCTCTGGCAAATAAATAAAATCCTTATAAATAATAATAAAAAAAGGCCTACATTTTAAAGACCAACTGGTTTCCATACCAAAGCCCATCCTCTTAATTGTACTTTTACTCCAAAATAGATGAGAGCAAAGCCAATCTCCCACATGCCCGCATCTTGCTGTCACCTCTCTGCCCAGGTTTTAGGATTAACACAAAAACTGCTGAAGAGCATTTCTAGCCAAGAGCCAAGAATGTCCGGCCACCTAAAAGGATGGAAAAATGGTCTATATTATTGAACCACATGTTAAAATAGAGTAGGATGAAAGGTACACCTTGTTTCTCTTCTTTACTTATCCATATCCCTGATTGTGATACAAATAGTGTATCAATTAGGAATTCTCTAGGTTGCAAGTAACAGAAAACTAACTGACTGACAGTGTCCTAAACTTCAGGACCCTTTTTATCACTTAGCAAGAAGTCCAGAGCTGGGTGGTCCCACAGTCAGCATAATGGCTCTTCACACTCTTCTGCTCTGTATCCTCTGTGTAGTGACTTTGGCCCAAAGGCACAATCCCTCATGGTAACAAGATGGCTGCCACAGCCCCAGGTGCCTTGTCATCACAGATCAGTATCCAGAGTAGGAAGAAAGGGAAATGAGGCCAAGGGACTTTCTCCTTTTATTAGAATGAAAATATTCTCCCCATACCTCTGGCAGCCTTCTCTTTATAATCTACTGGTCAAAACTGGGTATTGTGATCGTGATCATCCTTACCTACAGGAGGGGCTACAGAGCCAGTACCCGGCCAAGAGGGAACTGCTTAGTCGTGAGGAGCTCAGACCAAGCACAATGTATCCCAGGGCTTAAGACGATCAGCTATGAAATAAAAAAGAGGTCTAAGGGTAAGAACAGAGAAGGAATGGCTATTGGACTGTAGATAGCTTCTGTCAGGCAGAGTCTCTGGAACTGTTTCTAGGCTGCCTCAGAGAAAGAGCACATTTTGAATACATAATAATGTGACAGAATTCCTCTTCCTTAGGCTTTCATGGCTATTCTCAGGTACTTCAAACTCATCTTGGAAACAGCCAAGCCTGAATAAAAAGTAAATATTCCCTCAGAAGAACATGTCTTGTATAGGATATACATGTACCAGACTCAAAAATGCCTCAGAAATGAAAGAACAGAAAAACAAATATGCTGCCTTCTTGTCTTCCTGAACATTCAAGGGCAAATTCAGTGGAAAGATTGAGCTGGTTCATTTTTACCAATACAGAAAACATTAAAGGAACTCCTCAGCCTGTCTGGTTCCATCATTCTCAATGACAACAGAAGGACTTTTTGGTATGGCCCAGTCACAACTTCCAGTCACCCTTATGACGCCTATCATATCCGCTCCCTAAACTTAGGCCTTCCGGACCCCATGACTCTGCTGGGCTCTTTTGGTCTTCCCAGGGCACAGGACCTTCAGTTGTGTGGGTTGAGTTGCACACCTCTTCTCATGCCCATTCTCATTCTTCTTCCCTCAATAAATGCCAACTCACTTTTCCTACTAGAATTAGCTCACCACACTCTTCTCCGACCCTCCAGATAAAATCGGTGGGTCCTTCCCTCGAAACTGCAGAGCACTGGGTTTCTATATCAATTAGAAACACTTGTCTTTTATTATAGTTTATTGGTTTCGCCATCAAATCCCACACTAATCAAGCCTCAGAGCTTGGCCATGTGGAATTTGTCTTTGTGGCCCTGGTGTTGGGCAACATAGCATATACATAACAGTGGTCTAAGGAAGGGATTTTTGCTTTCTTCTTTGTGTTTTGCACCAAGGGCACTGGAAAACCTTGAAATCTCTGAGTTCAGTTTCTGGCTGTTCCTTCCTCCTTTTTCCTTCAGTCTCCATTGATGTTCAAAGGCCCATTCTGTAGGATATGCTAGTCTATAAAAGTAACCACAATACCCTGCAGTTCTTCCCATCAAGAGGTGGGGTGTGCCTCCCTACCTCCTGAATCTGTGTGGCCTTGTGATTTGTTCTGACCTGCAGAATGCACGGGAGGGGACACAGGGTCTGTTCCAAAGTGAGGCTTTAAGAGGTCTTTCCTCTTCTGTTCTTGCTATGTTTGGAAGCCTGTGTGGCCACATGTGAACAGACCCAGGGTAATCTGCTACACGATGAGGGACACGTAGTTCCTTGGTGCTGCCCACCCCTCAGTTGCCCAGCCAACCAACCACCAAACCCATGAGTGAGGCCACCTGGGAATACCAAACCCAACCCAAATCATTTGTGAACTGACTGCAGATACCTTAAGCGGGCCTAAAGGAGGTCATCTGAGCTCAGTTCGGACAAGAAGAAATGCCTAGCATACCTGTAAGCCAAATAAATGGTTGTGGTTTGAAGACACTAAGTTGTGAGATATTTGTTGCATAACAGATAACCAGTACACAGATCTCCAGATGAATTTATAACATTTGAAGTTGGATAGGATCTAAGAATACCTTTAGACCAAATCCCTCTTTTTAATAAGAAACTGAAGTCCAGGAGGCTCCTGAGTAGCTCAGTTAAGCTGCTACCTTCGGTTCAGGTCACGATCTCAGGGTCCTGGGATGGAGCCCTATGTCGGGTTCTCTGCTCAACGGGGGTCTGCTTCTTTCTCTCCCTCTGCAGCTCCCCCTGCTTGTGCTCTCTCTTTTCTCTCTCTCAAATAAATAAAAATCTTGGGAAGAAGGGAGGAAACTGAAGCCCAGAGATGCTGAGCAATTAACTCTAAAGCACACAGAGCCCAGGACTCAGAAGGCATTCTTACTCTAGATCTCACAGGTCTTACCACTTCACATCATAACAAGGACTTTAACAAGGATCTATTATGTCCCCCCGAAAAACCCAACAAGAGACTGTTAAGAGGATTATGACACATGCATCACATTAAATACCATGCAGCTGATTTTTTAAATTATTTTTATATTTTTTAAAGATTTTATTTATTTGAGAGAGAGGGAGAGCACGAGAGAGAGGGAGAGCACGAGAGAGAGGGAGAGCACGAGAGAGAGGGAGAGCACGAGAGAGAGGGAGAGCACGAGAGAGAGGGAGAGCACGAGAGAGAGGGAGAGCACGAGAGAGAGGGAGAGCACGAGAGAGAGGGAGAGCACGAGAGAGAGGGAGAGCACGAGAGAGAGGGAGAGCACGAGAGAGAGGGAGAGCACGAGAGAGAGGGAGAGCACGAGAGAGAGGGAGAGCACGAGAGAGAGGGAGAGCACGAGAGAGAGGGAGAGCACGAGAGAGAGGGAGAGCACGAGAGAGAGGGAGAGCACGAGAGAGAGGGAGAGCACGAGAGAGAGGGAGAGCACGAGAGAGAGGGAGAGCACGAGAGAGAGGGAGAGCACGAGAGAGAGGGAGAGCACGAGAGAGAGGGAGAGCACGAGAGAGAGGGAGAGCACGAGAGAGAGGGAGAGCACGAGAGAGAGGGAGAGCACGAGAGAGAGGGAGAGCACGAGAGAGAGGGAGAGCACGAGAGAGAGGGAGAGCACGAGAGAGAGGGAGAGCACGAGAGAGAGGGAGAGCACGAGAGAGAGGGAGAGCACGAGAGAGAGGGAGAGCACGAGAGAGAGGGAGAGCACGAGAGAGAGGGAGAGCACGAGAGAGAGGGAGAGCACGAGAGAGAGGGAGAGCACGAGAGAGAGGGAGAGCACGAGAGAGAGGGAGAGCACGAGAGAGAGGGAGAGCACGAGAGAGAGGGAGAGCACGAGAGAGAGGGAGAGCACGAGAGAGAGGGAGAGCACGAGAGAGAGGGAGAGCACGAGAGAGAGGGAGAGCACGAGAGAGAGGGAGAGCACGAGAGAGAGGGAGAGCACGAGAGAGAGGGAGAGCACGAGAGAGAGGGAGAGCACGAGAGAGAGGGAGAGCACGAGAGAGAGGGAGAGCACGAGAGAGAGGGAGAGCACGAGAGAGAGGGAGAGCACGAGAGAGAGGGAGAGCACGAGAGAGAGGGAGAGCACGAGAGAGAGGGAGAGCACGAGAGAGAGGGAGAGCACGAGAGAGAGGGAGAGCACGAGAGAGAGGGAGAGCACGAGAGAGAGGGAGAGCACGAGAGAGAGGGAGAGCACGAGAGAGAGGGAGAGCACGAGAGAGAGGGAGAGCACGAGAGAGAGGGAGAGCACGAGAGAGAGGGAGAGCACGAGAGAGAGGGAGAGCACGAGAGAGAGGGAGAGCACGAGAGAGAGGGAGAGCACGAGAGAGAGGGAGAGCACGAGAGAGAGGGAGAGCACGAGAGAGAGGGAGAGCACGAGAGAGAGGGAGAGCACAAAGAGGGACGGTGTGGGGTGAAGAGACAGAGGGAGAAGCAGGCGCCCCACTAAACAGGGAGCCCAATGTGGCGCTCAATCCCAGGACCCTGGGATCATGACCTGAGCCAAAGGCAGATGATTAACTGACCAAGCCACCTGGGCGCTCCGCAGCTGATTTTTTTTTAAATGACAGACTTGCTCACATACACACATACAGTGGTATGGAAAGATTTCTGAGTATTACATGAAAAATACCAACAAAACAAAATACAAAAGACAACAAATCACAAGACAATTTAGAACATATAGCCCCATTGTCCTCTCTTGTCGAAAACAAGACACACATGCATGTGCCTGGAATGGTTCCTCTGGGGGAACAGATGGGCAGAGAGCAAATGGGCAGAGAGCAAGGGGGCAGCAAAGAGCATCCAACACGTTTAAAAAAAAAAAAAAAAGGCAAGCAAAACTCTACCAAATTAAAATGAGTGTGAAAGAGAAAGTGTCTTCGTTCTCTTCCCACAGAAGCACACACAGGTCAGGAGCAGAGCACCCCCAGATCAGGCTCACTGCACCTTTATCATCAAAAGCTGCAAATTACTCATCATCATATATAATTATGATATTAATAGCTACTTTGATTAAGCCTCTCTAAAAGTATTAATTTACTTATCTTGCAAGGTCTCCGTGAAACACAAGAGAAGAAATGTGCCACGTATCTTACAAAGTAAGAAATGGAGGTATAAGAAAGGCAGTAAGGTCAAGGTCAATCGGTAGAACCATTGGAACACTCCAGTTTCCCAACTTTCCATCCCGGCTTTTCAGCACCACACCCACTAATGTGGCGTTGTCTGCATATTATTTGTGATAACGAGGAAAAGCACGGACAGCATGATGATGGGAGATGGGTTCCAAAGTCAGCAAATCAAAGCCGTCAGATGAGGTCTAAGTGGTAGCAAACAACTCGTAACAGAAGCGATGGGGATTTTTTTTTTTCCTTCAAAAGTCCACCAACTCTAGCAGGTTCTTTTGTATTTCAAAGATCAGATTCTAAAGAGACATCTCGTCAAGCTTGGCCAGTCTGCACTATGCATCCCACCGGGGGAAAGAATATTTACGGCCTCGCCACACGCAGAAATCCTGGATGCCCTGGGAGCCCATGTCTACACTGTCCAAAGGGAAAAAGACTTCTTTCTTCCTCAAGGAGACATGAAGAAGAGCTGAGAATAAATGCACCTCTTCACTCCCACTCCACAGTTCCCAGGACCCCGTTTACCTGAGCCGACCAGGGGTGAGGGAGCTGACCAGACCCTCTGTCGGCATCCCACAGCGGCAAGAGGCAGGAGGAGGCATTGTTCTGGGTCCTCACAGCGCCTGAGTGGCTGCAGCCCATAAGGAGGGCAGGAGGGCCCCCCCCCACCCGGCCGGGGCCCTGCCAGACCTGCCCAGCACAGCTCACACGGGCTGTCAGGCTTCAGCCTCGAGCGAACATTCTCTCGGGTGTCTTCTCCGCTCTGTCAGCACAGCACAAAGCAGGAGGGCAAATAAAACTTCAGAAACACAGGATTCGCCTCTTCAGCAGTAACACATGCCTGAGGGGCCACCCAGCTATTCTCAGATTTGTACAGAATTCTGGCAAAGGGAATCCAAGGCTGCAAACCTTGGGGGCCCCCTTCATTCCACAGCCAGGCTTGTGGACCTCCCGAGCTGCGCCACCAGAGCATTCTCCGCTTTGCTAAAATCTCATTGGGAGAGATGGCCTGGAGTCTCAGAGACGTGATGGATGGGCTGTCTCTCACCTGGCAAGAGAGCAGGGCCTTTCCCAAGAGCAAAAGCTCAGCTGCAAAACAACCCCACCGTCCCTGCTTCTCCCTACACGCTGAATCACAACTTCCCAGCAGCTGAGGTCCACAAGAGCATCATAGGAAGCGCCAAGCACAAGCTTCAAGTCTCAGTTCCATCATGTTCTGGCCACGGAGCCAGTTTCCTCATCCACAAAAGGGAGAGAAGCCCTGCCTAACAGGATTGCTGTAAGATCTACAGGAGGCCGTTGTTCTGAAGGAGGGGTGATTCTGCCCCCACCCCCACCCCCTGCCGGGAAGCATTTGGCAAATTCTGGAGACTTTTTTGGTTGTCGCGATGGATGGTGGGGTGGTGCTACTACAGGCAGGTACAGGCTGGGGATGCTGAATGTGCTACAGCGCTCAGAACAGCTCCTCCCAAGAAGGAACTGTCTTGCCAACAATGCCCAGGTTGAGACACCTTGGTGACAGGTGACAGGTGTGGAAGGAACATAAAAACTACAGCACACCATTTACAGAAAGAGAGAAGAATGTGTTTTTGTGGCATTTGAACTGTCCCTAAACAGGGACTAAAGTAGTTTCCTGTTTGTTTCTTTTACATCACATGCATATATCTGGAAATTTCAAGCTTCTATACTAGGAGCTGGAAAAGAGAGGACACCAAGGAGAGTATATTATATAGGCTATAAATGCATAGTGTCTAGTACACAAGAGCTTTTAAATCCAAAAAGGTATGCAGATCAGGCAAATATCAGGGCTTAAGGAGGACCAAAGGAGAGGCCAAGGAGATAAGGCACCTAGTAGATGAATGAAAAGTAGCTCTCCTAAAGACAGGTATCAGGATCAGGCATCAGCCGCCTTTCCAGCTGCTGACCCTGCCAAGGAGGATCCAGGGGGAATGAAGATCCTGAAGGCAGTGCCAACCTACTAATGGAACTCAGGGGTTCCAATGACAATGTCCCTGGATCCTAACCCCAGCCGGGCTTCTCGATAATCTCTCTAGGCTGTCAAGAGTAGGTATCAAGGAGTCTGTGGAGGGCTGTACAATCAGCTAAGAGAAGAGGATGAGGGTAAAGTTTGTAGTAGAGAAACAGAATACTCAATTTGTAGCAAGAGAGGGTGGGGATGCTGGAGTCTAGCAGACCCCAAAAACTGCAAGTCTGGGTTAGACAGCAGCTTGAGAACACAGCTCAGGTGGGTGGATGGGCAGGTACAAGGGGAGGTAGATGGGTAGGTAGGGTGGACAGACGGGATCGTTTATCCAGTCCAGAACTGTCCCTACTGACAATAATCCTAAAACATTCAACTTTCCAAATCATTTTCATTTCCTATGTAACCTATTAAAGATCTATTACTTAAAAAAATCTTTCTTCCCCTCTTGAGCTGAAAAGTATCATTCGACTTCTTGCACATTTCAGAAAGTGCCCCATGTGCTGTTCTGAATTATTGGAGACAGTCTGCTCACTCAGCCTGCGTGGCCCCTGCATCGGGGGTCACAGACATGGAAGGCAGCCCAGTGCATTGACTGCAGAGTATCAGTGACCTGGGTTCAAAATTCAGCCCCTTACCAGGTATGTGACATATAACTTCTTAGGCTTTTATTATCCTCCCTTTCTATCAGGAAACTAGGATGTAGCTTGTAAGAATCTTGTAAAGATTAAGTGCAGTGATGTCTATTAAAGTACTTACCACTGTGCCTAGCATTTCGATTTATTTTGGTAGCTATGGGCATAATTTTATATATTGTATTATATAAAATATTATTGGTCATCCATAACCTTATTTCATGATATGTGAATTCTATCTCAATTAAAGGTTTTTTTTCTTTTAAAAAGGTAAATACCAAAGACAGCATAACAAATGGGCTACAGAGATTGCCCAACCTTCAACCCAGTGCTGGCTTGCCCCAACCTTCCTTTCCAAATCTGTCTTCCATGACGTCATCCTCCCTACTCCCCAATTTCTAATATTCCAGCTGGACTGCAATGACCCTACAAGGCTTCCTTTATCCAAATTCTCTTTAACCCTCAGAAAACCAGAGTTCTTTGGTGGTTAATCTCAACGAGAGAATAGCAAATGAATAATCACTTTCCTTACAATTCATACTAATATGTAAATGACTTCTGGAAAGTTTCTCCAATTAACATTTTATACTATCTGCCATTTATTCCCTCTCTTCTCTCCCTTCCCCTTCTATACACATACATAAAAATACATATATACATATATAAAACTTCTTCCTCAAAACCCACGTGAGGGTAAGTTACATACATCATGGCCTTTTCATCCTTAAGTATTAACTACTTTGGTATGTCTTTCCTGAAAACAAGGATATTTTCTTACATAACCATAATATAATTATCAGCTACCTTTATCTAATCCACTGATGTTCTAGTTTTGTCAATACAAAAACCAGATCCATTTTAGGGTCCCATTGCATCTGGCTGTCATGGCTCCAACCTCATCTAGTATGGAAGATTTCCACAGCCTTCTTGGCCTTTTTGGATATTGCTATTTTTAAGAATGCAGTATACATGGGGTAGATTTTTGAGTAGAAATAGCTTAAAGTCCTCAATATTTTCTAGGGTCTCACCTTGCTTTATTTCTTTTTGGAACCTAGCACCAACGGACATACATAGTACATATCTGTTTGTTGACGGTCCTCCCCCACGGAAGTGTTCAATTCCACATGGCCACTCTCCATGGCCCACTCCCATACCTTCATGGTACTTAAGCATTCAGTATTTGCTGAATACTCCTACCAAACTGACCTCCTTCTAAGCCTCTTTCCCAGGGTCAGCAAAAGAGGATCAAACAACCCCGCTCTCAACAGCTGACCCTAACCATATGCCTGGATCCCCATTCCTTCATGTGCCCCTTCGCACTTGTCCACAATGAAGTTCAGTGTGGGAATGTCCTCAGACTAAGAGTTATCTTGCCTTGAATTAAAACTGCCCACAGAAGCCTATCTACATAAAATCATCCACCAATATTCTAGGCAGAAAACAGCAACTAAATTATTTATTCTGGAACAAAGCCCTATTTAAGTACAGATAAACGGTGGAATTAGTTCAAGTGAATCAAAACAGCATCTATTTTTTTTTTTTTTTAAATCTGAAGGTCCCCTTGACCGACGATCATCATCCTGGGCAGCACTAACACTTTCCTTCTGGGCAAGGCAGGCAGCCTAATTTTAAAACTACACTTGAGAAGGTTCGCAAAATTGTTACACTTTATTAAGACAATAAAAAAATCCCCAAACTTTATTGTTTTAATAAAAGCTGTTCTTAAATTGTGTTTTATTTACTTAATTTGATGGTGTGTTTAGGAGGGTGATGTTTTACACTTCGTTTTAAGTACCCAAAAGGTAATTATCTGTGAAAAACTCTAGAAGAAAAATGGCTCTGAGCTTAATGTAACACGAAAGTAAAATTGCCCAACAGCAGAAAATGGGAAGATAGAGCCAAGGGAAGAGTAAATCCTCAGATGAGCTTGTCCAACTTTACTTACTGAGAGTTTATCAAGCTTAAACCCAATGTATTCTATTCCCCCAAAGACCTGTTACTTAGGAAAACAGATAGTAGCCCCAAGACACTTTGCTTTTCAACTTGGGGCACTTTATACCTCAGGATCTCAATGGGAGATGCAATTTATCTTGCTTTTTACCCAAAAATTTGGGGAAAGATAATAAAATATTTCTAAAATATTAAGTCAGGCTAGTATGTTATACAGTAAGCTGTAGGAGTTTTTGAGACCACTGTGATTTTTTTTTTTTTTTTAAGATTTTGGGCGCCTGGGTGGCTCAGTGGGTTAAAGCCTCTGCTTTCGGCTCAGGTCATGATCTCACGGTCCTGGGATCGAGGCCCACATCGGGCTCTCTGCTCGGCAGGGAGCCTGCTTTCCCCCTCTCTCTCTGCCTGCTTCTCTGCCTACTTGTGATCTCTCTCCCTCTGTCAAATAAATAAAAATCTTAAAAAAAAAAAAAAAAGATTTTATTGGCGGGGGGTAGAGCATGCGCTTATGAGCAGGAGGTGGAGCAGGGGCAGAGGGAGAAGCAGACTCCCCGCTGAGCAGGGAGCCCAACGCAGGGCTTAATCCCAGAACCCCGGGATCATGACCTGAACCAAAGGCAGACACTTAACCATCTGAGAGATCCAGGCACCCCATGACCCCTGTAATTTCTAAAAATGTTTTCAGGTAGGGAGCATTAAGGGGTTCCATGTTCAGTAGCATTTACCTCACAGCCATCTGTAAACAGAGAAGCTCTGCTCCCAGGACCCAGGGCAAGAGCTAACTCTACTAGTCAACCAGCTGCCCCAACACCGAGGCAACTCCATGTTCATCATTAAATTCTGTCTAATCCAAATAAAAGAGGAGAAAGGAACACTTGCCCCAAAAAAGCATTAAAGTTTAAGTACTTCAACCCCTATCAAGTAAAATCGATTCCAAGTTAACAAGAATAGAAGCCTAATCTAAATTGGCAGGAATTTGGAATTATTGAATATCTTCAAGGACTTTGGTTTTAAGACTTTCAAGTGAGGGATATAATGAGAAGCAGGTTATCAGCGACTGCCCCATGAAGAGCTTCTCCCTGAAGATAAAAGGACCAACTTGACAGGGGCCTAAGACAGCACAGCACTTAGCAAAACAGCTTTGGCTCCACTTAAACATTTTTATAAATTTAAATTTTAACCATTTGAACAACTACATCAATTATATATGGAATTAAATCAATATACAATGTGAAAACTTCCAATAGTATCAAAAGGGTACACCTAAATCCCTACTTTTTTTCAACCCTGAATCCCCAGTCCCACCTCACCTGGGGCAATAGTTACTAGCTTGCTTGTCCTTCCAAATACAGAGAGTGTGAGTATGTGTGTATGAGAGAGAGCTTGAACATGTATGTAGAGCTCTCCTGATTTTGGTTTGAGTGGTTCATTGGTTCCACAATGATAAACTTTCCTCACCCACCTTTTTTTTTTTTTTGAACTTTTCATTAATTTTAACATTTAGTTGTCTGAATTGTTTTAAAGTTTTCTCTTCTGATTATTTTAGTAATTCATTTATCAGAAACACCCCATCTCACAAGCTATGCATTTCCAGTTTTGGTCACTGTGGTACTACCCATTCCCCAGGGTGATCATTTTATGAGGCCCAACTTGGCAGAGTTCTTCCCCCCCACACCTCATCAACCCAACACCTCTTATGGAAATTCACTCAGCATCTGGCACCATGGTACACATGCAACAGATGTGACCTCATTTAATCCTGCTCACAACCCACAATTCCATCTTCCTACCAATGATTATTGCCTCCATTCATATACGGGCTATGGAGAGAGCCTTGATCCCAGTGACACTACAGCGCTAGTTTTGAACCCAATACGGTCCACCCCACAGCCTCATAGAAAGCAAGATCAGAGCCACTCACCACAAGACCACACAGTATCAACAAAGCCAAACTGACTAAGTCTAGATTCTACCAGAGCTTTCTGATGCATAAGGAATATGATCATTTGAGCAATCTAGCAAACATTTGCAGGGGAGAGTCATTATAATTTGGTTTTCGGGGAGGGTCTTAGCTACTCCACATGATCCATCTTCAGGTGGAACCTAGCTCAACAAGGATTACCTGTCCAGAGATATAGCAGAGGATGAGTTCATGTTATAGAAAGAACTGATATTTGTGATGGGCTTAATGTCATTTAATTCTAAAGACTACCCTGTGTGGTTGATGCCATTATTTTAACCAATTTATAGACATGGAAACTGAGGCTAAGAGATACTAGATTACTTGAGACTACAAGACTAGTTAATTGCTTGTAAGTATCTTGAATAGCCAAAAAACAAGTTGTTGTTGTTGTTTTAAGATTTTATTTATTTGACAGAGAGAGAGAGCACACGCACACACACAAGCAGGGAGAGTGGAAGAGGAAGAAGCAGGCTCCCAGCTGAGCAGGGAGCCCAATGTAGGATTTGATCCCAGGACCCCGAGATCATGACCTGAGTTGAAGGCAGTCGCTTAACCAACCGAGCCACCCAGGCACCCTGAAAAACAAGTCCTTTGAATCCAATTCCTTACTCCATTCACAATACCAGAAGCTGCACTTGTTCTAAAAAATTGTAGTTATGTCAAAAAAGATGAGAAAAGTTAAAACAAGCCATAGAATGGGAGAAAATATTTGAAAATCCTGTATCTGATAAGGGTCTAGTGTCTACAATATACAAAGAACTGTTAGGGTATCTGGTGGCTCAGTCGGTTAATTGATTTTAGTACAGGTCATGATCTTAGGGTCATGGGATTGAGCCCAGCATTGGGCTCTGTGCTCAGAGAGCCTACTTGGGATTCTCTCTCCCTTTCTCCCTCTGCCTGTCCCCCTGCTCATGCTCTCTCTCTCAAATAAATTAATTAAAAAAAAACTGTTAACACCTCAACAATTAAGAGTAAAAATAAAAAATGACAAAGGATTTAAATAGACATTTCTCCAAAGAGGATATAAAAATGGTCAAGAAGTACATAAAGAGATGCTCAACATCATTAGTCACTCAGGAAAATGCAAATCAAAACTGTAGTGAGATACCACTTTATACCCACTAGCATGGCCATGATAAAAAAGACAGACAATATTGTAGTATTGACAAGGACGCAGTAAAATCAGAATCTTCATACACTGCCAGTAGAAATGGGAACTGTACAGCTGCTTTGGAAAACAGTTTGGCTGTTTCTCAAAAAGTTAAATGGAGTTACCATATGACCTAGCAATTCTGTTTTCAGGCATAGATCCAAAAGAACTGAGAACAGATATTCACACAAAAACTTGTACACAAGTGTTACAGAAGCATTATTCCTAACAGTTAAAAAGTAAAAGCAAGCCAGATATCAATTAATTAATGGACTGAAAAATCTGGCCTGGCCATAAAATGGAGTATTATATGGCCATAAAAAGGAATGGAGTATTGGTTAGAGTTACAACATGAAGGAACCTTGAAAACACTATGCTGAGTGAAATAAGCCAGACACAAAAGGCCATAGTATAGGATTCCATTTATACAGGATGTCCGAAATAGGCAAATCCTGGAGACAATGGCTAGTGGTTGCCAGGAGCTGGAGAGAGACGGTGGTGGGTGGGCAATGAGGAGTGACTGCTAATAGAAACTGAGGCTTTCTTTTGAGGGTGATAAAATATTCTGGAATGAAATCAGTAGTGATGGTTACACAACTTTGTACACTAAAAACCACTGAACTGTACACTTCAAAAAGATAATTTAATGGTATGTGAATTGGATCTCAAATTTTTTGGAAAAAATAAAAGGCAGTCACCTTCGATCTGTGTGAACTTGGGCAGGCACATTACTTACCTTCTCTGTGCCTTAGTGTCCTTGCTTATAAAATGTGGTAATAGTAGTAGCTACCTCATAGGATTGTTGTGAGAAATATGTAAGATAATCNTAAATAAATAAAATAAAAATAAAATAAAATAAAATAAAAACCACTGAACTGTACACTTCAAAAAGATAATTTAATGGTATGTGAATTGGATCTCAAATTTTTTGGAAAAAAATAAAAGGCAGTCACCTTCGATCTGTGTGAACTTGGGCAGGCACATTACTTACCTTCTCTGTGCCTTAGTGTCCTTGCTTATAAAATGTGGTAATAGTAGTAGCTACCTCATAGGATTGTTGTGAGAAATATGTAAGATAATCCAAGAAGGGGTGCCTGGATGGCTCAGTCAGTTGAGCATCTGACTTGATTTTGGCTCAGATCATGATCTCAGGGTCATGGGATCAAGCCCTCCATCAGGCTCCACACTCAACAGGGGGTCTGCTTGAGATTCTCTCTCCCCCTCCCCACTCCCTAATAAATAAATCTTTAAAAAAAAAGAATCCAAGAAACGTTCTTCCCACAGTACTTTCCACATAAAAAGATGTTGATAAATGCCATTTATTATTTTCTTTTCTCAAAAATGTGTTCCTTATGATTATTATTTTCTTCTCTCTTAAAGAATTAAGATACATTTAGCTTGACTGTTACTCTGGATTGATTTTCAACTGCTAGACACTAATAGCTCTCTTACATTAAAAAATCCTCAAACATCTGATCTAAAATACAGTATTTTAGGAAAATATGACAATTAGGATATTGCGTCTTAAAGAACCCAAATTCAGCCATACACCACCACCACTACTACTGTCCTTAACGGAGTGTGGGAGGAGGAAGTAGGGTTAACATTTAAAATATACAAAGTGGGGGGGGCTTGGGTGGTTCAGTTGGTTAAGTGTCTACCTTCGGCTCAGGTCATAACCTCCAGGTCCTGGGATCGAGCCCCATGTTGGGCTCCCAGCTCCGTGGGGAGTTTGTTTCTCCCTCACTCTCTCTCTCTCTCAAATAAATTAAAAAATAAAATAAAAATGTATGAAGTGGTTGATCTCCACCATCATGTCAGGTATGAAGATACAGCTATGACTTCCCTGCAGTCCAGGATCTTAGGGACACACCATCGATCATGAGGGTGTGTGCGTGCGTGCGCGCACACACACATACCCTTGTGAGAAGGAATATGCTTACAAGTGAGTACTGGCATAAACAGGAACACAGAAGAGAGAAGATCCACTCTGACCAGGCAGGTCAGGAAGGTATCCCAGAAGCATATCAGCCTTGAAGACCACATGGGTACTTGCCACATGAAGAATGGACAGGGGAACCCATCCCAGCAGAAAAAACCACATGAACAAAGGTAAGGAAGCATGATGATACACAGTGTGCTGGCTGCTTGTCTGCAATACTGCGTTCATGAGGTGGAAGGAAAGAAACTGCACCTGACACGTGGTGGGCATCCAATGGCAAGGTAAAGTTCGGGACCTTGTCTCAGGAGATAGGCTGCTTCTGAAGGTTGTTGGGTCCAGGGGGTAGCATAGGGTAGCATTGTCAGCAACCTTCCCTCCCTCCTCTGCTCCTCACAAAAGCTCATACTAGAGGTTCTTAAACAGATGCAGTGGGGGGAGCACATAGAGAACCTGCCCTCAAAAGAACCCAAGATCCTGCCCTCACACAAGGAAGACAGATGTTCCTGGTGTACAGACAACGTAACTGGAGAAATGAGTGATCAAGATATTTAATGCCAAGGCCGTGGAGCCTACCAGAACTCCTGAGAGGAAGCATGAGCAGGGAAGGACAGAGGTTTGGCGGGGCAGGGGGAGACAGCATTCATACCTTTTAGACTAAAAAAAAAAAAAAAAGTCCAGAGCACAAGAAGAGATTAAACTAGACATTGGTAAGTTCCCTCCTCAGAAACCATCAGAGATTTCTGTGATGATGGAAATGTTCTCTAACTGTCCTGTCCAACATGGCAGCCATCAGCCAGATGTGACTATTGAGCTAAGTGCAACTAAGGAACTCAATTTTAAGAATTTAATTTCAATTACAGTTGACCCTTGAAACAACATGGGTTTGAACTGTGCAGGGGTCCACTTACACAGATTTTTCTCAATACAGCACGGTGCTGTATTTTCTCATCCTTACAATTTTAACATCTTTTCTCTAGCTTACTTTATGGTGAGAATACAGTCTATAACACAAATAATATATGAAATATGTGTTAGTCAACAGATTACGTTATAGATAAGGCTTCTTGTCAACAGGCTATCAGTAGTTAAGTTTTGGGAGAGTCAAAAGTTGTAAGTGCATTTTTTGACTGTGCAGGAAAGGGGGGCTGGTCTACACCTCAACCCCTGCATTGTTCAAGGGTCAAATGTAATTGAAATTTAAAAATTTCAGAGGCCTCCATATTAAGACAGCAGTTTTAGAACCTACCTTTTGTCCTTATTTCTTACCTCTACTATTCTTTACACAAGTGGAACAAACAGTTTGGAATCTCTTCCCACTTTCTGATCATTCTATTACTTCTGAGTTATTGTAAATTGTTCTCAAAAGGCCCCAAACCAATGTCATTTGTCAGACTACACCCCAAGATTCTCAGTATTTCGTGAGTTACCAGCAGTGCCTTCTGTGTGACTAAAACTGGCTCTTGTTTTTGAGGAGAATCAACCCATATGACCTCATTATTTGAATATTTTGGTAGCATTTTTGCTGAAATAGTGAGAGTAGGTGGGGCCAGGATGCTGGACTGGATGGCATCTGATGTCCCTGGTGGCCACCTGGGTGCAGATTCTACAGCTGTCACTGGGTTCATCTCGGCAAGCAGGTGCTTCCTGTTATGATACATCCCTAACCAAGACATGAAAGCACCTCGCCAAAGCCCTCTGGCTCACACCCCAGGGTGGCAGAGAGTCAGGGAAGTTATAGTCTCCTGCCTTCGGAAACCCAGAGGGCCGGGAGAAACGATTTCACAGTGGCTCCAAATCTTCTCACTCTTCACACTGACCGGTGGATTTAACATTCAGTTAGAATTCCCCTCCCAAACCTTCTCTCAACAGACGAGCCTTCTCATTCCCCAGAAGTAATCCTCATATCCCCCACGCCTCCCCAAAGAAGGTCTCCAAACATCCCCAAGGCGGGGTTCTCTGTACCTGGCAACCTGGCTAGAGGGGCAGAGTCACCAGCAGGGCCTCTTGACCCAAAGCACGCTGCCCTTGGGACAGAAGGCACCCACAGAGCATGCTTTTACCAGCACCAGTCTCTTTGCCAGGCCAGCCCATCACTCTCTCGTCTCCTTTCTCATTGTCCAAAGGCCCATCAAACCCAACTGAACCTCTAGATCACTAGGGAGTCATGGCAAAAGCAGAGGGAGTTAGGAACTATATCACAGATGACAGGTGTCCACTGTCAGGAGGAAGCTGTAGCTTGTGCAAAAACATGGGCAGGCCCTTACCTAGCATTACCTTCAGAAGAGCTGGCCCACCTATTTTGGGGGATGTCCACCTCCCAGACACCACAGAGGAGATTGATCTCTAATACCACTAGTATGCCAACTATCGTTTTAGGAGATGGAAAAAAAAAATACTTGTGATTAGGACAGCTTCCAGCATGAATATTTATATATACACTCCTTGAAACTCAGCAGCTTTCACTGCTCATCCAAGACCTCCTAAGACTTATAATGAATTTCAAATCCTGTATTAGACAATCATATTCCTCTATGACCAAATCTACATAAAAGACTTTACCCTGAAATTTGCATTTTAATTTAGAATTACCTCGCAAGGACCAGGAGCCCCAACCATACACCAATATGATCTGACCACAGTGTCTTCAAACGCTCTACACAGACAAATTCCCTGGGACCTGCCGACTCCCTAAGTGAACGTAGACACATGATCAAGGGGAGGATTCAGATAGAATGGGATCTCTGGAGCCCAAAGGAGGAAATACAAGGATGAAGTCAAGCCTGAGGCCCTGAGAACCCAGAGAAAGGACTTCAAATACAATGACTAGTATTAACTACTTCAAAAGTATCAAATTTCTACATTTTCTTACCTAATGTCCCCATAGATTAAAAAAAAAATTCTACATTTTCCATATTAGGTTGGATGGGTAAATACGCCAGTGAAGATAGACCTTTATTTCCTCAACTTCCCCTCTGGAACTAAACAATAGCAAAACAAGGAACGAGGGGATGAGAAGTGGCCAAGACAGAAGGGCAGGTACCTCACCAGAAGTAGAACACAACGTTGACCCCAGAAATGCCCTAAGAAACAGCAAAATACTCACGCAGTCCTTTAAAAGTTAAAAGAACCCCAACAGAGAAAATAGGCCTGTGGCCAAAGCCTGGCCTCAAAGTCCATCCTCACAAAAAAGATAATAAGCTGCTCACAAAAAGAAATTTTTGTGATTTCTGTGCTTGTGAAGAGACAGGAAGGAGGACCCTCCAAATGCAGTCATGTGACCTCTATTTGTCCACACAAAAGAGTGTGTAGAAGGATGTCCACCCAAATGATATCATCAGGGCGCCTGGATGGCTCAGTGGGTTAAAGCCTCTGCTTTCGGCTCAGGTCATGATCTCAGCGTCCTGGGATCGAGGCCCGCATCGGGCTCTCTGCTCAGCGGGGAGCCTGCTTCCTCCTCTCCCTGTCTCTCTGCCTGCCTCTCTGCCTACTTGTAATCTCTCTCTCTGTGTCAAATAAATAAAT
>LNAC01000360.1:595591-640534 GCA_002007465.1 Ailurus styani
ATTTATTTCTTCTAGGTTACCCCTTTTGTTTTAAAAAAATGGTATCATCAGAGATCAGGTCTGGGACTGGGATTGGGGGCCTTTTTTTCTTTCTTTACATTTTCCTATCTTCTGAATGTTTTCTATTGAGTATAAGTAATATTCATAATTTTTAAAAATAATGCTACTAAATTATGTAGGGGAACCTCACAATTGTCAGCAATGAATAACAAGAGTATGTTTGTGGTAGGAATGGGGTGCAGTCCAAGAGAGGCCAGCTGAGCCAAAAAGGGAAGCTGTGAGCTCCATTAAGCTTTTAAACGACCACGCTGTATCTCACCATAGTGTACTGGCTGAAAAAGAGATGAATTGCTACATGTCACACATTATCCTTTAGGGTGGAAAGCTGGGGGAGAAGGTACTAATGTTCAATTAGCAGAGCAGACTAGTGAACTCCTCAATTAGGACACAAGTCACCCCCGCCCATCTCAAGTGAATCTACCCTTCCATGTCTGGATGAAGAAAAAAAAAATTTTTTTTTTAAGATTTTATTGATTTGTTTGAGTGGGAGAGCACAAGCATGGAGAGAGACCGAGGCAGAGGGAGAAGCAGGCTGGGACATGGGGCTTGATCCCAAGGCCCTGGGATCTTGACCCGAGCCGAAGGCAGATGCTTAACCGACGGAGCCACCCAGGCGCCCCAGGATGAGGAAAAAAATTTTTTAAATAAAAAAAATATATAGGGTGCCTGGATGGCTCAGATGGTTAAACGTCTGCCTTCAGCACAGGTCATTATCCCAGGGTCCTGGGATGGAGTCCCTCATCAGGCTCCCTGCTCAGTAGGAAGTCTGCTTCTCCCTCTCTCTGCTCCTCCCCCTGCTTCTGCTCTCTCTCACTCTGTCAAATAAATAAGTGAAATCTTTAAAAAATAACAATAATAAAAATATATATTGAAAACAGTTTCCATCAAGCTCAGTCTTTAAAAATTCTCTTACTTGGTCATAATAAAAGCCAATGAAACTAAAACCTTCAAAATCTGAATGTCCTAAATGCTTTCTAATCAGTGTGGCTCCTGTCCCCACTATCCTACTTTTCCCACAGGTCAAAGTCACTTGGAAACAGCATTATTTATGTCTCCAACTCCCTACCCCCAAACACGGACTTCCGCAGATTTTGAATGACCCTGAGTTCTCCGATATGGCTATTTGCAAATCGCAGGGCCTATCTAAAAACAGATACATAACCACAAAGGGATGAAAAACCATGCTTGTTTTCCTTGAGGGTTTTGTCCAAGCACTAAGGGCAGCTGAGATGCTGGCCTTACAGACAGCAGGCTTACTAAACATCAGCACAAGTTATTAAGCCCCTAACTCCATGGAGTGCTTCCTGTGGGCAACTGGCTTTCACCTGCTTTCCCTTTCTTGTGCGTTAGGACCACCTCAGGAGACAGACGTTACCATTTCAAAGATGAGGGCAGAGGACCAGAAAGAATAAAAGTGACCTGAGCACGTTTGCTCCATACATCATCAGCAGAGCGGGGATTTAAATGTAGGACCTCTCACTGTGCACTCCACAGTATTCTTCTAAACCAGAATGTCCTGAGCTGAGGCATGCATGTCCTCCAACAGAAGACACTTTTCATTCAAGTTTCGTGGGGACTTGCCAAAAGTGCTCACCATTATGAGATGACATCACAAAAAGATCAGTGCAAAAGGCCAATGTTACTTTGGAGCCAACTCACTGAAGAATTCTGGGATCAGACTCTATATAAAAGACTGGAGAAGGGTTCCCTTGAGTACATAAAAATTACAGGTGTCCTATTCAGATCTGTCCCCTCCACGTGATAAAATACAGAGTTCATGGCAGTAGAAACCATCCCAACCCTTCCCATAGCTCCTGCAAGGAACACAGGAGGAGGGATGAGAGAGAACTCAGGCTCTGATCCCCATCCACTCACTTAATGGCTACGTGACATTGAGCCTACCAGTGAGGTTCCATTGGCCTCAGCTTCCTAATTTGTCAACATGGAGACACTACTACCTACCTCACAGGACATCTGTGAAGGGTAGCAGGATCCTGAGTGATGGCCACTCACACAGAAGATATTAAACGTCATCACTTCTGTCAACAGACAGTTCCTTTCTCATGCTCAGTGCTTATCGTAGTCCCCAGAACACCACTATGTCCCGTTCCTAGGGGTTTCTAAACACCACCTACTTAATGAAGACTAGACACCCACTCCTACATTCAATACTTGAAAGTCACACTCTAGTAAATTCTCACAAGGACAGTTCCCTACAGCTCTCTCTTAACCCTTTTCCAAGCAGGGTTTTATGCTGCCTGAATTTTTATACTGCATTAAAAATAAGAAGTTTTGTTTTGTTGTTTGTGTTCTCAGAGAAAGTCAGGGTTCTAGTCTTCCTAGCAGACCTACCTCACACCATTACAGCTGCACCTTGAATAACAACTAGAGGCCACAGAATGAACCCAGGTGACCTCAAGAAAAGGGGATTATTGGTCTTTGGCAGTTTCTGTCCACCTAGAAGCATAAACTGTCCGAGAAGGGGCCCCATCACCCATGGAGGGAAAGATGGCAGCACTGGCTGACATGTGTGAGGTAAGAGCAGGAAATCAGAGACCTGAGCTCTGAGCCTTAGCTCCCCCACCCTACCAGCTGGAGCTTCCCCACATGGAAACCATAAGGGCTTGACTAGATAGATAGCAAGAACCTTAGGTTTCAAAAACCAGTACTTTTTTTTTTTAATCTGAGAATGGATCTAGAAATCTTTTTAACCTGAGAATTTTAGGAATTAATTTGAGGGTTGGTAATCACTGTTGATTTTTGAAAAAAAAAATATTAAGAATAAAAAGTATCATGTAGTCACTAAAGTAGCTAAAATTAAAAAAGAATCAACTACTGATATACCAGCACAGGTGAAATTCAGAAGCATTATGCAAGTGAAAGAAGTCTGATGTGAAAGGCTGTATAATTCAGTTTATAGAACATTCTAGAAAAAACAAAACTACACACAGAAAATGGATGGGTGGCTACCTGGAGCTTAGGGGGAGGGGATCAACCACAAGAGGGTAAAGAGGGAATTTTGGGGGTGACAGAATAATTGTGATGGTTACATGACGGCATCCTTCCATCAAAAACTTCACACTTAAAAGGGGGTGAATTTTACTTCATGTAAATTATACCTCAATAAACATACATTTTTTAAAAAGGCAATCAATGCGTCCATAAATACTCCATATCTTCTACAATAAAAGTATTTTAACTCGCAAAAAGCAAAACAATGTAATCTCTGAGTAAAGAGCCATCCTTTATATTGACTAAGCAGACTTCAAGCACATTTACATTTAGGGAATGTTTTTCTCATTTTACTTCAAGACCAGGGAAAACTTCCTCGGGTACTGACTGAGACAGGTCTGGGTCCCAGAACTGCTGGATGGGTCCTCCATGAAGCCCTCTGCGGGTTTGATGAACACGGTTATCTGCAGTTCTCACTAAGGGGAGTTAGAATGATAGCACCATTCCATCTGCCTCATACCTGCTCAAGGGAGCACCTGATTTTAAATAAAAAAGTTTTTAAAAGACAAAATTCCAAGCAATCACAGGGAGAATATTTTCTATAATCTATTGGAGAGGGATCAGACCTGCTGAGAGGGAAGGAGGAAGGACAGAGTAAAGAGAATGTTCCGCATATATTCCTAATAACCATGATGCAGAGTAAATAGTCATCCTACAGTTAACTGGACATTGAGTTTATAGTCATGTTAAGCCCAACTTCATTTTCACTACTAGCTTTTGCCTAAGCAGACTTGGACTTCATAATGCCTCTGCTGAACAACCAGGTCTGTTCACAATGTAAAAATTATTATTCCCTAGGGGATCACAAGAGCTCTGCTATAAATGAGGGATAGTCAGCAATTTCACTTCCAGTCTCAAATAGGAAATCCTACAGGCCCTGCCATCTAAATTATTATTTATTTGGGTTCTGCATTAATAGGTTAATCTGTATTCTCAAAACTACCCAGAGAACACATCAGTAAATCAAATTCTCCTTCAGAGAATCTTTAAATTCTCTTCCTAACTCTTACTACCGTGAAGAGGTCTTTACCTTTCCTGGTCTCCAGGGATTCATTAAAACATCAGTGCACTTCAAGTTGGTTTCCCGACCTCAATTCTTACACCCCAAATAAATTCCAGACGAACCAATGATTGAAACACGGTAATTAAACTACACATTCACTGGAGGAAAACAGTGAAGAATGTTTCCATCATTTTAAAACAAAGAAGCCTTTACCGAGCAAGATGTAATGCCAAATGCCAAAAATGAAAATATTCAGAAATTTGACCGCAAAAATTAAATATCCTACATAGCAAAAAATGTACCCCAAGTCAAAATACAGGTGACCTAGCAGGAGAAAATACCCATAATACAGATGACAGGTAAAGGACAAATAACACTCAATTCACATACAGCTAAGTGCAAATCAAGAAGAAGAAAAAAGAATTCAATAGAAAAAGGGGTGAAGGATAAAAATTGGCAGATCCGCACCAAAGAAATACATGTGATGATCAACACTTGAAAACGTACTCACCACCAGTTATTTTAGAAGTGAAAATGAACATCGTGGGAGATTAATTTTTTATCCATGAGCCACAGTTAGAGGGGGAAATGTATCTTTACACGGAAAATTGGTAGCACTACAACCTGGGACAACTTTTTTAGAAGACAATTTAGCAATGTCTAGGAAAATAGAGTAGACAGTCTAGGACCTAGCAATTCCACTGAATGTAACTTCCTATATACACCTAGAGACACAAAAAGATATCTTTACAAAGATGTTTACTAAATAACCATTATGTCTAACAACCTAAATGTCCATCAGTAGAGGACTTCAACAAAGCAGACATCCATTCCTTAGAACACCATCCATCTACCCTAAGAAGAGTACAATAGATCCCATATGTCTCGTAAGATCTCCAAAATAGGGCGCCTGGGTGGCTCAGTGGGTTAAAGCCGCTGCCTTCGGCTCAGGTCATGATCCCAGGGTCCTGGGATAGGGGCCCACATTGGGCTCTCTGCTCAGCAGGGAGCCTGCTTCCTCCTCTCTCCTCTCTCTGCCTGCCTCTCTGCCTACCTCTCTGCCTACTTGTAATCTCTCTCTCTGTGTCAAATGAATAAATTAAAAAAAAAAAAAAAGATCTCCAAAATACCTTTTAAAAAGGCGGGAGGGACTGTATGCATGATACAATCCCATTTGTGTAAAAACCACAAATACAAATAGACATACATTCTGACACATGCCTAAATCTACCTGAACGACGTACAAGAACTATCTAGCACAATTATCTCTAATGGGCATACATGGCAATAGAGGGAGATCTGTCCTTTTTATGTCTTTTTTTTTTTTTTTTTTAGATTTTATTTGCGAGAGAGAGGGAGCACAGCTGGCAGAGCAGGTGACAGAGCAAGAAGCAGGTTCCCCACTGCAGGGCTCGATCCCAGAACCCTGAGATCATGACCTGAGCCGAAGGTAGATGCTCAGCTGAGCCACCCAGGTGCCCCTGGTCTGTTTTGTAAAAAAGTATGAAGATACATATAAAAAGTAAAAAAAATTTAAGTGCCCTAAGACTTTATAAAATACTGACAAAATGTCCAGAACTCCTACTATAATTCCTAGAAAATAAAGCAAGCCAGAGCAAAGAAAGGTCTAGAAGTAGGGCCCTACCTATGATAACCCAGATTCTGCATGGGGAAGTCAAGAGGGGTGAGAGCAAAACAGTCATAAGCAAGTCAAGGAAAAGAGGTCTCTTAAAAGAAAAAAAATAACAGTGAACAAAATCATTATGAAGAAATCAGTTCAAGCTGTACTTGGAGACAAAACAGGGAGGTGTACCTAAGCAAGACATTTTCCATGGCCTAGGACAAGACAGCTGACTGGCTATAGGATTAAAATCATCAGAAATATCAAATGCGAGTCTTTCTTTTGGATGCACAGAATGTGGAAAACACTGCAATTGGGTACCGTACCTAAATTGGAATTAATGATATAAAAAGGGTAGTCCTTTGAGTGTTGGATTTCAAAAAATACTTATGGCCCTGAATAAATTCATTTTGCAATTATTTCCTGTATTCTAATGCTAGGAAATCCTCCGAGTAATCCATGAAAATACCTACCTCCTATCTCCCACACATCTAAGACCTCCTACTGAATCCCGAATTCGCACTTGGATGTCCAATTACCCGAGAATGTTTCTATACTTGGAATGCTGAAGCATCTTGCAGGATACTTCATCAGTGTGGGGGTCTAGGTTTTTTTTTTTAAGGATCACTGACAACGAGTCTTCATGAACAGTAAATCAGACCCCTCTGCCTCCACAGTGAAATCATCCACTCAAGCTTCTCAGCAGACATTAACAGCTGCCGAAATTGACAATGCGCAAGACCACAGAAGGGTCTTCCCAGAAGCATGAGGTGTCTGCAGGCCTCTTCATTCTACAAGCTAATCCTACTACTTTCCTCTTGGCTTTAGATTTAAATGCAGCAGGACAATATGAATTCCAGTACAGTGGGTAACTTCAAAAATAGCATGAAAAACACCTTCCCCAAAGAAACAGGTATTTGGGCTGAAGAGTAGCTAATCCAAATGACTCCAATGCCTCCTGGCTCCCCAGTGGTTACTTACCTTAGAACTCGTTTCCATGTGGTATTTGGCACAAGCTCGAAGCTGAGTCACCCAAAACTGTTTCTCCTTTGCATCAGCAGCTGAAAAAGAGAAAGAAATGGCTTGCAGAGATTGTTCCAAATGTATCCAACCTACTTCTACACCCACCTAAGCAGGTGGAGGGGCCTAGGGAGTGAGGCAGGGAGAGAACAAAGGGGAAAACAAAGGCTGATCCAATATTCTCAAGCAGCCTGTGCTTACACACACACACACACACACACACACACACACACTAAATCTCAACAGAAAATTCCCTCTTAAACTACACTGAAACGTATTCTGAAATGTCTAAGAACAATTTTGCCATTTTTTTAACCTCCTCTGAAAAAAGTAATTTCTCCACTTTTTAAAAGATTTTATTTATTTATTTAACAGAGAGAGAGCACAAGTCCGGAGACAAAGGGAGAGGGAGAAGCAGGCTCCCCGCTGAGCAGGGAGCCTGATGTGGGGCTCAATCCCAGGACCCTAAGACCATGACCTGAGCCGAAGGCAACAGCTTAACGACTGAGCCACCCAGGCGCCTGATCATTTCTACTTCTTTAAAAAGCAGCAGGGTGGCACCTAAGTGGAGCAGGACCCTGAGATCTAGCCCTGTGTGGGGCCCTGTTCTCAGTGGGGAGGCTGCTGGACACTCTCCCTCCCTTTCCATCTCCCTCTCCCACTCTCTCTCTCACCAATAAATAAACCTTTAAAAAATAAAATAAAAAGCAGGGAAGAGAAAATGATTATTTTTAAGCACCTCTACATGTGTGGCAAATAAGAGTCTCAAAGTATAGTTTTTCAGGGCCTTTGGAGATTTCCAGAATTGTACTGTGGACTTACCAGGATCTACAAAATAAGCATTCAATCGAATTATTTTCATATGTGTCCTCGATGATTCATGTTATGATTGGACAGAACAACATTCCAAACGCTGCTTTAGAGGTCCTCAAATTTCCCCCAAAGAGACATTAAAATACAGGCCAAGTGTATGGTCATTATCTTCTATCTACACTCCCATGTCTCAAATAGATCACATCATTTTCTTAAACTCTCATGGATACATAACAGGTTCTAATAAAATCTAAGTCATCAATTTCACTGCATAACTAACTGCATAAATAGTTTAATATAACATTAACTGCATGAATGTTGACTAGGCAGGAAACAAAGATTCCCCTGGAAGTTATAATTGTTTACAAAAATGGGCCTCAGTGTCATGTGTCAGTACAACTCAATGTCAGCTTGAACTTTCAGGTGAACAAATCTGGAGGGGTAGACCAGTATTAAGACCAGGTGAACTTGACTTTCAAAGGATTCTGCAGAAACTAGAGCCTTTTTCCTTTAGGAAAGGAGAAGAACTGTCAGTTTATGGCACCAAAAACACTCTCAGAAACCGTGCATCTACTACATCAAGACTCATTCAACTCTACATGTGGGTAAGATGTGCATGAGAAAACCAATATCCAGATCCTTTGGGATGAGCCAAGGGCCAGCCATATATATGGCAGAAATTTATCCCTTTTCTGCATTTGCTAACTTTAAGCTAAATTTAGCCCTTGCGATAATGTCATGCAGATAATAAAACTTTTGTATTTGCTATTAAAGCTACCCTTAAAAAAGAAAAGCAAAAAAAAGACAAAACCAACCCCTGGGGTTTAATAATCCTGAGAATAGTATCAACTCTTAAAAGGCAAAATGAGATGGCTCAATTGTCCTATTAGTTGGATTTTTCCATTTGTGTGGGTTTGTGTCATTTTATAAACCACGGGGTGGGGGGGCAGAGTGCCATTAAGTTTTTCACCTGCTTTTGTTTCTGCTCTAACAATTTATTAAGCAATAAACAAAAGGAAAGCAAGGACCATATAAATCTAGCCAGCTGGAACATGCACCACGTTAATCTCTAAAGAGAAGGTGAATTTTCCCACGTTTCCGAGAACTGAAAAACTTTTTTCAACTATAGGCATCTTTATTTCATAGGTTTCTGGATTGTTTTATAGATCCTAAAATATGACTTGCATATACATAATAAAGAAACAGTAGCTTATTCCATCTCTTGGCAGTTAAGCTTGGAGGTAGAACGATGAAAACTGGACTCAGAGGCAAGGAGGCTGGGCCCTTGGCCTGGCTTTGCAGAGGCCAACCTAACATTGTCAGTTCCTTGGGGTTAAGGAGAGACAGAGGGGAGCTTTTCTTCATACTGAGCCCTTACAGGTGCCTCCTTAGCGCAGTAGACAGCGCGTCAGTCTCATACTGAGCCCTTACCTGGACAAAGAAAAATGTAAGAAAGCGGATTCTCAACCAACCCCCAATACTTAATACATACAAGTCCTTCCCTTCCTAAGGCCTTAGTAACACTGACTCAGTGTATGTGTGCGCACACGCACGTGCATGCATGCACACACACGCCAACATGGGCATGTGGATTTTTGTCTTTGTTATTTCATTAGAAGAAAACTGACAATTTTTCTGGCAATGCAACTGTAAGGGAATAATGGAAGAATGATCTAGCCATCCAATTACACTGCTACAGTCAGGTCTGCCATTGCTAAAAACCTGTACGACGGACGTGTCTTGGGGGTGGCAGGACCTATGGTTATGGCCCAATGAGTGGCTTCCTGGGGAATCATCCTCCATGAGGATGCTGAACAGACTTTAGTTCTCAAGAAGCAGAGAGAAGGGGAAAAAACAAAAAAAAAATTAACTCCACCCCAAGCAGATGGCTCCCTCACCAGCCTCTAATACTGTACCAGCATAAATATAAGTGACGAGACCCTTTGTTAAGAGATGATTCTACGGGAGGGGCACCCTGACCCTTGAAAGGCTTGTTTTGTCCTCACAGCACAGCCCCACAGGGGACTGTAGGGAAGAGTCATACCGTAGAGTTCAAGAAAATACACACTGAGCTAATAGGAAAAATCTGAAATCTGAGAGCTGAGCTGGCTTTAGTGTCACTCCCCTTTCGTCTGTCCTTAATTCTGCAGTTATTCAGGACAAGCAATTCCTAACGTCAGCTCCGTCTCCCCACCCCAGGCGTAAGAAGCATGTCTGTCACCAGAGTCCTCGAACACAGCAAACTGTTAGAGGTGATTAAAACAAAAACAAAACAAAAAAACAAAAACAAGAGAGCCATCACCATGGTAACCAGGAGTGCAGCCCCCTGAGACCCACATGAAGAGCTAGCAGGAGAACATACCTCTCAGTTTATACATCTCTCCGTTAGCAGAGTACACCACCAGCATGTGGGGAGCTTCGTCGCTCAGGGACACTATGGCTCCAGACAGAGACAGGGCTCCCCGAGGCTTCTGGTGTTTGCTTTGCTCATTCACAAAATACTGCAGGATGCCAGCCTCAAAATCCAGCACAAAGTACCTGTGCAGAAAAACCACAGTGCATCATTTTTCCTTCTCCAGCCCAGTCCTCACTGCAAAAGAGGAGAGTAATCCTTAAATCAAGGCCAAGGCTCTCAATTCAAGAAGGTGGAAACCAAAAGTCCCTCCCAGGTGCCCCACAGCCCATGAGCAAGGAGAGAGTCCTGGGTTCTTAAGTCAGAATGGTGCTTATAACAGGCCACTGGGGCAAGGTAAGGACCGATTCCATTCCAAATTGCGTGCAATGCCCATGGCCTTGCCTGGTGTCCAAAGACACCACAATAAACCTCCAAATGACCCCTCTCCCCCCACCCCAAAAAGGCAAGCAGATGGATGCACTGGAACATAGCCTCGGGTAACACACTCTGTAGGACTTCACAGAAACAGCTGGAATTTCTAAGCCTCTAAGAGAGGCTGTTTTACACCCAGGGAACAGCAAGCCAGGCCCAGCTTCGGTGGCCTGGGGAACACTAAGGAGCCCGAGCTCCAGGGGTCACCTGTCAGGGAACTGGGAGTGCTCACACAGCCACGTGGCATACTCCAGCAGGTCCTCGGAGAACTCGCTCTGCTCTGAGAGGCTACAATGCCATTGCAACGGAAAAAGCAGAGGGATTGCAAATTGCCTAAATCACTCAAACAGATCTTTGTAGCCACACATCTGGCCCTTTTATATGTTCAACCTATCACCTAGGAAGTCACCACAACAATCTCCCCTTCTCCACCAGGAAGAAAAGATCTTCGTCTGAGACTCAAGTTCTTCCTGCGGTCCAGAGGCTCACGACAGCCCCGGCTGACTTTTCCACCTTCTCGCGTTCTGTTCCACTCACACCAGCCTTTCCTCTCTGCCCTCAGAGTCCCCAAGTCATCTCCCACACCACAGGACCTTGGCTTATGCCGTTCCTCCCTGTCTGGAACAGTTACTCCAAGTGTGGCCCCCAGATTGTTCCGAGTCTTACAACAGCTTTGCAATTTGGCTTTGCTTCAACATCCAACTGCGTGATCAGTGGATCAGTCTCATTGAACAGCCTGGATGTTCCCCCAACACACACGGCACACAACACACCAGTCGTGAATCAACCACAATGTAACTGAGGGAAAGAGGAGGGGGTCCGTCCCCACAGTTTGAAAAACACCTACCCAGAATGATACTCCTCCTGCCTAGACGACAGTTTCTTTGCCTCCTTGTCATGTTAACTTCTCAGCCTTCGGGAACAACTGAAGGACAACCAACTTCAGGACAACCAGCTTGAGAAACCTTCTCCTGATACTCAACTATTCTTCCCGCAAGCTCTCATAGCGCCTTGAAATCGTCCTTCTCAGCCTGGCCGCAATGGGAGTCTATACCTGCAGGAGCCTCTAATTCCACATCTAGTCTCCCCACTAGACTCTACACCCATTGGAGGCAGAAATACATTCCCCCTAGTGCCCAGCACAGTGCCAGACACTTCACTGATATTCAGTGAACTTTTGTTCAATGAATCAATGAAGGAGGGGGCAGTGGGAGACCCCACCAAATTCCAGTTTCCAGGCCAGGCACGAAAGCACCTGGTCACTACTGTGAACTCAGAGGCACTGCAAAAACAGTTTACGTTTTTGAGGGATATACAGCAACACTCAACATAGGTCAGGTGCCATACATGTACTAACAGGTCGTTTTCACAGGTTCAATGTTAGAATGCACTACGTTCCTTCGAACAACATGGTATATCTGCAAAGTAGGGTTTTCAGCAGGTGCAGCAGAAGCAAACATCATGGAACAGGAAAAGAGGGCAGTGATGCTCAATATGATTCCAACGTTCAAAAGCCACTCAGGGGGGCGCCTGGGTGGCTCAGTGGGTTAAAGCCTCTGCCTTCAGCTCAGGTCATGATCTCAGGGTCTTGGGATCGAGGCCCGAATCGGGCTCTCTGCTTAGTGGAGAGCCTGCTTCCTCCTCTCTCTGCCTGCCTCTCTGCCTACTTGTAATCTATCAAATAAATAAATAAAATCTTTAAAAAAAGGCCACTCAGGGCCCGCAGGTGCATCCAACCCATCCATAAGTAATTGGCATTCTTTAAACAAATGGATTTTTTTCCATTTATGTTTATTATTATTTTTTCAAATACCAAAGTGCTAAAACATAAATATGTATGAAGTTGTTTGGAGCTAACCACTTAATAAATGAAACTTAGGGGTTTCTTCACATGGAAGCACAATGAACCAAGAAAGTTTACAGCCCTCTGATCTAATTCATTCTCACAGCAGCCCAGTTATATGTTGTCATTCCCAATTTACAGATATCCTGAGACCCAAAGAAACTCACAAACCAAGGGCAAGGCTTGGTTCGCTCCAGCAATCATAAACTCCCCTTTGACTGTCGTGCCAGTCCTCCCTTGTCCCTTTCTCCAAGTCCCCTCTCCCAGACTTGCTTACGAACTTTATTCTCCCTGCCTTCCTGTTCCAACAGAGCTAACCCAGCGAGCTGGAAACTCCCTCGCACAGAGCAGGGTGCCCGACGCCCCAGGTCCCAGCCCTCCAGAGTGCCAATTCCTCTAAGAAATCTTTCACTCGTGGGGCGCCTGGGTGGCTCAGTTCATGATCTCAGGGTCCTGGGATCCAGCCCCACGTCTTGCTTGTTGCTCAGCAGGGAGCCTGCTTCCACGCCACTCTCCCTACTTGTGGTATCTGTCAAATAAATAAATGGAATAGGAAGGAAGGAAGGAAGGAAAGCAAGAAGTAAGCAAGGAAGGAAGAAAGAGAGAGAAAGAAAGAAAGAAAGAGGAAGAAAGAAAGAAAAAGAGAAAGAAAGGAAGGAAGGAAAAGAAAGAGAAAGAAAAAAAGAAAAAGAACGAAAGGAAGGAAGGAAAAGAAAGAAAAAGAAAGAAAGAAAGAAAGAAAGAAAGAAAGAAAGAAAGAAAGAAAGAAAGAAAGAGAAAGAAAGAAAAAATCTTTCACTTGTAATTATTTTCAACATTCTGAATAGCCTGGCTAAGACTGTTGGCCTATCTTACCCATCTCCTTCTCTCCTGCACCTTAGGCCAAAATAATACAGACAGACTTCTGGTTTTCAGGATTAGCATGGATAAATCGAGACACAGATATGTGCCACAGACAGGACTATTCCAAATTAAAGTCCCTACTCCAACAGCACCCACATCACCTGGAGCCTGTTTGAAATGTAAATTCTTGGGCCCCCCCTCAAGACCTGCTGAATCTGAAACTCTGGGGGAGGAGCCCAGGAAGCTGTGTTTTCAGCTTCCAGGTGATTCTGAAGCAGCTCAAGGTAGAGAGGCACTGGCCTCCAAACTTCCTGCCTCTTCCAGGTGACACCTCCAGAATATATTCCCCAGATTCCCTTGCAGTTAGGGTGTTGCCACTTGAGTTTTAACCAATAGGATGTGAGCAAAAGCAATGCAGGGGTGACCCATAAAACACACATTCTCTCCCTCCCTCCCACATACATATACACCCACTCTCACATTCTCACTCTCTCATACAAACACACACACAGGCTGGAAATGGAGACAACCTGCAGGTGAACTTGGGAACCCCGCAACATTTATGGAAAGAGGTAAGGGACCTGGGTCCCCAAATCTCCACCTGTAAGAGACACCTGCTAAGAAGCACCTACATCAGTCTGGTATAGGAATAAAAAAGTTCTGCTGAATTAGGCCATTAAAATCAAGCTGTGTTACAGCAGTTAGCCTTACAAATTCACACCAAAAAAAGTCTTTATTTCTATTTTCATGTCCTACTTTAAAAAAAAAAGTTTTTTTGGTTTTTTGGGTTTTTTTGAGGAATCTCCACACCCACTGTGGGGTTCAAACCCACAACCCTGAGATCAAGAGTCACATGCTCCATTGACCACGCCAGCCAGGTGCCCCTGTCCTACTTAAAATTTGCTCCAACTTGGGGACACCTGGGTGGCTCAGTCGCTTAAGCATCTGCATTTGGCTCAGGTCCTGATCCTAGGGTCCTGGGATCAAGTCCCTCATCAGGATCTTTGCTCGGCAGGGAGCCTGCTTCTCCCCCTGCCTGCTGCTCCTCCTGCTTGTGCTTGCTCTCTCTCTCTTTGACAAATAAAATCCTGAAGGAGAAGAAAGAAGAAAAATTTGCCCAACTCTTGTGTGGCAAAAACCAAAGTCCTTCGATGTGAGAGCAGGGTCATTTCTGAGCTGCCAATGATCAAATCATTTGAGTGCTGACCCTTCTTCTCCTTAGGGGTAAATGTTTTTAATTTGACTTGTATGGAATGTCGCTGTGACCGTAGCCAGGCAGACACGCTCCTGGCAAGGCAGAGCACTAAGAGTAACACTCCTTACAAGAGCAGGGAAGGACACTTGGCTCCAACGGCAGCACTGTGTCCTCCCCAACCCCCCAGGCCAGAGCTGCAGGATCCCCCGTCCATAAACATGCGCACTTTCCTGGGGGAAGTAGAAAAGGAAGGGGATCTGAACAGGCTTCAAGGAAGAGGCATAAGCCATCGGTCAGAAGAGAGAAACATCTTGACATCTTACTGCTTCTAACAACTCCTCGTTGATTAGGAAGCCGTCAGCTTCCCTCGCTCCTAGAGGCGGCTTCCCAAATGCATCCTGTTTAAAGAACTCACCATATATTTGCAAAGACATTATTCAGAAGCTGGTGCAAAGAAATGAATTCAGTGTTGTTCTTTTGCCCAATAGAGATGACAGAATAAGCAAATGATGTCCCGTTATGCAGGATATGGGGACGCATTAATGATTTTTCACAATACACATTTCAAACCTACATCTTAGTTTTAACTTGTTGCAGATTGGGGGGGAAAAAAAGCCACTTCCACATGTCCTAAAATACTTTAAATGCAAATGTTCAGGTTTGAATCATGTGCACTAAGGAAGGTCATCAATAATTTACTCCCCTTCTAAAGCCAATGAGAAACGATGGTATTTGGAGACAGGGGGTGGAGTAACAGCACATTAAAAACCGTAGCCAGCAAAGTGTTCCTACAGGATGGCCTCTGAAAGGTAAGTCAGCTTGTGTCACAGAAGGTGAGAGCTGTCCATACGGCATTAAGAAGGGCAATCCCGGCTGGTCACGTCCCCCGGGAGGAAGGAAATTAAATTTGGTTTCCCACCGGGTCACTGCTCTGTCAGTTACTGCTGTTTGGAGCCTGAAGCAGTATCTGAAAGTCACAGCTTTCATGCTAAATAGAAAAAAAGTTAACCATATTTCTAAACGAGACTTCCTAAGCCCAAGTCAAATTGCCAGATAAAATCCTAAAACATTCTTACAGGTCTTTCCTTCTAGAGAAATGATTATGACAAACCTAATTCCTACTCTTTTTTTTTTTAATTAGTGTCTTCAAGCTTTAGTGTGCAACCAGACATGAAGGTAAACTTAACTGTAGGAGCGAGCCTATATTTTTTGCCACGTTAACAAAGCAAAGAACGTGCTGGGGAGAGAGAACCAGGGGAGAACTCCAACCACTTAGAGAGCCCTCTTCACCGCTGGCAGGTCAGCTTCCTGGGGGCACCGGGAGCCGCGGCAAGCTGCAGGTGCCTTCCCTGGAAGGGCTGAGGACCAGCCACTGCCTACTGCTTATGCTTCAGACAAACCCCACTGCTTTAGAACCACCACACAAGTGCACACACACTCCACTCTACATATACACACTCACAGACACTGATACTNACTCCACTCTACATATACACATTCACAGACACTGATACTCACATGTTCCCACACACACACCTGCACACATGTATGATACATTCATGCTCACGCTTCTGTGCTCACGACATTCTTGAACTCACACGTTCACACCCCACTTTTACACACATTCACACTCCCCTGCACATGCTGACTCCCTCCCTTTTCACACACACACAGAGCAGCAGCAGCAGCAGCAGCCCTTTCCTGACACCGCTTTCCAATTCTTGCTTCCCTCTGGTTATCTGTCTACACCTGTAGCCTCTTGCTCTTGCCCANAGCCCTTTCCTGACACCACTTTCCAATTCTTGCTTCCCTCTGGTTATCTGTCTACACCTGTAGCCTCTTGCTCTTGCCCAGCTGCCTGACAGTTTCATTAAGGTCCCAGTTTAGCATCTGAAAGTTGAAAACCATCCATTTTTATATTGGGAGCAGGGAGGAACAGGGCCTAGAATCACACCAACGGCCATGGGCCAAACTCCAGCCAGGAGCGAAAATGTCACGGGAAAGCATGGAGGGGGGCCAACGGGAAGCAGCTCATGGATGCCAATGGGCAGAAGTTGCAACCAAACCATGAGAGAATTATAAAGAGAAAAAATGCCGTGAAAAAAACCTTCCTTTGAAGACGAACTTGGCTAGACAGGCTGGTCCTGACAAAAAGCGAAATCGTTTCATCTGAATTGAAAAGTGAAAATTAAAATGACAAGAGTAAAGTTCCTAGGAAGAAGAGGTGCTCGCCTGTCTGTGGCATCTAAGCAGACACCTTTCATACCCGTGTTATTTCCAGTAGGCTGTCAGGACTCTTCCGGTCTCCCTGGAGACTCAGTCCCTCATCTCCATGCCTGATGCTAGGGCCAGAGCCTCGGGGACCCCCAGCCCCATATGAAAGAAGGAGGACCCAGCTCCCGCTGACCACAGGAGGACAGGCGGTCCTTCCACTGAGATGGGTCTCACCTTCCTCGGGCACCCTGTCTTCTGAGAAGCACTCCTCCCCACCCTCACACTGCTGGAAGTCACCAGACACGGCAGGCCAGGGACATTTGAGCAGCAGCCTTGTCCCCACCAAGGACAACATCAACCTTGGTCTTCTTCCACTTAAGACACTTTTCTGGGTTGGATTATTTGCTGCCTGACTCTTCCAGAACCCCAGTCCACACCCCACCAGCACACCAAAATGGCAGAGACAGAGACCCTCTCACAGAGGCTGGATTTCTTCACCTTCGGCATCCTCCCCGCCTCCACAGGCCCAGGCCACTAGAGAACTTGACCGGTGCAGGCACAGAGCTCAAGGAGTGGTTCTTACCAGCACTACGCATGTCCATTCTGCACGTTTCAGCTGCCCCCCTCCCCCGCCCATTCCCTTCTATCAATTGAAATATCACCATTTCTGACATCTAGAACCGCATTTCTAAAACTTCCAATCTATTGTTTACAGAAAAATTAAAATGAAAATCCGCAAACTCAGTATATAAAGGAAGAGGAAAGATATCAAATTGTGGGTGTATTTTCCTAAATTCACCTTAAGTCTTCAAACCTAACACCGTCCGTTGACCACTTTCAGTGAGCCCTTCTCATCTCCAGAGAGCAGCATATGAAAGTTCTCCACACAAAGGTACCTCCTCAGAGCCGCCAGTCACATGCGAGACAGTATTCATGCCTCCCAGGTGGGCCCTTAACACCTGATCACGTGGTCTCCTCACAGAGAAGGGTGCACACGCATAACCCTTAGAGTTTCTGGCTTGGGAGAGAAGGTAAATCTTCTAGAACTTCTCTCATGATAACCTGGAGAGGAAGCACCAAAACCTTACAAATCCCAAGATCCCTCCTCAATCCTAGCCTAACTTTCTTTACAAGAAAACTGCTTAAGTCTTGTAACTTGCGATGATGGGATGGCCATGTTCTGTCTGTGGATTCCCAACCCATCCGGAGTTTCTCTGGTATAATCGGAAACCGCAGGGAGGGACCCAAGAGAGGCCAGGCCCCTCCAGGTGGGTAGGTGGCCGCTTATTTTTATTTATTTTTTTAATCTTGAGGGTTAGGTGGCCATTTAATACACAAAGGGAAGTTACAGAGGAGGCCTGTCTTGGGCAGCAGCAAGACAAATCCACGTGCCCGCCCTCCAAACCTTCGAGGTCACGGACCTGCTCAGGTGTTCTCACCATCACATCACCCTCTCAAGGCTGCGTCATTGGAGCAGCCTCTGGGAGCAGGAAAGGCCAGCAGAACCCACACTCCTGGGACAGGGTAGGATGTAAGGGGCCTCCGAGTGCACAGGTCCAGCTCATGGGGTCAACAGGTGGTCATGTTCTCTTGATGACCATTCCAATAGTCTCTGCTACTTACTACTCAACTTATGACCAGAGAATTCCACCACTGCCACTTCCATGCCCCAAAGCACCATGAGGCAGAGATTCCAAAATCCTCCAGAAGGTACTGAGGTGTTGGAGTCATCCCCAACCAGGGACAAGTATACTCTATCACATGAGAATTACAGAAGAACTAAATCATTCTCAAACATTCAGGCAAGCAATACAAGTCCAAACTCAATCGATCAGAAAAAGTTAGCAGGATACAGACTGTCTATGCCAAAACCATTACACTAGCTTTCAGACATCTTAAAGATAGAGAAGATGAACCATTAGTAAAAATAACTGCTAATCTTCACAGAGCACTTTCTACATGCCATGTATATATTACTCATTAACTCATTTATACGTCCCAGCAGTCCTAGGAAATAGATGTGATCATAACCTCTTCCTACCGGGGAAAAAAATTCAAGCAAAGAAAGATTAACTTGGGGCGCCTGGGTGGCTCAGTGGGTTAAAGCCTCTGCTTTCGGCTCAGGTCATGATCTCAGGGTCCTGGGATCGAGTCCCGCATCGGGCTCTCTGCTCAGAAGGGAGCCTGCTTCCTCCTCTCTCTCTGTCTGCCTCTCTGCCTACTTGTGATCTGATCTCTCTCTGTGTGTCAAATAAAATAAAAATAAAAATAAATCTTTAAAAAAAAAAAAGAAAGATTAACTTGTTCAGTATCTTACAGACAGGAAACGATGGGGCTAGATTTTAACTCAGGCAATCTGGTGATGCAGCTCATAGCTCTAAGCCGTTAAGATACTCCTGTGGANTCTGCCTCTCTGCCTACTTGTGATCTGATCTCTCTCTGTGTGTCAAATAAAATAAAAATAAAAATAAATCTTTAAAAAAAAAAAGAAAGATTAACTTGTTCAGTATCTTACAGACAGGAAATGATGGGGCTAGATTTTAACTCAGGCAATCTGGTGATACAGCTCATAGCTCTAAGCCGTTAAGATACTCCTGTGGATTAAAATACAGTTTTCACTGCAAGGAAGCAAAAACAGNCCTGCCTCTCTGCCTACTTGTAATCTCTCTCTCTGTATCAAATGAATAAATAAATAAAATCTAAAAAAAAAAAAAAAAAAGATACTCCTGTGGATTAAAATACAGTTTTCACTGCAAGGAAGCAAAAACAGAGGATCAAAAATATATAAAGCAAACTGATAGAAATGCAAAGAGAAAATAAAATATAGTCAGATCGGGAGGTTATAGAATCCTATCACCTATCAATTCTGTAGAATTGAACAGATATGCAGGAAAAAATACAGAGATCCAGAGCAACATAAGTTTTATCTTAGATTTTGCAAAAAATTATATACACTGGTGAAAATAGGGGTTTTTTAATAAAAGATTTTATTTATTAATTTGAGATGGAGAGAGTGAGAGCTGAGCAGGGAGCCCGATACGGGGCTCGATCCCAGGACCCCGGGATCATGACCTCAGCCAAAGGCAGACACTTAACCAACTGAGCCAGGTACCCCAATAGGACTTCTTTTTAAATGTGCGTGGAACATTTTCCAAAACACTGCCGAAAAAACCATCAAGAAGTAGAAATGTTATAGGTCACGTTCTTTATAGTTCACGTTAAAATGACTGGTATGTTAAAGACTTCAGTTTTAAAAAGTAAGTAGTATTAGCTTTAGTAATATAACATTTAAATGTAATTGTCATATTATAATTTAATATTCATTTAGGAAAAAAATATGGGTGAATAGGTTAGAGTGGGGAGGGCATGACAGAGGCAAAACCATAAATAAAAGTATTGACACATATTTCTAAATTAAAAAAGTCTCTAGGGGCACCTGGGTAGCTCAGATGGTTAAGTCTCTGCCTCTGGCTCAGGTCAGGATCTCAGGGTCCTGGGATCTGCTCCTCTAGCTCTGCCTCTTCTGCTTATGCTCGCTCGCGCTCTCTCTTTCTCTCTCTCTCTCTCTCTCTCTCTCTCTCAAATGAATAAAGTTTTTTAAAAATCTCTGAAGTAAAAAATAATCCATAAATAAAATTAACAATAATGTATGGCTTAAAAAAATAACTGCAGTATCTTGCCTTCTAAAAAGAAGGTGACTTACAGTTCGGGTCGGCCACTTCCTGCTTCCCGAATCAGTTAAGCAGCTTGTTAAAAATGTGGATTTCTGACTCCAACCCACACCTAGAGAATCAGAATCTTTGCAGATGAGGTCAGGAAATCAGGAACGCGAAATTTCAAAGTTTCCCTAAAATGCCCTGCAGAAGAGCCAGTACAAAATCGGAGATGGAAGAAAACCTCACAGGCATTATCCATGAGCCTGGTTTTCAGCTTCCCCTACCATAACTCATACAGCAAACGCCTGAGCACCCACACGCCCAGACACCCAAGCAGGATTTATTTATTTAAGTGTGCGACGACCTCATTTTATCCGAGTCTGAACGAGCCCAAGCCCAGCTCCGAAATCACAACCACCCAGGCAGTGGGTTTTCTTGGCTCTGTCACTTTTTAAGTATTTTTGAAAAAGATTTAAGGAAAAGTTCCTGAACTACCTGGCAGAAAGCTCCCGCATAATGGGATCATTAAGCAGCATTAGGCAGGGGTTCACCTGTGTGGAGGAGCCTGGGGGGCCAGGTTGAATGAACGACCTAAAGATTAAGGAGCGTGCCGGCGGCTACCTCGGGAACCACCTAATAAAGCACCAGCATAAGTCAACGTTAACTTTGAGCACGAGATCTGATGCACTACGCTTGGATTTGATCTATGATGAGATTCAATCTGCTTTTAAAGACTGGGTGATTTAATTCCAAAAGCAAGAACTGAGACCTGCCTGACAAGGATTAATACAGGCTTTCAGAATAGTGCCTCTCACCTTCTGAACTATTAACTCTTGAGTTTCCAGTCCCTTCAGGGAAGAATCTAACACTGTTATAAGTAAACTGAAATATCAGGAGGTATTATAAGGCACAAAGCTCACATTTGCACTCTTGCCCTTGAGGATACAGGTAATTTACCAGAGGATACTTACAATGGGCGGAGTCTTGATTCAGGTCCCTACTTTGGACTGGAAGGTTGAAGGCACACAAAAAGTCATGGTGAAAAAGATTCTGGCACTCGATAAAGCCTTGCGCCTTGCGGTAAAGAAGGGTGGGCATTCCCAGCCTGGCTCCCAGGGAGATGAAGAAAGCTGAGACGCGGGCCCGGGGATTCCCACCAGGGGAAGCAATTCAGGTTGTAAGATTCCCATGAATCTCAGCTTTGCCCCTAAATACCCAACTCAGTCAAGTCCTAAACTCCACTGTCCTTGGGTCAAAGGAGCTTGCATTCTTCTCTAGGGTGATGCAGCACAGGAGAAAGAGGTGTGACTTGGTGGTAAGCCGCCTGACTATGGCCTAGATTGGCGGTCTTCAAGCTTTAGCTGTATCAGAATCACCTGGAACCTTGTTAAGACACAGCTCCCTGGGCCCTCCCCAGAGTTTCTGATTGCAGAGATCTGGGGCGGAGCACCAGATTTTTAATAAAATCTTAAAAAAAATTTTTTTAAGACTTTATTTATTTGAGAGAGTGACAGAGAGAAGAGAGAGTGCCTGCACAAGAAGGCAGACAGGGAGAGGGAGAAGCAGACTCAGCAGGGAGCCCAACATGGGGCTCAATCCCAGGACCCCGGGATCATGACCTGAGCCCAAGGCAGATGCAGACACTTAACCGATTGAGCCACCCAGGTGCCCCGAGAATTTGAATTTCTAGTGCCTTCCAGGGATGAGGCTGATGCTGTTGTGCCCACACATCGAGAACCATTGGTTCTCATATTGGTTGACAAAGTATTTTATCCACTCTGAGGTTTGACTTCCAGGCCTGCAAACGCAGAAAGCCGACTTACTCTTTTTTGCAGTCCATTCCACCATCACTGGGCCTAAAGATCTCTCTGGTTATAAAACAAGAGTTTCCAAAAGCACACGTTGCTTTTCCAAACACAAACCATAAATCTGATCTGATGCTGACGTTCCTGTTACATTGTGTCAGCAGTTTCATTAATTGACTACAATGCCAACAAGACAGAACTTAAAACAAGAGCCTGGAATTGTTCTTTGGTTGACGTGCCATGGAAATGTTATTGGACAAGGACTAGCACCTGATTCTCAACATGCTCAGCTGTACAAAGGTTCTTTGATGAGGAATTTTTTTTTTTAAGATTTTATTTATTTGAGATAGCAAGAGAGGACAGCAGTGGGGGAGAGGGCAAAGAAAGAGGGTGAAGCAGATTCCTCACTGAGCCCGAAGCCCAATGCAGGACTCCATCACAGGACCCCGAGATCATGAGCTGAGCCCAAGGCAGATGCTTAACCCAAGTGCCCCACCCAAGTGCCCCAGATGTGGATACATTTACTCGTGGTTAAAGAAAAGAGGCTATATAAGTCTAGGTTTCATTTGCAAGAATTGACTCATTTCTTTAAAAAACAATGCTTTTGCACTGAGTACCTACAATGTGCTAGGCATCCTGTGCCAAGGGCTAAGGCTACACTGGTGGGGTGGAGTGTAGACAAGGTCCCTGCTCGAAAGCAGGGTGGTGTGGATGAATGACTCTGACACAAAATAGTTACTAAAATAAATGGTGAAACTGTAGCCGTGGTGAGTGTCTCATGGAGAAGAGAAGAGAATGTGACCTGGTTAGGGAGTTCCTGAGGACAAACTATCAACTGGTGGAAGGATAATCAAAGTGTGATATATCATACAATGGAATACTATTTAGCAATTAAAAAAAGAGTGATACATGCTGCCCCATGAGGTAGCCTCAAAAGCATTATGCTAAGTAAAGGAAGCCAGGTTGAGATGAAATGGTTATATGATTTTGTTTATTTTTTTTTAAGATTTTATTTATTTGACAGAGAGATTATAAGTAGGCAGAGAGAGAGGAAAAAGCAGGCTCCCTGCTGAGCAGAGAGCCCGATGCGCGGCTCGATTCCAGGACCCTGAGATCATGACCCGAGCCGAAGGCAGACGCTTTAACCCACTGAGCCACCCAAGCGCCCCTATGATTTTGTTTATACGCAATGTTCAAACAAAGGAAATTTACAGTGAGGAAAACCAGATGAACAGCTGAGAAGAGGAGCGGGATAAACCACAAACCAGCTAGAGGGGGACAAAATGTCAGTGAGATAAGAACTGAAATGTGCTGTTTGTGACCACACACTGATGTGTTTATTTCAAGATTCACGGAGTGCCATGACCCTACCTTACTGTCAAGCAGATCAGTCCTTGTTGGCGCAGCGAGCACAAGCAAGAGAGGAAAAGAATTTCTCTTATCTTCCAAATACTGATTGCCCAAGTTTACCAGATGTTTCCCTATATCCGTGTTCCATTTTTACTGGGAGCAGTGGAAAGATTACTGGATTGAAACCAGGGTCTGCAACCTCCGCTCTGGCACAGATTAACTCATGGTCTGAAACCAGGTGTAGCAGAGGTTGTGGACTACCCAAGCCAGTATTCATTTTCTCTTCTCTCTCGAATCAAGAGGACTCCAGTTTTTAGCTGGGCACTGTAAGCTATGCCAGAATACACTTCCCAACATTCCTTTCAGCTAGACATGGTCATGTGACTGAGTTCTAGCTAATGAGGAACAATGATGTATTAGATTCCTTCCGCTGCATTTCTGGAAGATGGATATCATGGCTGAAATTTCAACATTCCAACATTGAAGACATGGCCACAGCCTGTGATGGTGAAGCAGAAAGTGAGAAGGAGCCTGGGTCTTTGAAATCTGTGGAAGCCCCTGCCCCACCCAGCCCCTGCAATACCAACCCTAAAAAGTTTACCTCCAAAGTGTTTATGTGACGTAAAAATAAAGGCTTCCTATCAGAATCACCTGGTGTTCTGGACTGAACTTTGTCCTACCCAAATTCGTATGTTGAAGCCCTAACCTCTAACGTGACTGCATGTGGAGACAGGGCCTATAAGGAAGAAATTAAGTTTGAATTAGGTTTTGGGGGGGAACCCCTGGTCCAGTAGAATTAGTGTCTTTGTAAGAAGAGACTCCAGAGACCAAGCTCACTCTCTCCCTATGCACACAGCAAGACAGCAGCATCTACCACCCAAGAGAAGAGGCCTCAGAACGAAATCCACCTTGTTGGCACCTTGCTCTCAGACTTCCGGCCTCCATAACTGAGAAATAAATTTCTATGATTTAAGCCACCCAGTCTGTGCTACCTTGTTCTAGTAGCCCAAGCAGGCTAAAACCCGTAGTTCCAAGTTCCACACTCCTGCATGCACTTAGACCAATTAAATCAGAATATCTGGGAGTGAAAGCCAGGCATTGGTAATTGTCCAAGCTCTCCAGGTGATTGCAAGTGCAGCCAAACTTGAGAGCGAGTAGCTGATGCCACCTGTTAATCACAGCTAAACACTATTCCTAACTGACACACCAACCCATGCGACCCCTGTTCCTGGGCCAGCCAGTGTACATACTGTTAAAACAGGATTATAATGGTCACTACTTCCACCAACATTTAGCAGCCCTACTATATGCTAAATGCTGAGGATACACTGGTCAACAGGTCAGTTTCTGCTCTAAAGAAGCCTATAGTTACATTATCTGAAAAGATACGTGAATTTGTTCTATGAGCAAAAGCGCCAAATTATGTAACTGTTGTAATTATTTGGGTTAAACACAATGCAGAACCCAGAAAAAGTAACATGGATACACAGTAATCATATCACCATATTAAATGAAAGGTAACAACCTATTATAAAACTGGTGTTTCAGAAATCACTCAATAATTAATTGCTGAGAATAAACTTCACATTAATGATATATCACCATTATACACACATATATACAACACACACTCAGCATGAGAAATTGTGCTTAACATATCTACATTTCTTACTTATGATCATGAGGAACAAGGCCATATTAATTTCAAGACACTCAAACTCCAAGAACAGTATGACAGATATGTGAGTGAAACGTTCACCATTGATCACAGACTTTTCAAAACAGACTTCCTTTAGCGTCTCACACAATAGATCACCATCATATCTGTAGAGGATAAAGAGTTACTGTATCATTTTCAGACTTCACATAAAAACAATAATTATTTCCCAAGGACTGTTTAAGACTATACCCATTTTGGGATCAAATGCTCCAGGTTCTAAGTGCAAAGATCCCATATTCCAGAGGATCTAATCAAATGGAAACTACTTGTGTTTTCTGCAAAGCATGGTATTATTTCCTTAAAAATCTATTTTCTTCCCCTATTTTCTTCGGGACAAGGTGAAGAACTAGCACGTCGTCTGGCTCCCTCCTCAGAACCCAATCCTGGAGACGCCACAGAAGAGAAAGGACGCTGACCAATTGGAGTGCAGAGCAGAGGTGCCCGGGTTCCCAAATGCAGGGACAGGCTGGGGCCAGGGAGCACGAGGTCCACAAAGGAGGCGCAGTTTCAAGGAAGAGTCCTCCAACTCGACCACATGTGTCACTATTACTGCCCAGATAAGCAGAAGCACCAACTCAGGGGCTGCTGTGATATCTAGGCAGTGCCCAGCAAGAGTCAGTTCATAACAAGAGCAAGTACAATGGAGCCAGCCAGTTTCTGACCCTCTGCCCTCCCACCTCAGGACCTCTCCTAGGCCATAGTCAAGCAGTGTTAAGAAGGGCTCAGGTCAAGACCTTGGGGTGAAGAAGAAAAAAGACAGAGAGTGAAGGGATCCAGGCTGCCCTTCACTCCTGAGGGCATCTGCCCCCACCAAGTCAGCAACTAAACATCACCAAGGAATAAAAGGTACCTGACAATGGCATAAAGAACCAGAAAGTAGAAAAGCATGTGTGCTCTAAAAGGGGGTGGGAGGGAAGAATAAAACAATTCACACTAGAAGAAGCAGACCGAATGGTAAAAAAAACTTAAATACTTTAAACAGCCTCAGTGAGCTATGGGAGGCAACCAGAAATGTGGAGTAGAAAGAAGCACATAGAACCACCAACTGAAAATCCTGAGTTTGAAAAATAAGTTTTGGGGGCACCTGGGTGGTTCGGTCATTAAGCATCTGCCTTCGGCTCAGGTCATGATCCCAGGGTCCTGGGATGGAGCCCAGTATCAGGCTCCCCGCTCAGCAGGGAGTCTGCTATTCCCTCTGTCTGCTGCTCCCCCCTCTGCCTGCTGCTCCCCCTGCTTGTGCTCACTCTCTCTGACAAATAAATTTTTTAAAAAATCTTTTAAAAAAAAGTTTTGTTAAAAAGGGCATTTACAGGATTGGGGAAGAGCAGAAAGAGATGGAAGAATGAATCGATGAGCTGGAAGATTCATCAATGCCCTCTCACTAAAGAAAATAGGACCAGATTTTAAAGGTGGAAAAGAATGTGATAAAATAGAAGTGCCAACATCCACCTCACAGCAGTTCCATGGGCGGGGGGGGGGTGTGGAATAAAAGGTGAAAGGGAAATAGTTAAAGAAATAAGAACCAGAAACTTGCCACAATTAAAGAAAGAGTTAACACTTCATATCAAGGGCGCCTGGGTGGCTCAGCGGGTTAAAGCCTCTGCTTTCGGCTCAGGTCATGATCTCAGCGTCCTGGGATCGAGGCCCACATCGGGCTCTCTGCTCAGCAGGGAGCCTGCTTCCTCCTCTCCCTGTCTCTCTGCCTGCCTCTCTGCCTACTTGTAATCTCTCTCTCTGTGTCAAATAAATAAATAAAATCTTTAAAAAAAAATAAAAAAATAAAAAAATTTAAAAAAACACTTCATATCAAAAGAATTCACAGAATGCCAAGAAGGCTGAATGCAAAAAAAACCACACCTAGATCTATTATAGTAAAATTACTAATCAAAGAAAAAGAATAAATTTAAAAGTTTCCAGAGGGAAAAAGCAGAAAACCTAAAAAGAAAAATACCAGATGACATCCAAGTGTCAAAAGCAACACTGGATGTCAGGAGACAAAGGAATGCTTTCGAAATGCAAAAGAAAAGATCTTGGGACTCAAATTTTGTTTGGTGTTCAGCTGATGATCATTAAATGTGAAGCTGAAAAAGTCCTTTCATTTCTGGTATCACGGGCAATGGGGTTTTGAGGAATCTTCCTTCTATGGTAACTGAGTTCTAGATACTATGTAAGAAATCTCACAAGAAACCACGAAGGCTTCTAAGGAATACCCCCACACATATGTACCCATGTGGTACCAGGGCTGTGGGCAGCTGGGGGCAGCAGGGTTGGCTGTCTTGCGGGCAGATGTTGATAGTAGCATGCTACTGAGTTCGGGAGAAGCCATACCTGGGATCCCCTTTATTTTTTTTATTTTTTTTTTTTTAAAGATTTTATTTATTCATTTGACACAGAGAGATTACAAGTAGGCAAAGAGGCAGGCAGAGAGAGAGGAGAGAGGAGGAAGCAGGCTCCCTGCTGAGCAGAGAGCCCGATGTGGGCCTCGATCCCAGGACCCTGGGATCATGACCTGAGCCGAAGGCAGCGGCTTTAACCCACTGAGCCACCCAGGCGCCCCTGGGATCCCCTTTAAACCAAGACCCTCAAGGGGGTCTTAAATGATCTCAGATCAGCACCCCCCTGGCTACTATCAAAAATAAATCCTCTCTGGAGGAAGCATCCCTAATGTATATTCTCAGGCTGGTAAGTTCAAGCAATATATTCACAAAAATCACTAAGTACAAAAAGAAGGCAAGCCACTAGGAGTGAGTTTTGGCACCAACAAAAAACAATGCATTCAGATCTCCAAGAACAGCAGATAACTGAAATGGTTAGAGTATATAATATCTAGGTATAAAATAGTTAATGAAATAATGTATACAAATACAAAGATATGCACATAACACAAGACTATGTGGAAGGCACAGACATATCTGAAAACAAAATGCAACCTCTAAAAATTAAAATTATAATTTTTTTAATTAAAAGACTAAGCATAGGGAATATCGTCAATGGTACTGTAATAGCATGGTAGTGGTAGGATGAGAGATGGGAGCTACATTTGTGGTTAGCACAGCATAACAGACTTGCCAAATCACTATTTGGTACACCTGAAACCAATGTAACACTGTGCCAACTATACTTCAAAAAAAAAACATTAAAAAAAATAAAAGAATCTTTGGATGGGTAAAGCAGTAGATTAGAAACAGCTCAAAAGAGAGTAAGTAATCTGGGGGTGCCTGGGTGGCTCAGTTGGTGAAGCGACTCACTCTCGATTTCGGCTCAGTTCATGATCTGAGTCCTGGGATTGTGACCCACATCAGGCTCGGAGCTCAGCAGGGAGTCTGCTTTGGGATTCTCTTTCTTTATAAAGATGAATGAATAAACCTTTTTTTAAAAAAAGAGAGAGGGGTACCTGGGTGGTTCAGTCGTTGGGTGTCTGCCTTTGACTCAAGTCATGATCCCAGGGTTCTGGAATCAAGCCCCACATCAGGCTCCCTGCTTGGCAGGAAGCCCACTTCTCCCTCTCCACTCCCCCGGCCTGTGTTCCCTCTCTCACTGTGTGTGTGTCTCTCTCTCTGTCAAATAAATAAATAAATATTTTAAAATATATCTTAAAAATAAATAAAAATTAAAAAGAGAGAGAGAGAATATGTAATCTAAAAGACATACTCAAAGAAATTCCCCAAAGTGCAACAACAACAGAAAAGATACACAGAATTGTAGGAGAGACATTAGGAGATCAGGAGGCCAAACACTGATCTAATTACAGCACCAAACAACAGAATGGAGAGAATGATGGGAAGACAATATTTAAGGAAATAATAGCTGCGAATTTTCCAAAATGGATTCTCGCGTATCTCAAGCATGACAAATAAAAAGAATTTCACAGCTAATCATGTCATAATGAAAATGCAAACACTGAAGCAAAGATCCTGAAAGAAAGTAAAGAGGAAGTTTAGATCCTCTACAATGGAATCTCAATCAGAATGACGGCATGCTTCTCCACAGAAACAATGGTGACCAGAAGGCAGTGGAGTATCTGCAAAACAGACAAAAAACTAGCTATCAAATCAAAATTGTGTGCTCAGGGAGGCCTGTGTGGCTCAGTGGGTTAAGCATCTGCCTTTGGCTCAGATTGTAATCCCAGGGGTCCTGGGATTGAACCCCACATTGGGGCTGCCTACGGCTCTCCCTCCTTGTGCTCTCTCTCTCTCTCTCTGTATGACAAATAAATAAATGAAATCTTAAAAAAAAAAAAATATTGTGCCCAGAAAAGTTGCAGACTGAGAATATAAAGGACATTTACATGTATACAAAACACCCAGGAACCTGCAATTAAGGAGCTTTTAAATTTCTTTAGGAAAAAAAAATCTCAAAGATATATCTGATATGCAAAAGAATGATTAATGAATAAAATGATAAGCAGAGAAGCAAACCAAAATACTGTCTGCACAGCAATGAAGATGCCCAATTTATGGGATTTTTCAAAGGACAGAACTAAAATAATGAACAATAGCAGATAAGATAGAAGGGGATCACTGAAATTATTCAGCTGGGTTTGGGATGGAGATTAAAATAGTTACCTTTATACTTTTTAAAGTTCAATATACAATTTCAAGGAAAACCACAAAAATAACAGTGTGTAAATTCCAAAACAATGGAAAGAAAAAAATGGTATACAAACCAAAGAACAAAAAATTCAATCTATCCCCCAAAAAGTAAGATGAGGAGGGAAAAGCATTGAAAAAGTAAAACCAACAGAAATCTGAGATTACAACAGCACAAACAAATCTAAATGTATCAGTAATTACAAAATTATAAATGAACTAAACTTGGCAGTTAAACAACAGATACTGCAAATTAAACAGATTTTTAAAACAAAAAATCCAAATATGTCCCTAAGGCACAAGGACATGAAAGTTAAGAGGGCAGAAAAGATTGTAAAACAAAATCAAAAGCAAAAACTTCTTTAATGTTTTTAAAGAGGGGTGCCTGGGTGGCTCAGTCGGTTATTAAGTGGCTGCCTTTGGCTCAGGTCATGATCCTAGTGTCCTGGGATCGAGCCCGGAGTCAGGCTCTCTGCTTAGCAGGAAGCCTGCTTCTCCTTCTCCCTCTGCCCACCGCTCTGCCTACTTGTGCTATCTCTCTGTCAAATAAATAAATAAAAATCTTTTAAATTTTTTAAATTTTTTTTTAATTTTTAAAGAAATTAAGAAAATTACCTTCATAAATGCAGAGAAAGAATATGTGAAAATTTAATATGCAGTTATGGGAGAAAGAAAAAAAATTCTTAGCAAATCAGAAATAGTAGAAAACTGCCTTAACTGATAAATGGTTTCTAAAACACATACATACACAAGAACATGTGCCTGTGCATACACACACATCATCTCTAAAAGTAAAAGCTGAAAATGTTAAGAAGCTTTCCTATGAAAATGATCCAATAAAATAAGAATGCTCACAATCATTACTTCTACTCAGTATCCACACTGACATCCTAGTATATAGTACACGACTAGTATGGTAATAAATGAAAAATAAATTAAAACTCTAAAAATTAGGAGAAATATGCGTGTCTACATAAAGCTTGGAAAAAGATTCAACAGAAAACAACCCAATTAAAAAGGCCTTAGTGGGGCACCCGGGTGGCTCGGGACTCTTGGTTTCGGCTCGGGTCATGATCTCAGGGTCCTGGGATCAAGCCCTGTGTCGGGCTCCCTGCTCAGGGCAGCATCTGCTTGTCTCTCTCCCTCCCCCTCCACTCCTCTCCCCACCTCACCCCTCCACACAGGTGTGCATGCTCTCTCAAATAAATAAATAAAATCCTTTTTTTAAAAAAAGGCCTTAGCAATATACTAAGAACTATTTTTGAAATGGTATTCTATAAACCAACAAAGTTAAAAAGTGAAATTTTTAAAAAAACAAATCATCTACCAAAACACTGTCTTCAGCCCTGCCTCCACTGAAATCTCTACCTCTGGTCTCTTGACCACCTGGAGTGACTTCTCACTGGCCAGTTTTTCTACTCTCCCCTAGTCTCCCTTCATACCAAACTCTTTGATCCCCAAGATCTCTCTTCACATATCGCCACTTCTCAGGTTGGTCCTCCAAAGAGAAATTATACAATATAGGAACCAAACCTACTGCAATCAGTTGGCATTTAAGGCAATTATTTTATCTCTATTACGCTGGTATGGATTCTTTTTTTTAAGTAATGTCTATGCCCTATATGGGATTCAATCTCATGACCCCAAGATCAAGAGTCAAATGCTCTACCAACTGAGCCAGCACATGACCCTATACCGGTATAAAGTTTTAGATCTTTATTTTACAATTTTACCATTTCACTGATTTCATCAATTTTAGGAGTTTTTAATTTAACTCTTTTGGGTATTATAGGTACTGAGAAGGATGGCTCTCTTTTCTAATTGCTTATTTCCTTTTCTTGCCTTATTGCATGGCACAAAATGTTCTAAGATAAGTGAGCAGGCAACCTCATATCATTCTTGTCTTAAGTGGAAACACATCCTAGTATTTACCATTGTATGAAATTGATTGTTCCAGAGAGATACACTTCATTATAATTAGGAAGTAACCATTTCTAATGTATTAGGAATGCTAATTAAAAATAGATGTTGGTTAGAAAAGCTGGGGGAATGGTATATGGGAATGTTCTTACATCTTTGCAACTCTACTATAAATTGAAAATTATTTCAAAATCAAAAGCTTAACAAAAAATAGATGTTGACTTTTGTGAAATGTCTTTTCAACAACTATTAAAGAGATCATATGGATTTTTAAATACTCTTTTAAACCCTGAAGTCAAAACAGAAAGTTTTCCTGCGGATGTCCCCACATCCATTCTCACTCACTTCTAATCCATTTTCCCTCTATTTAACACAACGATTTTTCCTAAACTGCAAATGAGGTCAGCAAGTGCTCCTGATTAAAACCCTTAATGGCTTCCTATGGCATTCAGTATAAGATCCAAAATCCTTAACGGGCCTAAAGATCTTGAATCATGTAACTTCATTCACCTACTCACCTCCATGGTCTCCTCTACCAAGCCTCTCCCCGTCCCCTCTGCTCCTGCCACACTGGCTATCTTCCTGCTTCCAGGTCTCTCCTGTCTCAGGGCCTTTGCTCATACTATTCCCACTGCCTACAAACCTGTTCCCTACTCTTAACCTAGGTGGTTCTTGTCTGTTCAGATCTCAGCTCTAAAGTGTCTGCCATTCAATAAAGCCTTCCTTCCCCACCAATCTCCACTGGGTCCCCTGTCACTCTGCCCCACAGCATGCTGTCTCCCAAGTATTCTCACAAGCTCCTTGCCAGTCCTAATGCAGCCCCCAAGTCAGTCACCAGTGCCCTCAGCAACCTTCTAGAAAGTCTCAGATTCCACAGGAGGCAGTGAGGGAAAAGGGTCAACTCAACAATGCAGAAAGCAGACAATGTGTAGAAAGATGAGAGTTTATTAGTTCTTGCACTTTCTAGACATTTCCGGTTCCGTGCCCTTCCTCCTTGATCCTCTCTCTCTTCCAAAGATAAGTGGAATACAAGAGGCCCTAGCAAAGAACATTCACAACAGTCTTTCCATATGTATTCCTTCAACAGTTACGTTGAGCACCTACTAAGGGCCAGACACTATTCCCATGCCAGGAATGGGGGTGGGGGTGGGGGACAAAAAATCCTGCCTTCATCCTATGGTCCCTCTATTGAGGAGGGCTGGGATGGTAGAGAAGAAAATAATTGCTAAGCTTTGCCTAACCCTCTGAGGTAGATACCATATTACCCCTTTCTTTAAAGACTACCAAGGCACAGAGAGGATCTCTCACTTACCAGAGTCACACAGCCAATCTGCAGCAAAGATGTGAGCCTAAGCAATCTGGCCCCTAACCACGACCCTATCCCACCTCTCTTGGAAACACTGGAACATACTAAATCTTCCCCCTCAGAACAAGGGGGCTCAACTTTAAAGAATCTAAAAGCAGGATCATGGAGTAGGAAGGAACACTGGTCAGGAAATGGCGAATATTCAGCCTGGAAGTCAAAGGTGTGGTGTTTGCTAGAACCAGTGAGCTAAGCCTGCCCTGGAGTAATTTCTCCTCCAAGGGTTCTGCAGGCAGCTGACCCCGGGGAAAGGGAAGGCCAGGAGATGAAAGGGGCAAATCCATACCTCACTGTCCACAGGCCCCACAGAGAAATCCCATCATGGGCCTCTTTGGGGACCCAGGGTGCTGGTTCGCTCATTCCCTGGTCCCCCCACGCCCAGTCCCTCCACACCCACTCTAATCTGCTTTCTCCCACCCAGCTTCCCCTTTATGGCTTGACTCCCTTCCCTCTGCATGGGATCCCAAGCCCCCCAGACGGGCAGGAACACATCAGCCACCCAGTCAGCAGATGTCAGGGCTGGGGAGCAAAAAGGGAGCAGGCCTGGCAATCAGTCGCAGGCACTAGTGTAAGAATTAAGCCAAAAGGATGTATGGCCAGCAGACCAAGCCACCGTGAAGGGCCCTGGAAAAAACACACACATTTCTAAAATGGAATCCACTTGTTGGCTAGCTCTCCCTGGCATTTAATTCAACCAACCTGAAAGGGTCAGACATTTCCAAAATGCCACCCCAAAAAGATTAAAATCTCCACTGTTCCTCCAACCCAGTCTCCAGAGCCAACCTGCAACACGACCTGACGTGAGCCCCACACCCGGTCCAAAAACAAAAGCGCCGTGAGGTCATCTGGGTCCTGCCGGCGGCTGCAGGCACACATCTGCTCTCGGGGAACACATAATCCCAAGCGGAGGGCACCGTGGGCCAAAACGTCCCCACACTCTCACTCTCCACAGCCTCTCAGGGAACCTGAATCAACATCATTTCCAACCTGGTCTGACCTTGTGGGAACAGCTGGTGTTTTGCCACTGAGCTCAAATAAAGGGGAACTGCTCCAATTTTCATGGAAGAAGGAGGTAGCCGTGAATGGACAGAAGTCTCCATGTTGAAGTTTTCTCTAAAGAATTCTCCTGAAATCAGAAGCAGCTACAGACATGTGTGTGTAGTCGCCAACTGAAGACAAAACAAATGTATCAGCAACCAAAGGATCAGGTAATAAAACTATCTACCTTGCAGGACCTCTGTGAGGAGCAAATACATTAATATTTATGTACATGGAACATGGGGCGCCTGGGTGGTTCAGTCGTTAAGCGTCTGCCTTCGGCTCAGGTCAAGATCCCAGGGCCCTGGGACTGAGTCCCCGCATCGGGCTCCCTGCTCAGCGGGGACGCTGCTTCTCCCTCTCTCTCTCTCCCTCTACCCCTCCTCCCTACTCATTCTCATTCTCTCAAATAAATAAAATCTTTAAAAAATAAGAAATAAATAAAATGCTTGGAATAGTGTCCAGCCCATAGCAAGCATATACTTGTCAAGTAACAGAAATTAAGGAAATACTCACCCATCATTCTTTTTGAAAACCCTACACATGCCTCCTACGTAGCTTATTTTTTTAAGGGCACATGCTTGTGATCACATACTGGACACATGAGTTGTGACTTCCTACTGCTCAAGTTACATGATGACAGCAAACTTATCAGTGTGCCAAAGAGCATGTGACCGTCCATTAAAGAGCAGCACATCAAAGAAACTTGTGACTGCTCATCTCAATAATAAGAAGGCCTCAGGCATCTGGCGGGCTCAGTCAGTAGGACTTGTGACTCGGTCTCGAGGTCATGAGTTCAAGCCCCACACTAGGTGTACATCTTACTTAATAGAAGAGTAATAATAAGGGGTGCCTGGGTGGCTCAGTCAGTTAAGCGTCTGCCTTCAGCTCAGGTCATGATCCCAGGGTCCTGGGATCGAGTCCCCGCATCGGGCTCCCTGCTCAGAGGGAAGTCTGTTTCTCCCTCTGTCCCTCCCCCAGCTCATATACTCTCTTTCAAATAAATGTATGAAAAATTCTGAAAAAAATTAAATAATTTAAAAAACTAAAAAGTAATCATAATAAGTTAGGGCCTAATGAGAGAGGAGAATGGAAATTAATGACTAACAACCAAATTCCAAACATCAACTATATTTTCCAAATCAGGTTTGAAATCTCGATTACACCACCTCCAGAAAAAGTATCAAAGATTCCTTAGCAAGACAGTGAAACACTCCCTGCCAAGAAGCCATCAGTGGATTAACTGTTCTGGCCTCCCCTCACTTCAACCGAGGGAAAAAAAGAAGGAGGAAGGGCTGTGTGGGCCACTGATGGGAACAGTCTAGCCTGAAGTTCGAATGCCAGCTACGGCTATTCAACATTATGAATCTACGCTGCTGTGAAGTGGCATGAGTTGGGGGCTGTCCCCTGAGGCTGTTCTAGATTTCACAAACAGCACTGTAGCCAAAGATATGACCATGTACGGAGGGCACGCCCTCCCGTCAGTCTGCCCTATAGATTTTCTGTCACTTCTCAGACAGACTAGAGCAAACAAAACACTCCCTTCCCCACGAGGGAACCAAACGGCTAGTGTCTTTTCACTTGGTTCTTTGAATTTATTTCTCAGCCTCCCCACACCTACCTCCTAAATTGTTTTTCAGAAAAATCTATCTGACCTCCCATTCCTACCAGTTCCAGTCAGAAGTCAAGTAACAGAAATTAAGGAAATACTCACCCATCATTCTTTTTGAAAACCCTACACATGCCTCCTACGTAGCTTGATCAGCTACGTCACCGGCGGACTGATCAGCTCGGTCACCGGCGGACTGATGGAGCTGAGACAGTGGCAAGTCATTTGGGGCAGTGGCTGCTTCTGCTCCTTTATTATTAATTATTATTATTAGTCATTATCAGTTATGTGACTATCTGTGCCACCTAACCTAGAAACTCCTCTGGGCCCATGTCACTTGATAAAGCAACCCTCTGAGCCTGACAAAGCATCACACCTACAGAGGAGGTTGGTAATACTTGTCCCCTGATGGGCCCATGCTGAAAATCAGTAAATAAAAACTTGTCCCTTCATTGTCACCATCCTCATTTATCTATTATCACCACTGTCACGACCAGAATACAAAGCTCTTTAAAGCCAAAACGTTTCTCCATAAACAAGGATGTTTTAGATACTCGATGAATATCTACAAGGCTCTGCGCCAGGATGAGAAAAAGTTTAGTCACTGATCCTGCATCTTACCCAGCATACTTATTGCTAATCAAAGACCAGCCAGCTAACAAAATAATCAATTCCCAATCATGCAGGACCTCATTTCTCGATCTGGGGACCATCCTGAGCCTCCTGTCCTCTTCCTTCACTGGCCACTCCTCCCCTCGGAGCAGGAAGGTAAGGTGAGGACCACAAGCAGATCTGATGACATTTCAGAAATAAAAGTGGCTGTACCTGGTGGTGACAATGTTTCCAGACCGTCCATGGCTAACAAAGAACTCATGGAAGTAAAACTTGATTTTGAAAAAGCATCACTGAAGTCATGGAAGAAAGCTTGCCTGCCAAACCCACTTCTGTAGGTTTTATGTCGAGAGAACTTTTATGGCTCTAAGAAGCCCAACATCTCTCCAACCCTTTGGAGAAGCAGTGAAATTATACAGTCTGACTCTGAATTATTGATGTCATAATTTATGGAGAGGTCTCCATTAGGTCATAGATCACATCCCAGATGCAATGCCAAGCACCCACCCAAGGGTCTGTGACCCGGGATCAAAGCAACGTTGAGCCTACTGTTCGTGAACATCCGTTGTATGCAAGGTTTTAAGCTAGATAAGGGGGGAAGCTCCTGGAGGGCTCTGACACTTGAGAATCACTCCAGAACGAAGCTCAAGTGAGTATGTCAGAGAACCAGGGAAGTCTACAAAGAGCTGACTGCAATAGTCCATGGAGGCAGAGATTGATGTGCACAGATAATATATAACACGTACATACAGGTCACATAGAAGGCTTTCCCTTCTTATTTTCCAGCCCCCTAAACGAGCCACCACTCCCTTCTCATCCTCCTGCAGCCCAATAATGTATCCCTCCATGAGCTGATTTAGAGGCAAGGTGGCCAACTTGGGACAATGTCACCAGGTGTTCTTCCCATGCAAAGGGCCTGCTCGCATCTGCTGGGGCTCAAGGCGGGGAGGAGGAGGTTATGGAAAGGGCGGGACAGGAAAACCAGCACTGACTTTGGTTTCCTATTACTTTAGGCTGTTTGCTTGCCTCTAAACATTCTGTGATCCTCTGGGTTGCAGCAATCAATTCCCTGATATAATGCTCCATTTCCATAAGCCAGCGTATTTTCTAAGTACTTGGTGGATATTGATCAGCTACAGATGATGGCGGCACTTTAGGGCAAAGAGCTGGAAAGAGAAGATGAGCAGCTCCCTCGGGGCTCGAGCAAGGGGCACTGCTTGATCTGGCTTTCACTTAACTGGTGATTAGCAACCAACAGGAAACCCTGAAATCACCTCTACAACAGCATCCATCAGAGAGCGGAGCCCACTCAAGCGCCCTCGGAAGACGCCAGGTCGCTGGAGGGACGTATCATCCAGCTTAGAAAGAGGGATCTTAAAAGAATAGAATGTTGAAACGTAGATGGCATTCATCAAGATTCTTAATGACGGTGTTCATTCCTTTGCCTTTCTCTAGGCTGCGCTACGGGAAACCTAGCTGGAGGTTAGTGAATCAAATAGAGAGCTGACATCACCTCTCCCAACGGCACACTCGGCCCTCTGGCGGCACGTGTCCAGAACCACTCTCTTTAATACCTGGAACTACTGATGTGACAGAGAAATCATTTTATCACCAAGACCTGCAGTTTCTAAATAGCGTTCTTAACCAAAAGAAATACATTGGCTTTGAGCCAGAATAGCAACTTGATTTGGTTTCTGGTCTTCCTCATGATGCTTTGTGGGGCCCCCTTTGGAAGGCACTTGGAGCTTAGTCCTGGGAAAGAGAACTAGCATAATAGAAAATAAAAGACTCCATTAACTCCACGACTCTTGTGGCTAATGAAAGCTATCGCTGGTACAGCTCAAGGTTAAAAAAAAAAAAAAAAAAGGAGAGGGAACATCTCACTAAATCGCCTCTTCTCAGCAAATTATTTCATTAGCCAAAAAATGCAAATTAACATTTTCACAATGACTCATTGACTCAGCAGACCTACTTTGGCACCCCAGCAATTTCAGATTAAATGAGCATGCTGTAACATCCACAGACCCTCAGCGTCCACATTAGCTTTTCTTTCCAGGGCTATTCCCCACATCCCAGGCGAAACAAATGCTACTTGGCCGTCTGTGAACTTCCCATCAATCTCCTTGAATGACTCCCACTCTGAACAGCAGCTTTGAAACCAACCACCTAACACCTTTAAAAAAAAAAAAAGAAAAGAAAAGAAAAGAAGAAGCTGAGAAGTTGAAGACTCTCAAAGGTAAGTTCTGGAGCACCCAAGGGGCTGGCTGCTCTGGAGATGTGGAAGACAACCACTTGGCATCCTTGCTCCCTGGCCTTTGACACAGGGACACAGACTTCAGTAATGGACAAGACATGTGTAGAATTCAGAGGCCAGAAATCCAGAGACTCTCTTCCCCTGCTGAACTTCTTGGCAAACAGAATGAATGACAAATCAAAGGTGATATTGAAATACTGCCCGGTCTTACATTGCAAAATGTAATGAGCAGCCGTCACTTCCTTCAAATGAATCCATAAGCCTCCCCAGCCTTACAAATATTTATAGCATGCTTAAATTACCTTCCTAATAAACAACTTCATGAATTAAAGGGCCCCTACTTCCTTTATTTAACTCATTAAGTAATCCAGCAGGCTCTTTTCTCAGGCATGGTCCAGAATAAAATGTTCTCCCGAATCAGAGAACACTGTTTCAAGGTCAGCCATACTTGGACTGTAATTTTGATTCCTTTCATGGCCATGGCACAGTCTCTCAGGATACCAAAGCAGGGTCTCTATTAAACACATCACCCCCTGGGGAACCCAGATGTGGGTCCTCCTGCTTCAACCCTCTGTCTGAGGTAGAACTCTAAAGGCACACACAGCTGCTAACATTCAGGGCTTATGGCAGAGCTCCTAGAACTTTCTGGAAAGGGCCAGAAAGTAAATACTTTAGGCTCAGTGTGCCACCCAGTCTGCTGCAACTAATCCATTCTGTTGATGTGGTACCAAAATACCCATAGACCACAGTAAACAAAGACCTGTGCCCATGTCCCAATAAAAGTTTATTTATATTGTTATTTTTATTATTTTAAATTTATATTTCAAATAAGGGATAATTGATAACTTTATGATTTTAGAGTCTTTTCCTCCATGAATATAGTTCAAATTTTTATTTATGCAATTCTTGCTTTCTTTTTTTAAAAGACTGTTTATTTATTTGACAGAGAGAGCAAGCACAAGCAGGGTAAGCACCAGGCAGAGGGAGAGGGAGAAGCAGGCTCCCCGCTGAGCAGGGAACCCAATGTGGCGCTCCATCCCAGGGCCCTCAGATCATGACCTGAGCCGAAGGCAGATGCTTAACTGACTGAGCCACCTCAGCACTCCTCTTCTTGCTTTTTAATAATGTTTGGTAATCATTGACAAAAACAACTTTTACAACTTTGTAATATGTCAGTAATAGTAAATATGTCAGTAATGGTTGTCATTGCTATTAGAAATGGGATATCTTTTTTCTTTCCACTTTTGAATTATGTATGGCATATTAAAATATTTTTTTCAAGTTAAAAAACTTTATTTATAAAAAAGGCAATGGGCTGGATTTGGCAGATAATCTCAGAGCTACTGCTGTAACTGACAGGGAAAGTGTTCTGAGCCTTTTATCACCTTTCCCAGGCGAGTGATTACAGGTCTTATGGCTAAATCTCCATTCACCCTCATGGGCATGGCAAACACCATTCAGCTTGGGGTCATACTTCCAACTCTACACCTTTCTTTTGTCTTGTTTGGGACATATAATACCACAAGCAGGGAATATGCAAATGTTAGCCATTCTTCCTTTGTAAATATGGCTATCTTATGGAAATAGTTGACTTTGGGTGGCAGGCCTTGCTTATGAACAACTGTCTTAACTTAATAATACGGAAGAAATTCTGAGTGATAGAAGGTCAGGCCCCATTGGGAATTTCCCTACATGCTCCATGCAAACAAGCTTGATTAAAATAGTAGCAAAATAATGCGAATGGACTTAATACCGCAGATAGTTAAAATGCTTAGAAATAGTTAAAATAATTTTATGTACAATAAAACAGTATTTCCTAAAAACCTGTAAAATGAAAAATATTGATAGTCACAGGAATAAAACAATGGTAAACTGGAGGAAGAACTGGTAGTTAAGGAGTTCCAAATGGTGGAAATAAGCAACGTGTTCTAACCTGTTCGAATGAAATGCCAAGTGAAGGAACCCAAGAAGTTCTGGCCCTCCTCCAAGCCTAAAAATCAAGTTCATCATACATATTTTTTTTTATTGAAGGCTTTATATATTTTGAGCATATCTCGCTTATGATGCTAAAATTAATTAGCCTACAATACACTGTTTTACTACAGTGAAAACTCTCAATAAAGCTGTCATCCAATGAAAGAATTTCAGCACCTAAAGGGACCTTGGAAGATATACCCCTCAGCAGCTCTGACCTTTTCTCGCCACGTCAGGCATGATGGATGGTGTTCACGAGAGTGATGGATAACAGGAAATCCACTCCCATGGTTTGTTCATGCCATTTCCCTCTCTGCTGCTCAGGGAAGTATTTCAGAGGACAAGTAAGAGTGGCATTATTATATGAATAACCTTGAATCCAGTCTAGTTTTCCTTTTCTGTAAGGCATTAGCAAAGTTAGATACCTTATTTGTGTGTGTGTATATGGACACATGTCCAAAACACCCACATACATAATAGCATGAGTGAGAACTGGCATATAATTCAATCTAACCAGAATTCTTAAAATACTATATGGGGTCGATATGCCTAGACTCTATGCTTTTAATTTACACCAAGTAGCTTAGGGAACTTGAGTACTGCCATAGAGTCCTCGTAGGTCTTCACACTTCGGTCAGAAGGTGGAAATGGCCACATAAGTACTAGTTTTATAAATCCAAATAGAAAAGCAAAATCAAACAGATCGACCTTTCTGTGCATGTATTAATTCAGGCTAACTCAGACCACAGTCCAGCTTAGAACAACTTAGTAGGGGCGCCTGGATGGCTCAGTCAGTTAAGCATCTGCCTTCGGCTCAGGTCATGATGCCAGGGTCCTGGGACCGAGCCCTGCATTAGGCTCCCTGCTCAGTGGGAAGCCTGAGTCTCCCTGTCCCACTCCCCCTTCTTGTGTTCCCTCTCTTGCTGTCTCTCTCTCCTGTCAAATAAATAAATAAGATCTTTAATTTAAAAAAAAAAAACGACTTAGAAAACTGGCAAGACAAAGTGAACAAAACACTATAAATATATAGATACAGATAGGTATAGATAGAGATTGATCAAACTCTCTGAAGATTTTAATTGTTACTGAAAGCAGCAGATGTATTCAGTACCCAAATGTATAATATGTGGTTCTATGCCCCTGAACTTGTCACATTTCTACCCACCTAAATCTAGGAGAGTGGAGGGATTCTCACATTCTTGAAAAATCAAGAACCAAGCAGAGATTTGTTTTAGTCATTTCAGGCTGCTTTAACAGGGTCCCACAGACTGGGGGGCTTAGAAACAGAAATATATTTCTCACAATTCTGGAGACTGGAAAGTCCACAGTCGAGGCACCTGCAGAGTCAGTGTTGGGTGAGAACCATGTCCTGGTTCATAGATGGCAGTCCGTGCTGGGTCTTCGCATGGTAGAAGGGGAAAGGGACTTCTCTGAGGTCTCTTTTATAAGGGCACTAATTACATTCAGGAAGGGTCCACCCTCATGCCCTCATCACCTCCCAAAGGCTCCACCTCCCAACACCATCACACTGGGGATCAGGTTTCCACATATGAATTTGGGACCGGAGATGGGGGACACAATCATTCAGTCTATGGCAAAACTATAACCATTTCTTCCCTCGGTGTCTCCCTAGAGTAGCACTGCCCAAAGTGTGTGTATGCTGATAGGTGTCAGTGAATAAAAGGGTGCTATCAACAGCTAAGTTTGAGAAACCCAGCCAAACTGAAACTGAATGAAGCATCAATGTCATTACTATGTGACTTATCAGAGAAGAAATATGCTGGTGCTCATTGTCCAGGCCCATGAGGATATGGCAGCACATAGTGTTACCAACCATAAGAAGACTTTTAGGCAAAGATGCCTGGGGGACTCAGTCAGTTAAGCGACCAACACTTGTTTCGGCTCAGGTCATGATCTCAGAGTGGTGAGATTGAACCCCAGGTCAGCCCGAGCTTAAAACAGAATCTGCTTGTGATTCTCTCTCCCTTTCCCTTTACCCCTCCCCCTATTCACTTTCTCTCTCTCCCTCTAAAAGAAACAAATAAATAAAAAATATTTTTAAAAAAATAGTAAAGGGCACCTGGGTGGCTCAGTGGGTTAAAGCCTCAGCCTTCAGTCCAGGTCATGATCTCAGGGTCCTGGGATTGAGGCCCGCATCGGGCTGCCTGCTCAGCAGGGAGCCTGCCTCCTCCTCTCTCTCTGCCTGCCGCTCAGCCTACTTGTGATCTCTCTCTGTCAAATAAATAAATAAAATATTTTTTTTAAGTAGTAAAAAAAAAAAGTTTTTTGGGCAGTGTATCTCATGGAACTAGTGTTCCATGGAACTCACTTTGGGAAATGTCATAGCAAAAATATATCCAAGATAGGACTCTCATTTCCCAATATGTGGAATTATTTGAGCCTGGCACTCCAACCTTCAGAATCAAATTTTTCTAGTTTCCTGGAGTCTAAATAGGAACACTATTAGGGTCCATGTGAACCACTACCACTATGCTATGTAAGGAATCACTAGCCATGTGCAGCTACTTAACCCAGATTGATTAAAATTTAAAAAATTTAAAATCAGTTCTCCGGTCATGCTAAACACATTTCAAGTGCCCAATAGCTGTATAAGGCTACTGGCTACTGTATTGGGCAGCAAGCCCCTGGATCATTTCCACCACTGCAGAATGTTCTAACAGACAGCACTGCACTAGAATGTAAGTTCCCTGTGTTCAGGGATGTGTCTGTTGTATTTTCTACTGTATCCACAGTCACATCCAACAGTGCTTTGAACACAGCATTTTTGCAGGAACAGTTGCTGAACAGTAACAGGAAAGAAAGCATCATGAATAAGACTTGCCCTGCTCTGCAGTTATTCTAACCACTTCCTCCCCTTCCAATTCCTGTCCTCAGATTCTCTGGTGACCAACCATGCAACATCACCCCCACACGGATGGACCTTGAGGGCATTATACTATATGAAGTAAGTCAGAGAAAGACCAATGCTGTATGATCTCACTTATATGTGGACTCGAAATAAAACAAACTCACAGAAAGAGTAGATTGGTGGTTGCCAGGGCTAGGGGGTGGGAGAAATGCAGGGATGCTGGTCAAAGGGTACCAACTTTGAGATATAAGATGAGTAAGTTCTGGACATTTAATATCCAGCATGGTGACTACGGTAAACACTACAACATTACATATTTGAAAATTGCTAAGTGAGTAGATCTTAACTGTTCTCACCACAGAACAAACAAAAACCAACTGCATATGCATGATGGGTAACCTTATTATAGTAACCATTTTGCGATATATACAAATTGTCACATAGTACAAATCATCACATAGTACATTTTAAATCTATACAATGTTATATGTCAATTATATCTCAATAAAGCTAGAAAAAAATATCTCCTCAGCAGGGATCCAGCAATGTCGCCAGTAAGTCAGTAATTAACACACAATAAGTTTTTATTTCCTCTCATCAACATTGTTCAAATTCTATCAAAAAGGCTAAAACACCCAGTTCAGTTCTGAGGGCCTACATTTCTAGAACATTTCAAAATTGGTCAACACGCAAAAGCCAAGGGACATGTGTTATACTTCTTCCTGCTCATATATTTCCTCAACTCTAAAGTAAGAATAAAATGTTCCTTATCACTTTGTCTTCCTGGATGAGTGGATTGGCCGGTGTAGGGAGACTGCCAGCCCCCCTGCCTCTAAATACAGGGGGATCCAGTGTAACAAGAGGTCTGTTCAAAGCATTAGGATGCCTTTGTTCTCACAAGCAGAGCACAGGCGAGATATCTTACACCTACTTTGTGCACTAAACCTCCCCCTAAATTGACTCAGCCTTTTACCACCACCCCCAAAAATGAACATTTTCCACAGTCCACAGCACTGCAGTATGCTAATCGGTGCAATAAAAATGTAAATGTTTGCTCCACTCAATACTCTTACAGATTGAAGTGGACATTTTCACAATCACCTTTCTCCCCTAACATAAAAGCTCTATAAATCCGTGATTAATTACTTCTCAGGCACCTGTTAATCTCCCTCTTTCCAAAGAACAAAACCAAAATCAGTGGGGTTTTGTCTTCTTGCCAAAGAACTCAATAGCGTTGATTCATCCACTTCGCCCTTTCCCGAAAATGGTGGCTTATCTCTCCTTTTGCATTTTAACTCTTCTGCTTAACAAATGTTTTTATTGTAAGCCTCAACTCCCATTAAGAAATACACAGACTAACTATATGTTGTTAAATACATCTCTTTTGCTCTAGTATTTAGATTTTCAGAAATCTACCTCAAGCCTCTCCAAAAGCATTAATTCTAAATAATGTAAAGCTCTGTCTCCTTGCATCACATTACTTCGCTTGTGCACATCAATAATGTGACTCCAGAAAGGAGTGCAACAGGACACTGGAGAGTAAGAGAAGACAAAGTTGGAGTCACTGCAGCTGGGGCTCAGCATCCCCAGGGTCACGAAGTCACATGAGAGGTCCTCAGCAGCCATGTCTGGTGGGAGGGGGCAAGGGAGCCGGAGAAGAATGGAAACCCAGAGCCTGCTCCTAACCTCGCTGCAACTGGTTAACTCCCAGCCGAAGGATAAAAACCTAAACC
>LNAC01000360.1:640742-713002 GCA_002007465.1 Ailurus styani
AAAAAAAACAAAAAAAACAAGAATCCATCCCCCAGGGATGTTCTTTTAAAAAAAAAAAACCTAGGGCGCCTGGGTGGCTCAGTGGATTAAAGCCTCTGCTTTCGGCTCAGGTCATGATCTCAGGGTCCTGGGATCGAGGCCCACATCGGGCTCCCTGCTCAGTGAGGAGCCTGCTTCCCCCTCTCTCTGTCTGCCTGCCTCTTTACCTCCATGTGATCTCTCTCCCTCTGTGAAATAGATAAATAAAATCTTTAAAAAAAAAAAAAAACCTAAACCTCCCACCCACTAGGAAACTTCGTAACCAGACAGCCAGCTCTGGAGATTTGAAGCACTTTCACCAGACAAACAGACCTAGTATGCTGACAGCAATCAATCTATAAGTCAAAACACATAACCTTGACTGAGCTAAGGCAAGAAGCTCTTTTCTTCTTGCTATTGAGTAGAATTACGGCATTCTGTAGGAGATATAAAAATAAGCCTAAAGATCATAAGAAAATAAATTTAAAGCCCATATCCTCAATGTTTGTGCTAGTTTTGAGAGGAGGTAAGTTCTGAGTTACTTCATGAACACTTTCCAGATGTTTGAAACATTTGAGAAAATATGTTCTACTAAATGAATATATGTGACCTATTAATTCTCAAGAATTACTGAAATACTGTGGATCAGTATGCTCCTTGGTTTTCTTATCAGCTTTAATGAAGGTATTTGAAAGGAACAGATTCTTTAAATTTGTGATTATAGTTTCAAATGTCAAAGGAGTCTGATTAAATTTGTAAGGTGCCAAAAGGCTTAAGAATGTTAACTTATTAAATTTAGAAGTTAAGTGAGCATTAGTTGATAAGCAAAACCACTTCTATCATAAAAATTGTCAGTTTATAAATAAAATAATATCTACAAGTTAAGGTTTAAGAAACACTATGTGTTAAAATGTACAGTTTTAATAAACTGAGTAATAATTGAAAAAGAACAACTAACCGTAATTGTTCCCTTCCAAGCATAAAAGTCGTCCTTGGTGAGTAAAAACACACTGACAATTCACTTCACTGTTATATTATTACTTTACACCTTCTTTTGGGTTTTTTTGAAAGTACTAATAATAAACCAACTACCAGTTGCCAGAAGGGAGGTGGGTGGGGAGCTGGGTGAAACAGGTGAAGGGGACTAAAAGTACACTTATCATGATGAGTGGATCACTCTTATATCACTCAGTAGTGATATACAGAATTGCTGAATCACTCTGTTGTACACCTGAAACTAATATAACACCATGTGTTAATTACACTTGAATCGAAAATAATTAAATAAATAAAAATAAATAAAAAGCCATAGTAAAAAAAGAAGTCATAATAGCAAAGTATAAGACAGCAAGACAAGTCCCCTGGAAAATAAATAAGCCCTCCTAGAAGACAGATGCTAGAGCTGTTTTTCACCTAAGCATGTGGAATGGAAAATCCCCTCAGAAAGGAAAAGCATTCACAAGATGGTCAAGTGGGTATCCTCATTGGAATCCTGCGGAACGGGAAGGAACGGGAAGTCAGCAACTCCCTGTCCCACTGCCTCCCACTGGGTGGCCAAGCCTCTAAGGATGAAGGAGGCAAAGTCAGTGGGTACAGCCAACCAGGTAAAACCAGTGTCACAGGGCCATTTGCACCCTCATTCATAATGCCATGTGGAAGACAGACCCACATGACCCATTAAGAAGATTTAATTCCTCCAGAAAATTCTGAACTGTGATGTTTACATATATATATACCCAGATTTTTAAGTGAAAGCATTTGATTTTTAAATCACGACAACTAGTGACTGAAAACATTTACACAAGCAAAACAAAACACATAGGTGGGCCACAAATGGCCTATCCAAGGCCTGTCTGTGGCTTCTGATGTACCGAATGAAGTTAAACTCCATAGGGAGCCTCTTATAACCTGATTCCGCCTGCCCACCAACCCCACAACCCCAGCTGATCCCTCCCTAGGTCCCACATCCACAACTCCTACAGATGATTCCATGCGCTAACACTGGGCCTTGCTCACTCTGCACCTTCCACGCAGAATGTTCTGACCTGGCCTCCCCCAACCCCACCGACAAGATAACCTCTTTCATAGACTCGGTTCTACTGCCCCAGGTAGGTTCCAGGGATAAGATATTTCCTTCTCTTGGAAATGGTGAATTGAAGACACAGATCATCAAGGTAGGCATCTGACTGGAAGGGAATATCATTACCAAGGGCCCTTGGGAGGCAGTTCACAAATAAGGAAGAATGGCTTCCAGACTGTGTCTCCAAAAGTGCTTGCTGAATATATGGGGATCACGATCCTAAGCTTAGGAAAACAAGGTCGTACAACACACGCAAGGCAGGTCTAGCTACCACACCACAGGGCAGTGCAGGAAGCCTGAATAAATGCACTTTTTATTGGAAGATAATGGTACCAATAGCACAGACTGTAACATATGGAGGGCCTGTCAAGGTAATACATCTCAGCTATCATAATTATCCTCTATTTGATTCCAAAGAGAAGTCCAACTTCCTGTACCTCCCAGAGCAGCAGAATAATCACCATATGCTCCGAATAGCTGGTCATCCTCAGTAGGTACTCACCTAAGAGATTCAAATAGAAAGAATTTAAAAAACGAGAAGTGGAAACATAAAACTAGAGAGAAGGTGCACAGAGTAGTGGTTGCCAATGGTTTAGGAAGGAAAAGGGAGAGATACGTGGGTGGCATATGGAACATGTTAGGGTGGTAAAACTATTCTGTGTTTTATACTATACTATACTATACTATAATGGTGTATACATGACAAGAATTTGTCAAGACCCATAGAGCTGTATCACCCAAACAGTGAACTTGACGGTCTGCAAATTAAGAAAGGACTTCATGTAGAAGGTCATCCCAGGAAAGAATCCCACCTGGCAAGACAATTCTATTACAAATGTATAAAACAGCCTCATTAAAGAGAGTGGGGGAAAGGTATTGACCTAAGTAACTTTGGAAATGAGTGTTTATAAGACTAAAGGCACAAGAAGCAATATGTAAGCACTGTGCTCTCTCACTGACAAAGCTGTCAGTGTAGTAGGGGGTGTAGATTAACATTCTGATATTACCATGTATGTACACTGGAACTGAACAACTAAGTAAATAGACATCAGAGGGTATAAACCAAGTTTCTCACTGTTGAAGAGGGAGTTTATGAATAAACAAGAGGAGTCCAGAATGATCCATATAGTAATAGGTCAGAGTTGGGGACATCAGTATGATACACATGAGTTAAACTCATGCATAGATATGGATAGAAAGATTCATAAATATGGGTCTATATATACAGGTTATCATACACACATTTTTTCCCTCTGTCCACTGAGAGGACCCAAAGAAATGACACCCCTACAGCAACTACCACATCCAGCACCCAGATCTTGGTCTTAAGAACCATTCTCCAATAAAAGGCACCAGAGCTCCTTGGAGAAATGGCTGATTCTAGGACTGGGGCAGGAAATACACAAGAGGAGCCTGGAGAGTATGACAAAACCAGAAAGTAAGAAATTGCTCAAAAACAAACCCAAAAAGGCCACAAACAGTGGGGGCATGTGAATATGACACAGAAGCCCACTGAAAGAGTTTCCAGTGGCCAAACCTGGCACATGTTTAGCAACAACAGAAAGTCGTATTGGACTATCACCCAAAGTAAAAAGCAAATACCTGTGATTCCATACTGACATGAATAAATGAATGAATGGAGGAAAAGAGACAATCCTCCCATGCAGAAGAAGTCCCAATAAATAATGTAAATACTCTTCTCTCAAGGAAGTGGAGCAACATTCCCCACTTTTTGTGTGAGCAGCACATAGTGACTTCCTTTCAAAGAGTACAGTATGGGAAGGGCAGGGAAAGCACAGCCTTTCAGTGGAGAAAACTGAGTGACATGACTCCAGCCAGGTCATTCCTTAACAGCAACAGATTTCAATCCCATAGATACACGTACCCGATATTAAGGGCTAAAAATTGGACTTGATCTCTGTGGTCTTCCTCTCCAACCCAGAATCCATCTCATCATGAGAAAAACATCACACCAATTCCAATCAGGCCCCTCCTACAGTACACTGCCCAGCAGTCCTCAAGTTCAAGGGAAGTCCTCAAGTTCAAGTCAGCAAATTCAAGGGAAGTCAGAGAGAGACACAGTCACAGTCAGCACCAGCATAAGGAGGCACGACTACTAAGTGCAATGTGGTATGCAGGATGGGATTCTGGAACAGAAAAAGGGCATTAGGTAAAAAAAAAAAAAAAAAAAAACCTAAAGCAATCTGAATAAACTATATACTTTAGTTAATAATAAGGTGTCAGTATTGGTTCATTAACTGTAACAAATGTACCACATTAACATAAGATGTTAATAATAGAGAGACTCTGGGGGTGGAGAGGGGTATCCAGGAACTGTCTGTACTATCTGCTTCATTTTTCTGTAAATCTGAAAGTGTTCTAAAAATAAATAAATAAAATCTATTAGTTTTTTTTTTTTGAAAAGTGGGAGGAAAGAGGAGAAAGGCACACCCAGGAGTTGGTGGGGGAGGGGGTTCCCTTTCGGAGAGGGTGACAGTGATCTGGTTGTCCCAGACCACGCGGGCTTCACATGTGGCTCTGTCTCGCTGGCGTGGAATCTTCCCGGAATCTCAGCCCTGCACACGAATCTGGACAAAACCTTATTAACTCTAAGAGGTAGCTGCTGGCAATCAGTGGCAAGAATTTTCTAGAGCACAAAAGAGAAGCTATTTTAAGGGATCCCAGGGATTGCCAGACAAATCTCAAGCAGTTAATGTGAGGGTTTCACAGGATGTAAAAATCACTTGGGGCTTTTAAGGAGCAAATAAAAATGGAAGGAAACCCTCATGCGAGCACTTCACAAAGCAAGAGCAAGGGGCAATGTCCAGGACCATAAATGACTAAACAACATTCTTCATTTATCTGGTTTCCTAGGGTAGCCACACTCCTTTTATTGAAGATTCCCTGACTGCAAGCGGCCAGATCCCACAAAAGAGCTGAGCTGTCCAGACTGGTAGAGGCAAGGGCGCAAGGTCACCAAGTCGGGTTCATTCACATGGTCCCTGGAGAACATCTTGCTGTCCCCGGCTGTTTCTCCAAAGGTCCAGTCTCCACTCAACACCAGTATATGGCTTGACACTAATCAGAGGGCAAGGGTCACTCCAAATGTCAGGAGACAAACATGGCTGCTAACAGAGGTAGGAGGAGGAAAGGCTCTGAGGCCAACCAACCAACCAACCAACCACCTCTTTTTCTTCTTGTATTTTTAAAAGCTAAAAATATTCTCAAACACACACACTCATGTAAAACAACACCTTAGAAAAAAAAAAAAAAAACCAAACCTTGAAATTGTGAAATGTACTGTCCTTTCTGGCTTTAACTCTGGAGCTGAGAAAAGAAAGCCGCCAGACATGCCGCGGGCCCTAGGAGGGAGTGAACACGCCATGGGCCTTGGCAGAGTCTCTGTGGGAGTTTAGTAACAGATCCAGGGAGTCGATTCTAAACTTCCTGGAAGAGAGAAAAGCCAAGTTCTGGAACTTTATGCCTCTCTCATGTAAAATCCTGAGTAACACAATTACTCCTGTAAGACTAAAAACACAAGCACCACCCCCTCCCCCAAATCTTGGAACAAATACATGTACTGAACACAGTAATTTAGGCCATTCATGGAACTATCTTAAGAGTGAAGATGGGGAAAATATTTGAGAGATTTGCTGATTTTATGAAAAAAGTTACAGAATTCAGTTAGATCAAAGTTTGTCATTGGAAGCCCCATAGCCATTTCAGGCATTGCTGGTCATGCTGCATCTGGGGAAACTACCCAACTCTGCCTTTGTAGCATGAAATCAGCCTTCGTCGACAGTAAACAACTGACTGCAGCTGTGTTCCAATAAAACTTTATTGACAAAAACAAGCAGCAAGCTACGTTTCACCCATAGGCCGTACTTTGCCAACTACTGAGTTAGATAACCCCATCTCTTGTCTCTCTCAGTCTTCAACTAAAGCAGTCACCATCCATTCAAATTTCAGTAACAGAGCTAAACTCCTTTCATTCATAAATCAAGAAGAAAATCAACATGAATCCCCAAAAATCTCCTTTCTACATTTCTTAAAGAAACTCAGTTGGAAGTCACACAGTTGGGAACAGTAACTGGATGCAATCAAACAAACTTGGCCAAGGATAGCTTCTCAGGAAACTATTTTCTCTAAGTGGAAGTGTTTGGGAGAAGCACACACCATATGGATCAAATGGAAACTTCTCAAGGATCCAGAAAACTTATCTTCCCTGTGGCTGTCCTCTCAACACACTCCCTTACATGGAAGCTTTGAAATGGTTCCTAGAATGTCCAGAACAAGTCCAGTCTTCATAATAGAGCATAGAAGACCCTCCAAGACTTCCCACAACTGGTTCCAACCTCATCTCTGCCACATTTCTTTCTAATCCCAAACTACACTCTAACAACTAAGAGAACTCACTATACCTCAAATATATCATTTGCCCTCATGCTTTCAAGTCTCCAAGCCCTTATCAGATTGACCATGTAATTTAGCATGAAACTAGGGCATTTTTTTAAAAAAAGATGTTATTTATTCATTTGACAGAGAGAGAGGCCACAAGCAAGGGGAGCAGCAGGCAGAGGGAGAAGGAGAGGCAGACTCCCCGCTGAGCAGGAAGCCCAACGTGGGACTCGATCCCAGGACCCTGGGAGGAATCGTGACCTGAGCCGAAGGCAGGTGCTTAACTGACCTAGCCATCCAGATGCCGCAAAATAGGGCATTTCTGAGAGTAAAAAGAGTGTTATTAATAACGATACTGGGACAAAAAGCATAGCCCAACACAGACCATAATGTAGAGTCATTTAGCTTTCATTCATGATTTATTTCTCTGTTGTAAAATCCACTACAAACTCACTCTGGTGAACTCCTATTCATCCTTTAAGGCCCAGGTCAAATATTACCCCTCCCTTTTTCTTGTGCCTTTCTGACCTCTTTCCAGAGGAGGCAACCACTCCCTCATCTTTGTATCTATTATGGACTATATCACATATTGTTTTATTTACTTGTTCATGGGTATGTTTTCTTTGAGGACAGGAATGCTTCCTCTGTACAACTGGCTTTGTGCTGGAATTGTCTTCTAGTTAGTGCTCAATAAATGTTTATTCATTTTCTTATAAAAATATAAACTACATATTTACCTTCAAAACCATTCTTTGCATAGCCTAAACCACTGGTTCTCAATCAGGGGTAATTTTACCTCCCAGGGGATATTTGCAATGCCTAAGAACATTTTTTTTCAAGATTTTATGTATTTATTTGAGAGAGAGCACAAGCAAGCACAAGCGGGGAGTGGCAGAAGGAGAAGCAGACTCCCTGATGAGCAGGGAGCACGATGCAGGATCATGACCTGAGCCAAGGCAGATGCTCAACCGCTCAACCGACTGAGCCACCCAGGTGTCCTGCCTAGGAATATTTTTGGTTGTTGGGGAGTTACAGCTGGCTTCTAGTGAGTAGAGGTCAGGGATGCTGCTGAGCATTCTACAATACAAAGGACAACCTTCCGCAACAAAGAATTATCCAGCCTGAAATGCCAATACTGCTAAGGTTGAAAAATCCTGAAATAAAACTTAAAACTTCAGCTCCCTTCCTCCTGAAGTTACTACACATTCTGGATTACAGAAATAGAATGTCATGAAAATTTCCTGCACATATGCTATAGACATATTCAGAAAGCCAACACATTCGGGGATTTCGTATAATGAAAGACAAGGAAAGATGGCACAGACTTACTGTAGAGATTCATGAATTGGTCTGAAAAGCAGTGTGGATACACAACATTACACAGAGTGCTTTAAATGTTATTCTCATGAAGAGCTTATTAATCCGACACACGGCTGATACAGAACACATGCAGCTGGAGAGGTAGTAATACCAGAAGAACGTCTGCAACCATACACAAAATCAAAGGTGAAATAAAAGCTACTCTGGACCATGTTGAGTCACTGACATTTGCAATCTAAAGTACAGATTAAAATTGTACTTGTTACAGAAGCTGAATCCGAAACTTTTTCAGCTACCACCAGAACTGAATGCCACTATTCCACACAACAGAAACTCTAGAATACATAGAGGGTATTTTTCAACCATGTAATTTGATAAAATTAATTTCTAGAGAAAAACGTGGCCACCCATTATTTAGCTGCTTCCATTAGAACAAATTTATTCAGCTTCCCTATTAACAGATATCTGCACTCCTCAATCTTTGCTTGGTAAATCGTCCTGACAGCTGAGTGGAAAACATGCTGCATAGCTCTCCACCTTCATAAACAGGAAAATTAGGTCAAATCTGCTTTTCCTGGATGCCTAGGGTATCTTAACCACTTCTAATATCATATTCTACTAATACAACCCTCACAGCCTACTGAAAAGGGATGGAAGGCTTGCCCCTTCACTAACTGGCCACAAATGGCCTGTTTTCTTCTGTTCTAATGTCTGGATCACCCACTAAGCTGCAATGATCACTTCCGTTGCAATCAGCGTACATGCCTCTGGCCTTCACCTCCAGCCTCTTTTCATGTAGCTCTTCTGGAAATCTGGTGTGACGTAAGCAATCATAAATGCCTTGGGGTGCCTGTGTGGTGCAGTCAGTTAAGCGCCCAACTCCTGGTTTTGGTTCAGGTCATGATCTCAGCCCCACGTTGGGCTCTGCACTCAGTGCGGAGTCAGCTTGAGATTCTCTCTGCCTCTCCTTTTGCCCCTTCTACTCATGCTCTCTCTCTCTAATAAATAAATCTTGTTTTTTAAAAAAATGGTAACTTTAAAAAAAAGAAGAAGAAATGCCTTATCTAAACGCTGGGTAAAAGGGCTGAGTGAATGAACAGTTAAAGAGCTATTCCACTAACACCAGGCAAAGAGCTTTGTAGTCTGTGAATTCCCACATCTCTGTACATTCATGCCTTGGATGTCCCCTTGCCCTTAACCCTTGTAGTTAAGAACAGGAAAAAAGCCACACAGAATAAGAAGAAAAAAAAAAAGCCCCAAAAGGAGAGTTTGCATGAACAAAATGAGGAACAAAAAGGGAGAAAAAATTAAACATGAGCCACAATCAGTAAAATAAGGTCATTAAACTCCCGTGGCTTAAGATCCAGTTAGTTACATTTACGACAATCACCTTCTAATCCTAAAGCACAAATACCTTTAAGAAAGTAAATGAGACTTGCAGATGTTATTTAAAACTCTACAGAAAATGAGCACTTAAGTACTTACAAAACTTTAATTCAAAGGTATTGATTTTTTAAAACAGGCAACACATAACCAAAGTATCCTGTCCATTTGGCATCTATCTTAACCTGCCTGGAAAAAAACCCACTAATTGAGAGTTTCAGGAATGACTCATATATCAAGGTGACTTTTAAAAAGTCTGTCTGCATGCTCCCAGACAATAATTACTATGGTGTGAGCCCTCTCTCCCCACCTCCCGATATTCAGATGATGCCCTACCATCTACCTCAGCTCGCACAACATAGAATGCCCAGAACGCGCATTTACCCCCATTAAACTTCCTCTGGACCAGAAATTTAACTTGAACCCCTACCAAAAGGTGCTAACTGATGACAGAAAAATATAAATCACTATGTGATGTTAATCTATTACCAAGTCTGTATTTAGCATTTGATAAAAGGGATAAATTGTTACAACAGCATCACAGAGAAACCCAACCCTGAACCATCTCCTTTATCTCTTTACATTCAGCTAGGACTCAAAAGAAATTTTTTAGATGACAGGTCATACATCATTGCCACAGGCACTGAAAAGGTATCTCATAATCCATTCTTGGAAGAAAAAAAAGATAAAGACGGAAATAGACACTTTCCTAACATCATAAAATACATGTCAATATAAAAGCAAGCATCACACTTAATAGAGAAATTCTAATCTGTACAAAGTAAGGATGTAATCTATCATCAACAGTTTTTAACAAAGATCAGGAAATTCCTGTCAATGTGATAAGATAAAAAAAAGTTTACTAATACGAAATTAACATAGAAAACAAGTAGCTTGAATACAGACAAAAATAACCAATTATAAATTATAAAGAGAAAAAATATAGAAGAAAAGACTTCATTCATGATGGCTACAAAATAAAAAGTAAAAAATCCAGCAATAAACTTACTAAGAAATGTGCAAGACTTATATGAAGAAAACTTTAAAATACTCGAAGTCATCACTAAAAAAGACTTCAATAAAAACAAGACATACTATGTCTTGGGGATAAATTTCACTTCAGCAAGATGTTAATTCTCTCTATGTGAATCTATAAACCCAACAGAATATCAGTAAAAGTACTACAGAATCTTTTGGGGGGGTTGGCACTGAATGAGCACATTCTAAAATTCATATGAGAAAACGAACAGAAAAGAGTGACCAAAAAAAAAAAAATCGGAAAGTAAAGGTAATAAAGAGATAATAGGCTCATCAACTATTCAAACAAATATAAAGCTACCCACAACTGAAACAGTGTATAATTAGCATATGGCCAGTGGGTCAGATCAGTGAAGAATAGAAAATCCATAAATAAATCCAAATGCATGTAAGAATTTAGGATATCTTAGAAATGGCATCTCAAATTGATGAGGAAAACACAGTTTATTCAGTAAATGATAATGATGGAGGGACAACCAGGGAACCATTTGAAAAATAAAATAAGGCTGGGGCTTCTGGGTGGCTCAGTCAGTTAAGCGTCTAACTCAGCTCAGGTCATGATCCCAGGGGCCTGGAATCAAGTCCCACATTGGGCTCTCTGCTCTGGAGAGTCTGTTTGTCCCTCTTCCTATGCCCCTTCCCTCAAGTACTAACTCTCAATTTCTCTCTCTCTTTCTCAAATAAATAAATAAAATCTTTAAAAAAAGAAAAAGAAAATAAAGCTGGATCCCTCTCTCTTACCTCATGTAAATCAGGTTAGACATCAAATAACACCAGGATAATTCTAAGTCAAGGAAAAATTTAAACATGAAAAAATATCAGTAACAGATATCTCATAAGTCCTTCTAATAAACCTGAAGTGGAGAAGGTCTTCCTAACTGTGCCATAAAGAGTGTGACAAATGCGATTAATACAAGAAACTAAAATTTCTGCATAAAAAAACAACACAAAACATGAAATGTATCTGCAACTCCTATCACAGACACAGAACTAATTTTCCTAATATTTAAAGCTCCAACTGAGAAAAGACCAAAACCCTCAGAGAAAAATTTTCAAGCAATATGAAGATTGCTCACAGGCAAGGAAATATAAATGGTTCTTCTGTATATGAAAAAAGGTTCACCCTCATTCACAATAAGATAAATGCAGATTACAACTGAACTGAGAAACAATTTGCTAATCTCAGAATGTCAAGAATCCAAAAACTTGACAACATACCCACTTGACATACACTTTCATATTGTGCTGTTGGGAGTATGCAATCTTTATGAGGAGCAATTAGATAATGTATAGCAGAATAAAAAATGCACAAAACCCCTGACTCAGTATTTCCAGTCTCAACATTGACTCCACAGAAACATTTACACGTGTGAGAAATGAAGTATGTACAGGTATTGCAGTGTATATTCTTTATAATACCAAAAGACTGGAACTAATCTACGTAGACATCATTACGGAATGTTGAACAAATCAGAGAATATGCATACACTGTACATAGCCACAAAAAAAGACAAGGAAGCCTTTTATCTACCACTTTGGAATGATCCTAAAAAAATACTATAAAATACTGAAAAAAAAAATGCTACTGGGTAGAATAAAAGGAACAGAGTACCCATACTCACATGACTATGACTGAAAGCAAGCACAGGAAATTGGTAACATTGGTGATAATCTTTGGGGAGTGTGACTTGAGACTATAGGACAGATGGAGGAGGGAAAGAGTTCCATACCCTTTGGATGTGAATGTAATGACCTATGTGGATCTACTACCCATAAAAAGTGAATTCGAATTTAAAATTTTTTAAGCAAAGATTAATTAATTAATTAATTAAAATAAAATTTTTTAAACCTTAGTAAACACCTGAAGCACTCCCCTTCCTGAACTCTCAACTAGTTATTAAGTTCTGACGATTCTCTTTCCAAAACATGTCTCGTTTACCATCTCCTATCCAACACTGTGACCATAATCCAATTCAGTCCTTGGAGTAACAGTCAGGAGCCTCCTAGCCGGTCTGCCTTCCCTCTCTCCCCATTACAGAATGCACCTGACCCTACCACCATATTCCTCTCTAAGGAAATCATTGTCACCTAGATCTGATGAAATCCCTTTTCTATGAATCAACATAGTAAAAGCCCGTTCTCCACGCATCACTAGATGCTGACTGCTACAGAAATCTGCACTCCAGGGATGCCTGGGTAGCTCAGTCGGTTAAGTGGCTGCCTTCAGCTCAGGTCATGATCCCAGACTCCTGGGATCAAGTCCTGCATCAGGCTCTTTGCTCAACAGGGAGCCTGTTTCTCTCTCTTCCTCTGCCTGCCACTCTACCAGCTTGTGCTCTCTCCCTCTCTCTCTCTCTGACAAATAAATAAATAAAATCTTTTTTAAAAATCAAAAAAATAACAAAAATAAAAATAAAATAAAATAAAATAAAATAAAGAAATCTGCACACCTAACTAGGCATTTAGACCCCAAGTATTTTTCTAGCTCTGTTTCCTGAGGGTGTTTTGTGCTCATTTTTTAACTTTCCAATTACACTAGATGTTTCTTAAAGGTCGATTATTGTCTAACCCATCTTTTTATTTTCAAAAACTCTTAGCATGGTGTCTTGCACACAGAAGATGGGCACCTGCGTGGCTCAGTCAGTTAAGCCTCCGACTCCTGATTTCTGTTCAGGTCACGGTCTCAGGGTCGTGAGGGCAACGCCGCACTGGGCTCCATGCTCAGCGTGGAGTCTGCTTGTCCCTCTCACTCTGCTCCTCTCCCTGCTTGTGTGCACTCTCTCTCTCAAATAAATAAATATCTTTAAAAGAAAATCTTTAAAAGAAGAAATGTTCACTGAATCCATGAACATACAACAATAAATATTAACATAACTTAAATATCTAATTATCTCATACAAGAAAAGTGAAAATGAAAAGTGTTTTTTCTCATTCAAGCAGCCTGAGGAAAAAGAAGTTAGGAAAACCAAATGCTGTTACTGATGGTAAAAGTTTATTCTGAAATAGTCTGCTCCACCAGAGTTTCAGTTCCAAACATGTTCTCATTCCCACCTCCATCCTTATGTCCTAGTCTCCCCACTTACGTGAGGTACATTCCTCACCCTCAAGATGACACTGCCTCAAATTCAATATCCCAAGCGACCTGATTTCAAACGGGATACAAATGGCTTAAGTATCTTGATGCCGCTTATTCAGAGAATGGCCTTAACAATAACAATGTAAGAAAAAAATTACAATGTCAAGAAGTCGTACAATTTATTTCATTGATCTGGGCTGCAGCTTCCCCACCACTGAAACTTAATAAACACTTCATCTTTGCGAACCCACAGGAAAATCTGTAGTGTTTTAAATCATACATAATCAATAGAAGTTCAGTCTTTAGAATTCTTGTCTACCGCCTTTTCTTCCACTTGAATACTACTAAGGGAGAATACATGTTCTGTAATATCATAAAGAGGGTATTTAACATCATTTTAAAGATGTTTAAATCTTTTTCTTTAAAATTTTTTTTGGTGTCAGCAAAAAGTAGAGACTATGTTTAACACCTTTCATGAAAATCTTATGTGAATCTTTAAAAGAGTCACAAAATATGAAGATTTTTTTAATCTGAGTAAACAAAAAAATATTCTTACAGGAAATTAGGAAATTATTATTTCTTTTTTCCCCCAGATTCAACCCAGAATTACTGCAGGAGCTATACTATAACTGGCCACACCAGACCTTTGATTTCTGGATAGGATTTTTAAGGGCCATGGAGACAAATTAAAACATGATTGCTAAGGTTTTGTGTTTTTTTTCTTAAGTTTTTAAAAATTCCTTGTTGTAAAGTTTCATGTCGTGTAATCACATTTGGTGGCAAGAAAAGAAAAGGCCCAAACTGACCACTCCACCTCATTCTATCACCCAAGCTAATCGACTTAAGAAGTGACTAGAATGAGCTTTTAGATACTCTCTAATCATCAGTATCCTTACTTGCAATTTTGATTCTTTTTTTTTTTTAAGTAGGCTCCACACCCAGCTTTGAGCCCAATGCAGGCTCTGAACTCACAACCCTGCGATCAAGACCTTAATCAACATCAAGAGTTGGATGTTCAACCTATTGAGCCACCCAGGCGCCTCCCTTACTTGCAATTTTGAGATCCATAACAATTAACTGGTAGCATTTAGGGGAAGACTAAATTATATATTGTATGTAAATCACTCAGCATGTCTGGCACATAGTGAATGCTACATAATGAATAATCCTTGTTCTTATTTATAGATTCAGAAAAAGCATTTAACACAATTCGAAATCTACTTACGGTAAAAACTCTCAACAAAGGAGGTATAGAGGGAATGTACCTCAAAAGAACAAAACCCATCTATGACAATCCCACAGCTAAATCACAGTCAATCATGGACAGGCAAAATCTTTTTCTCTAAGATCAGGAACAAGACAAGGATGCCCGCTCTTGCCATTTTTGTTCAACATAGTATTGGAAGTCCTAGTCATAACAATTAGGCAATAAAGAGAAATAAAAAGCATCCAAATGTGAAAAGGAAAAAGTAAAACTGTCACTATTTGTACATGACATGACATGACATTATACAGATAATCCTCAAGACTTCACCAAAAAACTGTTAGAAGTAATATATGAATTCAGTAAAGTTGCAGGATACAAAATCAATTTACAAAGATCTGTTGCAATTCTATAGACCAATAATGAACTATCAGAAAGAGAAATTAAGAAAAAATCCCATTTATAATTACATCAAAAAGAATAAAATATCTAGGAATAAATTTAACCAGGAGGTAAAGGCCTATACATTGAAAACTATAAGACATTGATGAAAGAATATGAAGATGACACAAATAAATGAAAATATATTCTGTGCTCACTGACTGGAAGATTTAATCTTGTTAAAATGTCGATACAATCCAAAGCAATCTACAGATTCAATGCAATCCCTATCAAAATTCCAGCGACATTTTTCAGAAATAGAACAAACAATTCTAAAACCTGTATGGAGCCACAAAGACTCTGAATTGCCAAAGCAATCCTCAGAAAGCTAAGAACAAAGCTGGAAACATCATGATCCCTGATTTCAAAGTATATCAACAAAGCTATAGTTATCAAAACAGTATGGTACTGGCATAACAACAGATATATAGATCAATGGACTAGACCAGAGAGTCCAGAAATAAGTCCAAGCACATAGAGTCAATTAATTTATGACAAAGGAGCTAAGAACATACAATAGGGAAAGGACAGTCTCTTCAATAAATGGTACTGGGAAAACTGGAAAGCCACATGCAAATGAATGAAACTAGACTACTATATTACACCATACATAAAAATTAACTCGAAATGGATTAAGGACCTGAATGTAAGCCTGAAATAATAAAACCCCTAGAAGAAAACATAAACCATAAGCTCCTTGACATTGGTCTTGGTGATGAGTGTTTGGATATGACACCAAAAGCAACAAACACAAAAATAAACCAACGGAACTACTTCAAACTAAAAATCTTCTGCATAGCAAAGGAAGCCATCAACAAAACGAAAAGGCAACCTACTGAACGGGAGAAAGTATTTGCAAATCGTATATCTGTTAAATGCTATTATCCAAAATACCTAAAGAATTCATACAACTCAATGGCAAAAAACAATCCAATTAAAAAATGGGCAGAGCATCTGAACAGACATTTTCCCAAAGAGGACATACAGATGGCCAACACATACATGAAAAAATGCTCAACATCCTTAGTCATCAGGGAAATGCAAATAATCAAAACCACAGTGAGATATCACCTCACACCTGTCAGAATGGCTATTATCAAAAAGAAGGAAGGAAGGAAGGAAGAAAGAGAGAGAGAGAAAGAAAAAGAAAGCGAGAGAGAAAGGGAGAGAAAGGGAAGGAAGGAAGGGAAGAAAGGAAAGAAGGGAGGGAGGGACAAGACAGGACAAACAAATGAACAAGTGTTGGCAAGGATGTGGAAAAAAGGGAATCCTTGTTGATGGCAATGTAAATTTGTGAAGCCATTACAGAAAACCATTCCCAAAAAACTAAAAATGGAAGTATCATATGATCCAGCAATTCCAGTTCTGGGTATTTATCCACAGAAAATGAAACAATAACTTGAAAAGATATATGTACCCTCATGTTTATTGCAGCATAATTTACAATGGCCAAGATATGGAAACATCCTAAGTGTCCACTGATGAATGAATGAATAGATAAAGAAGATGTGAGATATGCGTGTGTGTGCGTGTGTGTCTGTGTGTGTGTGTACACACATTCACACTGGAATATGACTTAGCCATAAGAAAGGATGTAATCTTGGGCGCCTGGGTGGCTCAGTGGGTTAAAGCCTCTGCCTTCTGCTCAGGTCATGATCTCAGGGTCCTGGGATCGAGGCCTATATCGGGCTCCCTGCTCGGCAAGGAGCCTGCTTCCCCCTCTCTCTCTGCCTGCCTCTGCCTACTTGTATTCTCTCTCTGTGTCAAATAAATAAATAAAATCTTAAAAAAAAAAAAAAGAAAGGATGTAATCTTGCCACATGCAACAACATGGATTGACCTTGAGATCATTATGCTAAGTGAAATAAGTCAGACAAAGACAANAAGGATGTAATCTTGCCACGTGCAACAACATGGATTGACCTTGAGATCATTATGCTAAGTGAAATAAGTCAGACAAAGACAAATACTGTATGCTCTCACTTATATGTGGAACCTAAAAACAAAAATAACAGGCTCATAAATAGACAGAACAGATCGGTAGCTGTCAGAGGCAGGGGAGAATGGCGGAAGGGAGTCAAAAGTCACAAACTTACAGTTAAAAGATAATTAAGTCATGATGATATAATGTACAGCACGGTGATTATAGTTAATAATACTTCATTATATATTAGAAAGTTGCTAAAAGAGCAGATCTTAAAATTCCTCATCACAAGATTTTTTTTGTGACTGTGTGTGCTGACAAATGTGAACTAGATTGTGTTGATTTCTCAATATATACAAATATTGAATCACTATGTTGTTCACCTGAAAATAATATATTATATGTTAATTATACCTCAATAAGAAAAAACAATGAATTGGCCTTCCCTAAAGAAACAGACTGGCAACGATAAGAGGAACTAGGAAAGGAAAACCTACGTACTTAAAACTTGTACTTAAAATATACTGCAATCTGTATGCAAGTAATTGGAATTATATTATTACTTCATATTAATCCAAAACTGTAGACATTTTCAACTTTTCAGGATGGTGAAAATGCTTTCTCTTACTCGTGGTAGTGCTTTCATAAACCACATGCATTTGTCAAAACTCAATCTAACTCGGGCGCCTGGGTGGCTCAGTGGGTTAAAGCCTCTGCTTTCGGCTCAGGTCATGATCTCAGCGTCCTGGGATCGAGGCCTGCATCGGGCTCTCTGCTCGGCAGGGAGCCTGCTTCCTCTTCTCCCTGTCTCTCAGCCTGCCTTTCTGCCTACTTGTAACCTTTCTCTCTGTGTCAAATAAATAAATAAAATCTTTAAAAAAAAAAAACTCAGTCTAACTCTACGCATGAAAAGACCAAATTCTACGTACTGCAATTAACCTGAATTTTAAACACGTAACCTCTTCTGAAGCCAGATATCCCTCTTTTCCAACAAATATGGTATACTAGGAAAAGTATTCAATTCCAAGTTTCAACAGTTTAAAGATTTCACTCAAAACTCAAAACAGTTTAAAGATTTTTATTTTATTATTTATTCATTTGACACAGAGAGAGAGATTACAAGTAGGCAGAGAGGCAGGCAGAGAGAGGAGGAAGCAGGCTCCCCGCTNCCTGATGTGGGCCTCGATCCCAGGACCCTGGGATCATGACCTGAGCCGAAGGCAGCGGCTTTAACCCACTGAGCCACCCAGGCGCCCAAAACTCAAAACAGTTTAAAGATTTTACTATGAATTGGGCAAACAAGAAGGTATTCCAATTTCACTAATGGAGAAACTGAGGCCCCCTCAGGGAAATGATCTGTGTGACTTCCTACATTGTGACTGTCAGGCCACCTTCGTTGCGAGCTGGAGTCATGGCACGGAGCCCCATTGAGCCCCACATCGTTTGCTCAACACCAAGGCATTAAGCAAGTTCTCAGTCCCTTCAGCTGTGGAATGAGGAAATCAGACTCATGTGCTAAGGTCCCCTTAAATTTCAACATTCTGATTTTATATTCTACTAGAGATTTGAAATATAATTTAAACATGCTTTAAAAAACCAAGATTTGAAACTTCCTTAATCAGAGAATTGAGCCTAACACTATTAAAAAAAGAAAGAAAAAACCTAGGAAAATCCAATTTACAGAAGAAGAGATAGATAATAATGGGGTGTTCAAAGATTACAGTTGCAATGCATCATTTCCCAAAGGCTCTCCTACAGAGTCTCCAAAACAAAACAATTTTCCATGGTTAAAACCAGTTCCATTGCTGCTGACCACATTCCCCTAGAAAAATGAGGATTACACTCCGCGGCATGGAACAGAAACTCAACTATAAGAATTTCACCAAATCAGGCTTTATGTTTCTACAAGAACAAAGCCCAAAGATGAAGAGTTCAAGCTCGTAGAGTAGCTTCCTGAGGCCATCAATAGCTCCGTCAATCTTTCTGATCTGCAAATCCTACTATGTGGCTTTTGTTTTCGTGGCACAGGTTGGGTACTGCTACTGCAGGCAGGAGAAAGTGGGCACTGGCANCTATAAGAGTTTCACCAAATCAGGCTTCATGTTTCTACAAGAACAAAGCCCAAAGATGAAGAGTTCAAGCTCGTAGAGTAGCTTCCTGAGGCCATCAATAGCTCCGTCAATCTTTCTGATCTGCAAATCCTACTATGTGGCTTTTGTTTTCGTGGCACAGGTTGGGTACTGCTACTGCAGGCAGGAGAAAGTGGGCACTGGCAAAGGTATGTGCCAGCCTCCTTAGGTCCTGTTTATTGAGAAACCAGTACCTTTCCCAGAAGTCCCCACTCTGCAAAGACTTGGACTGCTTATCTTACTGGCCACCACTGGGTCACGTCCAGTGGCAAAGCAGCCTGGGGAGGTGAGAATTTTTAACTGGGGACATTGCCACCTAACGGAATATCAGAATTCCCAAAAGAAACAAGGGATTGAATGTTTGTTTAGCAACTTAAAAGGTCCATCCTATTTATCTTAGAAACCCAAAAATGCCTGTTTGATTTCAAGGGCTCTGAGACACTATAAAGAAACCAGTCTCCCTTTTTTAAACACAATACTTCTCAAACTTATTTGAACACCAAATGCCTTATTTCCTTTGAATGGCCTGTTGAGACACCGTTTGGTGCAACACATCTTGGGAAATACTGCTTTGGGAACTAAAAGAACGGAAAAAAAGTCTACTCTTATGAAAGAGTCCGTTCTCATACACAGAAAGGTAAAAGGAATAGGTTGCCTTGCGACAGAGGGTTCTGGAAACAGAATGACTAAAGTGATAACAGAATTCTACAATCAGAATCTGATGCGTTTCCACTTTCTCTTATAAAGTCACAATTCCAGTGAGAAAAAGCTTTTCTCATTCCCTGCCTTCAGACGATGGGCCACGCCTCATTTCCTACTCTTCCATTCACCCCTTCTCGATTCCCCCAACTGTCATTTCCTTATGTAACTTCCCTGCCTTCTCACATCTCAGGCTGGCCTTTCAGTGTCCATTCCAGAGTGGTTCCAAAGTATCCCTCAGCTTTCTTCTCCTGTTTTCTTGTCATACCACCAAAACACTTAGGGGTTTAGCATTTATTTGAACCAACCCTTCCTGTATATTTCCTACTCAATCTTTTCCACCACCATTCTTTGATACCTCCCAGAGGCTGCTGTTAATTAAACATTGTCATAAATGCCGGTATCACTTCCAAGGAAAAATGACCCTATTTTTAGAAATAAAGCAGGAAAAAAAATCAAAACATTTTTCATTTTGATTCTAAACCGCTCAAAAGAAAAGCCATTCAACATATCCAGTTCCATTAAAATATTTGTTTCTTTTCATTCATTTGAGANATTTGAGAGTTTAAAAAAAAAAGGAGGGCGCCTGGGTGGCTCAGTGGGTTAAAGCCTCTGCTTTCGGCTCAGGTCATGATCTCAGCGTCCTGGGATCGAGGCCCGCATCGGGCTCTCTGCTCAGCAGGGAGCCTGCTTCCTCCTCTCCCTGTCTCTCTGCCTGCCTCTCTGCCTACTTGTNTTTGAGAGTTAAAAAAAAAAAGGAGAGGGTAGACTATATTTTTCACATTTCCCAACACCATCCATTTCCACAGTGCACATAGAGATTACTTTGCCAAAAAATCCAATGCACCCCTTTTTCTGGAAGAGAAGTGAGAAAATGCCATCTTTTATTTCCTTAAGAAAAAAAATTAAATAGGTCAAATAGATAAAACTTTCATGAAAAAAGGCAACACTTCATTTAAGTCATTAAAGGGAAATGTGTTTAAACTCCCCAGTGGAATTCCACGCTCCCTACCAGGAAAGGATTATTCACTGCTGACTTTAAAGAACCAGACACAGCTTATCACACTACTTTATGAAGACACTGAATGGAACCAAACCCCACGGAGTCTCTTACCCTTCTGTTTTCTAGAAACCAGGAAAAGAAAAGCAATTGAGAACATTCACTCCTCCAGCAGACAGGCCTCTAGAAAGTCAAAGGACCACATAACATTCGGATGCCCTAAAAAGACATTTTGTGCCATGGTCTGGCTAAAGGGATTGTCTATCTTCTTTAGAGGCTGTCATCACTCACAAAAGAGAAGGCATGGCCAGCTCACTCCAAGTCAGAAATTTGGACAGTATCACTTCCGGTCCAGCAGGTCATTTCCCAAATTGCTTCTGGAAAGAAGGCTGGATCCTCCCAACCACCAAGGGAGCCGCTCCCTCCGATCATGCCGCTCAGCCTCACTCCCACGCTTAGTTACCCGTGACCCCAGCCATCCTTTCCCGTGATTTGACACCCACAGCCCCATCCTCCCACGCCACCTTTTTACTGGACCCCTTAAAACCACATCTCACCCCAACCTCTCTTCCTGTCTTGGCTGGCACTGGAACGTTTGGTGGAAACCCACTACAGCCTCTTCTTATTCCCCAAAGCCAAAATAACTGTCCCCACCCCTGGGCACAACTTCCATCTACAGCTAAGGATCATTAGAAAATTCCTTGAAGACCTTATCGAATGGCTCCATCTTCCTTGAGACACCAAGTGCAGCTGTCATTCTGAATGGCCTTAGAATTCACCAAGCACACTGCTTGGTCCGTTCGGTGTCCTCATGCTGTCACCTCCTTCTCTGCACTACTGCCTTCCTCTCAAAGAGCTATCCTGGACTTTCCCATCCCCACTCAGAACTGTTCCACATCTGACCATTCCCCCAGACATCTCACCCCACTGTCCTTTCATCCTCCATCAACTCCTTCCCCCTCAGCTCTCTCTCACAGCTTCCCCCCCTACACCCATTCTCCTAGCTCCCTTTTGGCTCCATTTTGCCAGTCCTTTCACTTTCTACTTCTCTGACCAGCCTCTTTCTTCACCTCCCTTCTCCCTCTACCCATCTCCTCCCCTGTTTTTCTCTCCAAGACGCTCAGCACCACGGAGAAAAACACACACCCACTAAAGCTGATGTCTTAACAGATTCATGGTCTCTATTCTCCCATCCAAGTACTAACCAGGCCCGACCCTGCTTAGCTTCCGAGATCAGACGAGATCGGGCGCGTTCAGGGTGGTATGGCCATAGACCACGGTCTCTATTCTCAAGAGCTCCTCACAGCCCCCCAGCAATCCTGCTCAGCTCTTCCCTCAGTCTCCTCAAAGGCTATTTCAAACCTTGTGCTCCATTTTACCTGAACTTCAGAGACCATCACCTCCATCTCTCCCCACTACACCCTCAGAAAATGGCCTCACCTCCTACTTCACAGAGAATAAAGTAAGAATACTTTCAACTTCCTGCTCACCCCCAAACTCACCTGCATCTGTATCCTTCCTCCTTCCTCCTACCTCAAACCAACATGCACCCTGGCTCAGGACTCTCCTGACTTCGCAGGCCCCAGCTCCAGTCATTAATTCTCTCCTACACCCTCACACATCCCTCTCTACCAGCTCCTCCCATCATCATTTTAACATCCCAATGCTCTACCATCTTGGGGAAGAAAAAAAAAAAAAGAAATCTTGCTTCAAACCTCCTGTTCTGTTATTCTTTTCTTCAAAGACAAAGCAATATCTCTCCCATCTCCATTCTCCACTCTACCAGCTTTGGGCTCTTTCCCCACACCCCCCAGAGAAAGTCCCCTAGGCACGGTCACCAGCAAGGTCTTAGATACCAAACTCCACAAATATATTTCAGACCACGCTTCACTCACTCCCCTGGAATATCATCCCTCAGCTTCCTACGACCACAGACACTCCTGGTTTTCCTTGTATCTGCCTAGCTAATCTTTTCCCCCACCAGACATCCCTGCTTTCAAACTGTGCATCTTCAACTTACATCAGGAAATCAACTTAGAGCAGGGTTTCGCAACGTTGGTATTATTGACATTTGGGGCTGCAGAATTCTTCGCTGCGAGGGGTTGTCCTGTACCGTCCAGACTGTTCAGCAGCCTCCCTGGCGTCTACTCACTAGATGCCAGTCGTGACAATCAAAAATGTCTCCAGACATCATCCAATTGGCATCACTCCCGGTTGAGAACTACTGACTTATAAGATCACAACCAATATATATTTTTTTAATGAAATGAAATAAAATGGAAACTACCAGGGTGTATCTACTAAGAAAAAACAAAGATCTTTCATGCAACTTTTGTTTCTCTGTCTTGTTTGTATTTGTATACATGTATACATGTGGAATATAAAATTTCTTTCTGTGGGTCAGAATCAAAAGACTTTAAATTCACTGCCTTACATGTTAACATCCCCAAAGCTCTATTCTGTCCCTTTTTAAATCATTCAGCAATGCAAAAAGGCCTAAAGAGACACACAGGGGACACTTACGAACTTAGCACCTGCTCAAAAAACAAAGCATTATCAACCAGATGCAAGACCCCTGGGGTTGCCACCCCTCCCCCGTACTCCTGGCAACCACAACTCTATTTTGGCATTTTCCCCCTATTTCTACAACATTTGGATGTGGGTCCTTAGACAACATATACAGTACAATTTTGCTCCATTTAAAATCTTTTAAAAGAACACCATGTCATACATGCTCTTTGGCCACTTGCTTTTTTCTCTTCATATTACATTTGAGAGATTTATCCATGTCGGTATGCGCTATTCAAACGCGTTCATTTTCACTGCATTATAGTATTCCGCTGAATGACTCTGGCACAATTTATTCATTCTTCACATTCGTGGGCATATCATCAACGGTGCTCTAATCCTCTGTATGCATTATAGTCTAGTGCAAATGTGTGACACATCTACTTGGATACATGCTCGGGATAGAATTACTACCCCCTCTAGGGCACATTCATCATTATTATTGCATAACAAATTGTTTATAGATGCTATAGAGGTTGTACTTGTCTGTACGCTCAACATACTGATATTTAGTAGTCCTTCCAGATAATCTGAAATCAAATGCTGCCTCAATGATGATGTGCCATACATATCTTCTCCCTGTCCATGGGTCTTCCTCCCCTCCTTGGTATCTTCTCTCCCCCTGTGGCCTCTGTTGCCTTCTCCATGGTGACCATGGGCTGCTCTCCATACCTGCAAACCAGTTCTCTTTTCTGGCCTCCAGATCTATGGGGCCAATTGCCTGCTGGCCATCTCTCCTGCCTCTAGGTATCTCAAATTCAGCTGTCCCAAACTACATGTGTTACCATCCCCACCAGCCCTGGACCGCCTGCATTCCCTGGTTCAGGGGAAAACAGTGCCATTCATTCTCACATCCAATGATCCTTTTGTTCTCTCGTTTCAAACCTGTCCATCACCTAGTTGTATCAATTCAACTTTCACATTACAGGGATTTTTTTTTCACTGCAATCCACCTCCAGTATAAAATTACCTTATTTCTGAACACCATCTCTGAGTTGAATTCTATACTGTGGGCTCCTTGTTCCCAACCTTTCAACTTCAATCTGTTCTCTAAAAAACAGCCAGCCCTAGAGGCACCTGGGTGGCTCAGTCGGTTGAGCTTTGGACTCTTGATTTTGGCTCAGGTCATGATCTTGGGGTCATGAGATCAAGCTCCATGACGGCTCCATACTTAATGCAAAGTCTGCTTGAGATTCTCACTCTCCCTCTGCCCCTCCCTCTGCTCATGCTCTCTAAATGCATACATACATAAAACCCTAAAAAAAGAAAAAGCCAGCCCTAGAAATCCCATTATTATTTATCCAAGAGAAATGAAAACAGACATCTACAAGAAGCAAAAAAAAAAGAGACTCGTATTAAGAATGTGTACAGCACCCATATTCATCAAAGTCAGAAACTAAAAACAACCCAATGTCCACCAACAGAAAATGGATGAAAAACCATGATTACTCCATAAAATGGAATATTCCTCAGCCATAAAAAGGAGCTACTACTTATAAATTCAATGACGTGGATGAGTTTCAAACTATGCACACTGAAAGAAGCCAGACACAACAGAGCACCCGTTGTGAGACACCATTTACATGAGGTCCAAGAAAGACCTAACTGGAGATAGAAGTCAGAAGCTGGATTTCTGGACGTGACAGTTGAATGGTTGAATGGAAAGGGACATGAGGGAACTCTCTGGGGTAATGGAGATGTTCTTTTTTTTTTTTTTAAGATTTCTTTATTTTATTTATTTTAAAGAGAGACAGTGTCCAAGCAAGGGAGGGGCAGAGGGAGAGGGAAAGGATCTCAAACCAACTCTGTGTTGAGCATGAAGCCCGATGCAAGGATTTGATCCCATGACCTCAACATCATGACCCAGGCCAAAATCAAGAGCTGGACACCCAACCTACTGAGCCACCCAAGAGCCCCGGTAATGGACATATTCTATAACTGGTTTGGCGTGGTGGTGACATGAGTATATACAATGGTCAAGTCATCAACCGATCCGCCCATTGACCAAAACCTGGCCATTTTTACTATATGTGATTATATATCAAATAGATACATTGATCTACTTATTTATGTTTAAAGCCAACTAGAACAAACTTGCTAAAATTAAAATCTGACCAATTTAGTTCCCTACTTAAATTTTTTTCCAAGAGCCCCATGACAAAGGCCTTTGAAATGTCATATCTACTTACCCTCCAATGTCCACTCTTATCCTTCTTCCCACACCTTTCCTCAGGGGCTACACTGCTCTCACACTGAAGTTCTTGTACTTTCTCAAGCAGAAAGTTCTCGTACTTTCACCTCTGGCCCCCTGTGACTAACCTGACGTGGCCAACTCCTACTGTCTTTGAAGTCTCAGTGTGGATTTCACTTCCTCCAAGAAATTTTCCCAATCCCCCCAACACTGGATTAGGGGTCTCCCCTGGGTTCCTGCAACATCCTGTGTTTATTGATACCACAATCTCCTTTACTGGAAATTTACTTGTCCATCTGCTCCAGCAGAATATAAACTCCGTGAGGACGGGGCCAACTGCTGGATGTGCCCAGAGTTGAGGAGGGCATGTGTACAATTAATGTTTGTTCAATGGGCGAATGAAATACTCAAAAACTATTTTCTCCTCAAGGTAAACATGGAAGGATAGAAACTCACAATATCAATATTTAAGGCAATATAACTTCCAAAGAGAAAAAGGTAAATGTGTCATAGTTAATACTTCAGTAACCACATAAACACAGGAAATTATATTGTATCAAGATCTGCTACAAACGGGTGCCTGGGTGGCTCAGTGGGTTAAAGCTTCTGCTTTCGGCTCAGGTCATGATCTCGGGGTCCTGGGATCGAGGCCCGCATCGGGCTCTCTGCTCGGCGGGGAGCCTGCTTCCTCCTCTCTCTCTGCCTACTTGTAATCTCTCTCTCTCTCTCTCTCTCTCTGTCAAATAAATAAATAAAATCTTTAAAAAAAAAAAAAAGATCTGCTACAAACAAAAAGGAAAAAAAGTAAGACAAACAGATTCAGCTAACTCTTACTCCAAAAGTGAAGATAAAAGGAAATTGGAAGTCATCCTAGGTAAATAAATAAATCTCAGGAAAGGCACATTGAGTAAAGAGAAGACTCTTTGATGAATACAAAAGCGGTCACTTCTTCAGCTGATTTTAGGGCAGCTGAGAGTTAGTCCAACAAACCTCTCAGAACTGTGTAAATTCCAGCAGAAGCAGCAAGGAGCCAGCAATGATCTGGAACCGTACCAAGAGCTCAAAAGCATCAAGTCTAGACACCTCAAATTCCCCTGAGAGTGATCTGGCAGCTTGCCTATGGCCAAGATCCCTGCTGACCCCAATTTCTTATTTTCCGTCATCATTTTTTGGATGGATCACTAAGAAGTCAACTTTAAGAGAAGCAGTTTCAGCCACCATCTTTCACACCTCAGAGGGGCACCGCCCGTCCTTTGTAAGGGAAAGAAATGGACTAGTGTTAAATGGAAAGTGAAATGAATTCCTTAAATATCAGGAAGCAGAGACTATAAGTAAAGCTCTTCCTTTAGCACTTCTTGCTGCCAAATGAATTCCCAAAGCAAAAAAGTGCTGGCTCTATTTATTCAAGTGCTATCTGATTTGCCAGAATATTTCAGAATATTCCAGAACCATTATCAGCTGCTGCTTATCAGCAAGACTTCTCTTTCTTCCTCCTCCTCCAAGTCAAGATCTCAATGTATGGCCCGATATTAAAAGTGACACATTTCCCTCTATAATTTCTTTTAAACCCTCCTAGATCCCTGTGCCTCCTTAAGCCCTCTGGCTCCATTATCAATATCTGAGCGTGGCAGCCAAAATCTTCAGAACAATACACTTAACAGGGTAGACCTATTTGTGGGGTAAAATTGAAAAGCAAAAAAGGAGACAAATGAATCAAAAAAGTGGCCACCACCGTCATTCCAAACAAACACGCACTGTGTCACACAGTATCAAAGAGCAAATACCCATCACAACTGGCTAACCCACAGTTTCGTTCATTTCCACTTTTTTTATTGTGATTACACACATGTAATGAAATTTACCATTTAACTATTTTTAGGTGTAAAATTAGGGGAAATTATATTCACAATGTTGTGCAACCATCATTATTATCTACTTCCAAAACTTTTTTTTTTAAGATTTTATTTATTTATTTGACACAGACAGAGAGATCACAAGTAGGCAGAGAGGCAGGCAGAGAGAGAGGAGGAAGCAGGCTCCCTGCTGAGCAGAGAGCCCGATGTGGGGCTCAATCCCAGGACCCTGAGATCATGACCTGAGCCGAAGGCAGAGGCTTTAACCCACTGAGCCACCCAGGCGCCCCCTAAAACTTTTTTTTATCATCTCAGAAACTCTGTAACCATTAGCAATAACCCTCCTTCCCCCTGTTTGCAGGCCCTGGAAGCCTATAGTCCCCTTTCTGTCTCTCTGAATTCATCTAACTGCAATCATGATATATGTCTCTTGTGCCTGGCTTATTTGACTTAGCAGAGCGTTTCCAAGATTCACCATGATGTAGCCTGTGTCAGAACTTCATTCCTTTTTTTGGTAAACAATACCACATGGTATAGATACACCATATTCCGTTCATCCATTCGTCTGTGGAGGAACACTCGGGTTTCTTCCCACTTTGGGGCTCTTGTGAATAACGGTGCCATGAACACCAGCGTACAAGGGTATGAATTCCTATTTTCAATTCTTCTGAGTTTACACCTAAGGCTGGAACTGCTGGATCATGTAATACATGATAAAGTCTATTTAATAGTTTAAAAGGAAAAAAAACTTAGTATTTTTCCTGATTACAAAAATATTGCATATTCATTATGGAAAATCTGAAAAATAATTATACCATCCAAAGAAAAACACTGTCAGTATTTTGGAATAGTCCCTTAAAGTCTTACTGTCTGGTTATATGCATGCACAGAGTCAGACACACATGGATATTTTACCCAAAACCATCTTTTTTTTCCCCACTTAACATTGTATCAAAAGCATTAACTCCACTGTCATTAAATCTTCTTCAGAAACATCACTCAAGGGGCGCCTGGGTGGCTCAGTTGGTTAAGCATCTGCTTTCAGCTCAGGTCATGATCCCAGGGTCTTGGGGAGTCTGCTTTTCCTCTCCCTCTGCCTCTGCCTCTCCCTGCTGCACCCACGCCCTCCCCACCTCCGTCTCAAATAAATAAATAAAATCTGTTTTAAAAAGAAGAAATAGCTGCACCTGGATGGCTCAGTGGATTAAAGCCTCTGCCTTCAGCTCAGGTCATGATCTCAGGGTCCTGGGATCGAGCCCCGCATCGGGCTCTCTGCTCAACAGGGAGCCTGCTTTCTCCTCTCTCTCTGCCTGCCTCTTTGTTTACTTGTAATCTTGCTCTCTCTGTCAAAATCTTTAAAAAAATAATAAATAAATAAATAAAAAGAAGAAATACCACTTAGTATCGGAATAATTTTCATCAAGTGGGCACAGCATAACTTTCCCAACCTTCCCCAATTTAAGCTAGTCTCTCATTTTCATGATCATAAATAACACCTCAACGAATATGTTCCTGCCTTGTTTCTTGCGCACTTCTCTGATTGCTGTCTTAAGTATGTTAAGAGCAGAATCATTTAGAATCACCAGGTCAAATAATATGAACATGCTCAAGGCTAGAGATAAAGATTATCCATCTGTCTTCCATAAAAGTCATATGAATCTGCATGCCTACCAGCAAGGCTAAACAGCTTTTATTTAATATAAAAATAAATAATTAAAATAAAAATATTTTAAGACATTATTAATAAAAAATTATTTAAAATAGTATTTTAAAAACTGCTTCAAAACTGGTAAGACTGTATGGTAACAATTTTCTTTCCTATCTTCCTAAGACTGGATGACCTGAGGTATTAGGTATCTATGAAAACAACTTTACAAATGATAATCCTTATTTTAAATTAACCTATTAAAGCATTCTTATTTTCACTATAGATATGTGAAAAGATTTCTATAAAACCGTCACCTTCCTGATGGCTGCCCTCACTCCCATACTTCCCCCCTGTCCTCTTCACTCAAGCCTGATTAGACAAAGAGGCAACACCAATGTCTAAAACATATTTACTTAGGGAAGACGCAGTACTTGGGTTTTAGTAGAAAGGGCAGGTCCACCTCAACCACTTTACCAACAAACACATAAAAGAACCAAACAGTGATTTAAAAACAAAAACAAAAATCCCACTTGCAGCACTGACTTGTTGCTGGGCGACATCTCCCCTCCCCCATCCCCTTCCCCAACCTAATTCAGTTACTTTACTTGAAAGCAGGGAATAAGCCGCACCAACAAAGGAGGATTTCCCAAATTTCCCTCCCTCATCAGCCAAGGAGATGTCAAATTCCCACCACAGGACTTCTGGTCCAACTTTACAGTCCCCAGCCATAGGCACCAGCAACCATGGGCCTCAGAGTCCCCAAAGACATGCTCCGGGGACACCATCTGGACCACAGCCTCCAAATGATGGTCAGCAGAAGATCCAAGAGCCAGCCTTCCGGGCCATTAGCCCATGGGGCTTGGCCAGAACAAGACATTGGCTTTTGCTTTTATTTGGGGGTGGGTTTTTTTGTTTGGTTGGTTTTGGGGTTTTTTTTTTTTTTTTTGGCTTGTTTGTTTTTTAATTAATTGCCATTCTTTTTTTTTTTTTTAATTTTTTTTTAAAGATTTTTATTTATTTATTTCACAGCGGGAGAGAGATCACAAGGAGGCAGAGAGGCAGGCAGAGAGAGAGAGAGAGGGGGAAGCAGGCTCCCTGCCAAGCAGAGAGCCCGATGCGGGCCTCGATCCCAGGACCCTGAGATCATGATCTGGGCCGAAAGCAGAGGCTTTAACCCACTGAGCCACCCAGGCGCCCATTAATTAGTTGCCATTCTTAAAAAGAGAGAGAGAGAGAGAGAAACAGAGAGAGCTTTTCCTAAAAATCTGTATCTCTGGTTCCTCTGGTTATCTGAGGATCTCAGCACTGGGCCCCTGTTCCCAACCACACAGTGACAAGAGGCCAGAGCTGAGAAGCAGGTGCCTGTCCCATGCCAGGCGTCCCAGTCACCTTCTCAAATGCTCAGACCACAGAGCTGGGGTCAGCAGCCCTTGGCCACTGAGCTCGCGGTGTGTCTAACACCCTTGCTTCTGTGAAGGCCTGGGCCCTGCAGAGCATCTGAGCTTGTGACCCTTGGACTTTATGAATCATGTGTTATGAACATATATACAGTTATTTCTCAAATGTCTGCAGGTCCTGCTATGACTAATAAAACCCAAATTCCTTAGAAGCATCACTCAATTCACACTTGCCATCAGGGATTTCCTGAAACAACAGACACTATTAAGTACTATTAAATGGAGGGTGGGGACTCAAAATGTTTTATTTTACTCAACAACCAAAAAAAGATGAGAAATCTTTCAATTAAGAATTTTTTCAAGTTTTTTTTTTGTTTTTTCTTCCTGCCTACGCTGTATAAAACATCGGGGTTCCTGATCTTGACGCTGCTGCCTCGGCCACCATGGGCAGGTGGAGGGCACAGCTGGGTGGTTCGGTGGGGTAACGTAGGCTGGGCCGGGTACAGTGGTATCAGCACCTGCCGGGGAGCGGCACACTGGCCCTTAGGAGGTGACACCAGAAAGCAAGGTACCAGTCAAGCGGTGACAGTGGGGCTGGACACTGGGCATCATTTTACTAGACCCTGGATTTGGTTCCAAGGTCCCGGGAGATCACCTAAGAGCTTTGAGGAGTCCACACACCTTGGGAAGCTCACCATGGACGTCACTGAAGATGGTCTAGAAGCGGGGCAGCAGGGCTCAGGGAGGGGAGTCCAGGTCAGGGCGAGGGGCATCCGGCCAAAGGCAAAAGGCAAGGAAGGCAGTCACAGTGAGACAGTCAAGAGAGACTGAGACAACAGGAATCAGAATGAGTCACAGAATTTCTGGCTCCAGCAACGTGGTGGATGTTAGAGTTCTCTAGTCAAAACGAGAAACCCAGGAGGGAGAGTGACAGCAGGGGGTGGAGGGGGAACTGGGGAGACAGACCAGGGCCCCGTCGGCCGAGTGTGGCAGGTGTGGACCTAGGCACAACCCAGACCAATCTTCCCACTTCTACCTGCGGATCCAGGCTGTCCACGAGCACGGGGCTCAGGGCCAAAGCTCGAGGCAACGTCCTCCACCCAACTCACCCACCAAAGGCAGCGTCAGTGGCATCACTGAGAGCAAGAAACTGAATGCTGTCTTCCTCACAAGGATGTTTGTTTGTTTATAAGTAATCTCTACCCCCAGCGTGGGGCTCGAACTCACGACCTCAAGAACCAGAGTCACACGCTCCACCCAATAAGCCAGCCAGGCACCCACTTCTTGCTGTGGGCAATGTCCACGTTCCCACTGCCAGGTCCTGCACCCACAGCAGAAGTTCCCTCCCAGCCCCTCTCTGCCTCTGCGAAGGCCACCTTCCCTCACTTGGTGATTCTTTTGACAAACACCACCTGTCCTAGAAGCAGGCTGCGGATTTGGGAGATATGGTGGGAGTCTGAAGACAAACACTGTGTGAAAGCAGCCCTCAGAAGAACCCAGCAGGGCAGGGATGAGTCCTATGTCAACACCCTACATACTGACCCAAGTGTGAGGGGCCAGAGGAGAGAAACAGAATGTCTTGCGTCATGTTCCCTAGAAGAAGAGCCTGATGTGGGGATTCCTTGTAAATGAGTGCTTGGCCGAGTGTGCTCAGGAGAACCTGGTAAGCAAGTGAGGGGAGATGCATAAGAAAGGGAAAGATGGGGGTTGTGTGGATCCCACAGAGCACTCTGTAGAGGCAAAGGGCTAGGTTTTACACCATCATTGACATCAATGATATCGGTCACTGGGTAGGTGCCACCCCTAGGTGGAGAGTGAGATACTGTCCCAGTCATCTCTGGGCTAGCGGCCTCCTATTCCCCTATCCGGCAAGCCAGAGTCTCCCAGTGAAGCATCCACATGTGAGCTATTAGCAACTCAGTCTGCAGTAGCTGTGGCTGGGGGCAGTGGCCAGGGAAAGGGCCAAGGGCACCAGCAACATCTGCACAGAATCCATTCCGGAAGTCCACGAGAGCACCATGTGGGTAGGGAAGGCGAGAGGGGTCATTCTTCATTAAGAATCTTTCCACCTTTTCACTTCCCTGGAAACTGTCCAGGAGATTAAAAAAACAACAACAACAACTCACCTCCACCAGGTAGTTGAGCACCTGGGAAAAGCCTCGGGCCTGGAATGTGACAGACATTATCACCCAGCCGAAGGCTCCCCTCCCAGGCACTGGGTTTATTGCTCCCAGTCAGGAAGAGCAGCGAGCTGTTCATTGACCTTCAACGCAGGAGCCCACTAGCCTCAGGGTGAGCCTTCCCACCACACTCAGGCAGTAAATGGGCAGTCATCCTCAGCCATAGAACTGACAACATCCTTCCAGTTTTTATGGGGCTTTTTATGCTCACTTTATAAAGTTTCATGTTTTACTTTCCAGACTTCATTGTGTATTCCCAATGTGCCCCAGGAGTGCAGCTAAATAGTTTTAATTTTCCAAGAAGTATTTCTCTGCCTCTCCTTTCCACAAAAGCATGGCTAAGAAATTGGAAAATGTTCCCCCCAAGCAAGTTTTCTGTGCAGCATATACAACCTGCCCCAAGACATTCAAGCAGGAATGAACTTAAGGAAGTTCTTCTGGTGTAAGAGCTGAAGCCGCCCCCACCCCCCCACCGTACTTCTCTTAGTGTATTTAGAGGATACATGTATGGTAATACAGAGCTGAATAAGCAAATTCCAAAGTAACAAGATCAACCGTGCAATAAAAAGCTATCTGATTATTCAGGGTAGAGGGAGAACGTCTTTGGTAAGATGCCAGAGAAATTCTGACTCACCAACCAGGTCCAAAAGGAAACAAATGCTCAAATCAATTAATTCATTAATTATGATATACTCTTTGATTAAACTCACAGATGAAGCTTCTGACAATACTAGGATGTGTTGTGGGGGGGGTGTTTCAGGTTAGTTTCTTAATCAATGCAAACCTGCCTCAACTATCATTCCTAAAATGGACACACTAATGACTTTGTGAAGGCAGGCACCAATCAGGGCACTTGACTAGCTCGGTTGGTAGGGTGTGTGACTCTTGGTCCCAGGGTTGTGGATTCGAGGCTCACATTGGGTGCAGAGACAGACAGACAGAGAGAAAGAAAGAAAGAAAGAAAGGAAGGAAGGAAGGAAGGAAGGAAGGAAGGAAGGAAGGAAGGAAGGAAAGAAAGAAAGAAAGAAAGAAAGAAAGAAAGAAAGAAAGAAAGAAAGAAAGAAAGAAAGAAAGAAAGAAAGAAAGAAAGAAAAGAAACTCACCAATCAACTGAAAAAAAACAGGAAACTAAAGGTTAAAATAGCCACGAGTAACTTTTATAGGGTACCTTGCTAGTACCCAGAACTATTCTATTCTCATGAAAACACTGTGCCACACAGTAAATATTAAAGAATATCGGGTCCATACTTCATACTCATACACCAGAATCCAGATTAAAGATTAGACTTAACTGAGTAAAGTAAAATCCCAAAAATTCCAGCAGAAAATACAGACTACATTTTGTCTACCCATAAAAGTAAATATTGAAATCTTGCCACATTAAAATGAAGAACTTTTTGACCTGAGGTCCTATCTGTAGACTGACTCAGTTTGAATCAGAGCTGGTAGCTGCTCTCAGTGAAAAATCTGAGTTGTCAGTTGTGCTGTGTGTTGAAATAGTGATCTGAGAGTTAACAATTTTTTTGAAAGTAGGTCTCAGTTGGGAAATCCTACTTAGGTCTGCTTGTGTTGGTTGCCCAGGCATCTGAGATGGGCCTGCCAGGAGTGATAGCTATTTTTGTCAGCGAACGGAGCAGCTGTCAGGAGTGGGAAGCATAATAAAGATAATATAAAAAATAAATTAGAGTTTGTTTTTCAAAAGCATCACAAATAAAATAAAATGACAAACCATGAACTAAGAAAAGATATCTGTAACACATATATTCAACAAAGGATAAGTATTCAGAATACATAAAGAACTCCTACAAACTAATGTGGAAAAGATAAATAACCTAATAAATAACTCAGCAAAAACACACTGAAAGCTGGAATTTCACAAAAGGGGAAAAGAAAATGACCATTAAAAATATGAAGAGCCCCTCTTTTCCATAGTCAGGGATACACAAATTAAAACACCAGTGACATACTATTTATACCCACTAGCCTGACAAAATAAAGAGGTCTAACATACCCAAACACTGAAAGAGGCAGAACAGTGGGAACACTTATACTCTGCTGGTAGACATGAAACTGGTACACCCACTTTAGAAAACAAGTTAGCATTATCTTATAAAGTTGAGCATCCAGATACCCTATTATCCCAAAATTCCATTTCTCTTGGTGATATACATCACCAAGAAATTCTTGCACACATGCACAAAGAGTCATGCACAAGCAGGTGCTTAGCAACAGCACTGCTCACAGCAGAAAAGGTTAAACAATCTAAATGCTCAAAACCAGGATAAGTAATTGGTGGCACATTTACGGAATGGAATACTACATACCTTTGAAATGAATGCACCATAGTTCAGCACAATAGGGATCAATTTTGTAACATTAATGAACAGAAAAAAAAAAAAAAACAACTGCAAAAGACAATATGGGTGGGGGCGGGGGGGACCCGGGTGGTTGAGTTGGTTTAGTGTCTACCTTCAGCTCAGGTCATGATCTCAGGTTCCTGGGATGGAGCCCCGCATATCAGGCTCCCTGCTCAGCGGAGAGTCTGCTTCTCCCTCTCCCTCTGCCCCTCCGCCTGATTGTGTGTTCTCTCTCTCTGACAAATAAGTAAATAAAATCTTTAAAAAATTTTTTTTAATTTTTAAAAAGACTACACAGAACATACTTTTTAAAACATATAAAAATGAAAATGAATGAAACTAAATCATATTTTATTTAGAGATATCATGTATATTTTTAAACATTTATTATAATTTATATCGTTGTTTATAAAAAGGCAAAGGAATGATGAACTCAAAAATCAGAAATTAATAACTACCTAAAAGGGGAGGGTTACTGATTTGGAGAACACACAGGTAGATAAGCTACTAGTAGTTGGTTATATTATCCCTCCCGGATGGAATGATGTGCTCATGCCTGTTCATTTTCTTATTATGTTTACGACATGATGTATATAATTGCATATATTCTTTTGTATAAACCAAATATTTTTTAAAAATAAGACAAAATTAATTCGTGTATTCATTCACAGCATAAAATTATAAAAATGAAAAGAACAGGGCCACCTGGGTGGCTCAGTGGTTTAAGCCTCTGCCTTTGGCTCAGGTCATGATCTCAGGGTCCTGGGATGGAGCCCTGAGTCGGGCTGCCTGCTCAGCAGGGAGCCTGCTTCCTCCTCTCTCTCTGCCTGCCTTTCTGCCTACTTGTGAACTCTCTGTCAAATAAATAAATAAAATCTTTTAAAAAAAGAATAAATAAATGATTTTTAGAATATATAAGTATTATTATTCTCATTTTACTGATGAGGAAACTAGGGTAACTTTCATACATTCAGTTAAGTGAATGTGACAAAGATGGTCTTTTAATTAACTTGAAAACCCATGTTTTTATAATGGACCTTGCCATTTGCAACAATATGGATGGACCTAAAGGGTTTTATGCTAAGTGAAATAAACCAGACTGAGAAAGACAAATACCATATGATTTCACGTACAGGTGGAATCTAAAAACAAAACAAACAAAACAGAGATTCTTTTTTTTTACATTTTTAATTTAAATTCAATTAATTAGCATATAATGTATTATTGGTTTCAGAGGTACAGGTCTGTAATTCATCTTGTGTAACACCCAGTGCTCATGACATCACATGCCCTCCTTAACGTCCATCACCCAGTTTCCCCATCCCCTCACATCCCTCCCCTCCAGCAACCAAAACAGACAGACTCTTAAACACAGAGAACAAACTAGTGGTTGCCAGAGGGGAAGTGGAAGTGGTGGAAATGCATGAAATAGGTGAAGGGGATTAAGAAACTTCCAGTTATAAAATAACTAATGTCATGGAAGTGACAAATACTGTATAGGGAATACAGTCAATAACATTGTGATAACATTTTATGGTGACTACACATATCGTGGTGAGACTTAGTGATGTTTAAATAGAACTGTCAAATCAATAGAGGGTACACCTGAAACTAATATAACATTGTATGTCAATTACACTTCAATAATTTTTTTTAATGTTGAATATTGGGAGGAAAACATGCTTTTAACATTATGCTATCCTGTTAATGTTGACTCTGGGGTGGGGGGAATAGAAATAATTCGCAAGATGCTGGAATCTCTGCCCAAGACCCCTTTGGTGTGCAACTCTTCTTACAGAATTCCTCATAGCACCTGTGCCTTCCATGAGTGGTGGGATGTAAACATTACTTATTCAGAATTTCTTAGCTCTAAAGTCATAAATTATTTACATCTTCTTCTAGTCCTGGTAAACAAACAAACAAAACTGAACAAAATCCTTGAAAATTCAATAGGATTTGCAATGTAAGCATTTTATTTCATTTTGCAAATGCAAATAAGGATCCTGGTACAAAATGAAAAATCATGTTTTAAGGTACAATGGGTGGGTTGAGAAATAGCTTTCTTCAGTGAAGCGCATCTACTCAGGTGATTCAGTACTTGGTTCCAGATTCTTCTTTTCCTTCTTGCTTTCAGCTGTCGGGTTTCTTTCACTTGCCTCAGGGAGCCCATGCTTGCTCTCTCACACCACCAGGTCTTAACTAGATGCTGTGTCCTCCAGAAAGAGTCCCCTGCATGCATGCCCTTGGAGACAAGTCTGGACTCACCCAGAGCCCTGGCTGTGCCACGAGAGCCTCACCAAGCTTAGCCACCCGGCCACTAGGGCTCCTTCCCAGGCCATCAGCTCGGAGCCAGGGCTCACCAACAACACGGCCCAGGGGACTTCCGGCCCCAGAATGGCACATGGTAAGTGACTAATGAATGAAGAACTGAGCGAAGGAATAATCCCTCCCACTGTGTAAAACCCACTCACATAAAAGGGTCAGAGGGAACACAGAATAATGGGAAGAATATGGCATTTGCCATCAGATGGGCCCACACGAGCATGTCCACCTCAACGTCAGTTTGCTTGGCTAAAATAAGAAAATGGTACTAGAACCTACCTGCCATGGATGGTTAGTACCATTTACGGTGACACTGTGTGTGAAGACGGGTCCTGAAGGCACTCAAGCAGTGATTCTAAACTGTGGCTGGACTTAAGAGCTGCCTAGGGGTAGGGGCCCCACATTCTGGTTCAACTGGTCCAGTGTGGGAGCTGATGGTGGTGTTTTTGCAGTATCTCCCCAATCCTTCCAATGTGCAGAAATGTTCTAGAACATCTGCACAGGACAGAAACAAGGAAGGAACTAGCACCTCTTGGCGGCCACACGTTCTATTATTTAAGAGCTGACCCCTGTGGAGTGGTTACTGCCTCCATGTGAGCAAGTAGGGGTCAGCCCCTCAACCCTCTTCCTTCTTCCCCTCAAGCATGTCACTCACCTCCACAAAAGATCTACCTTAAGCTTTCAGACAAGTCCCTATATGTAAATATGTTCAATGGGGTGTATGAGATAGAGACAGAGACAGATGGAGGAGGAGGAAGGAGCGAGGAGGGAAGGAGGGAAGAACTGAGAACAAAAGGCAAAAAGAAAGAGTCCTTTTTCAGACATGGGAGAATTTGGCAGCTTCAGAGTCCTGGCTAATTCATTAAAAGAAAAGGAAAAGAGGAGCTGTTTCCAACTCCAGCTGTTCCGGCTACTGGGTCCTATATTTCTAGCATGAACTCAGCACAACGAAAAGCCAACAACAAAAATCACTAGGACAGGGTTGAATTCATCCTTCTTTTAGCCCTAAAATAATTAAATGTCTCAGGTGCCTGAGCACTGGTCCTCTCACTTCTCATGCACATAAATTCCCACTAATGTGAGTCCTGAGAGGGAGCAGACAGGTCAGAGGGATGGCTGCCCTGGACAAGATGCCAAAGACTAGGACAGGGACTGAATTAAATGGTCTCTGAGCCCCTTTAACTCGAAGTGTCTATAAAGAGCCTTTGCACATTGATAACATTAGGCAGGAAAGGATAAAGAAGAAACAATGTCCAAGCTCCACAAGGAAGGCGAGTGGGTCTGCCTTCTGCACCGCCATCAGGCACAATTTTAGAGCTAGCCGTCTCCGCAATAAAAAGAAATCGTTTGACTGATAAGACATGATCACACAGATGAATCTCAAAATGTTATGCTGACTAGAAGAAGCCAGACACTATGAGACCGTGCTGTGTGACTCCACTTCCATGACATGCTAGAACATGCTAGAACAGGCAAAACCCATCCATAGTGGGGGAAGAAATCAGGATGGTGCTTGCCTGCAGTGGGCAGGGCATGGACACTAGGGAACTTGCTGCGGAGGTGCAATGCTCTATACCTTCACAGGAGTTTAGGTGTCAGGTATATGCAGGTGTCAAAACTCAGCAAGTGCACATTCATGATTTATGCATTTCATTGTGAAATTCCACATCAAGAGAAAAAACTGCAAATAACTTAATGGCATTTGTTACCAAGAGGCATGCTAAAACATTTATAAGGAAGTGTACTGATGTCGACAGTTTACCGTAAAATGTATAAAGAATAAAATGGGTTGATGGATGCATAAATGGAAAAATATGTGGTAAAGCAGGTAGAATAGAATGTTAATTATAGAGTCCAGGTGACAGACATGTGGTGGTCACTGTCCAATTCTCTCCACTTTCCTGTATGCTTGAAATTTTTCATGATAAAATGTTCAGGACACAGCAGGGAAAGGGAGGCATGCAGGGGGTGGGAAAGGTAAGCTAACTACTAAGAAAAACCCTAGGGGTGCCTGGGTGGCTCAGTGGGTTAAGCATCTGCCTTTGGCTCAGGTCATAATCCCAGGGTCCTGGGATCGAGCCTCACATCGGGCTCCCTGCTCAGCGAGGAGCCTGTTTCTCCCTCTGCCTGCTGCTCCCCCAGCTTGTGCTCTCTCACTCACTCTCTCTCTCCCAAATAAATAAAATCTTAAAAAAGAGAGAGAGAGAAAGAAAGAAAAAGCCTAGAAGCTACAGTATCCACTGGAGAGTAAGGCAGCTGACAGTCCTTTGGACAAAGGGGGAAAGAGAAAGATGGCAAAGTTGAACATAACAGTAGCAATTTGGAGGACAACTACTCTATATCAGAGGCACATGGTAAACGGCCACATGCTACCTGATTTTACCACCCCAATCTCCCTACAAGGTAGGCACATCCCCATTTTATGATAAACAGACTGAACCTCAGAATGGTATAATAACTTACTGTGGTTACATGGGCTAGGATTTGAAAGGGATTCTCCTAGCCTCAAAACTCCAATGCTGCAAAGCATCATGAGCCCAGCCCTTCTTCTTCTGTCTCATTGAGGACCATGCCAAGGGCATGGGCACGACACAGTGGCCACTCGGACCCAGCACGCCACTTCTCACACAGTGGGCAGCTACTGTCCCATAACAGCACTGACCACGACACTGAATCCCAGTCATTTGCTTCTCCCGGCAGCCTTCGTGAGTCTCTTACACTCGGTCCTCTCCTCTCTGCTCTTATCACTGCAAGAATTGCACCACCAGGGTCCCGCTCTCACCTCCGTGTGCACACCTTCGGTCACAAATATGCCAAAGTGGCTCATTCAGCACCATCCAGCAGTGTTCCAGCCCACCACCTGCCCCGTCTACAGGGCTAGAAAGCTAACACGGACTCCCTTACAGCTAGATTCTTCAAGCAGACATGTGCATGCAAGATGAGAAGGCAGCAACAGGAGGCAGCAGCCAGAGGCTGGGTGTGTGATTCCTTGGAGCCGTCACGGCATGTGGTTTCATGCTCTGCTGTAGTGTCACAGGTACTGGGGTGGAAGTGAGCTAGAACCATGTTTTGGTGGGGAATTATTTGGAGACAGGTTGTGCTGCTGAACAGACAGCACTGAAGTTTTGTTTCCCCAGAAGTACAGTCAAACTCCAGCGAGTCCCCTGCGCATAGGCTGCTTCAAAGGAATCTTCTGCCTGCAATTAAGATCCTAACAGGCACAAGGGCTTTGAAGCAGCTCTGAACCCGGCTGCTAAGTTATGAGCCTACAATCAGGATGCCTGAGTGGCTCAGTCAGTTAAGCATCTGCCTCGGCTCAGGTCATGATCCCAGATCCTGGGATCGAGTCCCACATCAGCTCCCTGCTCAGCAGGGAGCTTGCTTCTCCCTCTGCCTGCCGCTCCCCCTGCTTATGCACACACCACTCTCTCTCTCTATCGAATAAATAAAATCTTAAAAAAAAAAAAAAGAGTTATGAGCCTACAGAATGGCCTGCCAGACAATAAAACTCCCTCGCTCAGACATGAGCTTCCCCCTTTCCCCATCAGAGGGATGACACACGACGACAGTAAGAGTAGGGAGAATATATTACGGTCTATCAGCTTCTATCAAGATATGCACAATCTCTCAAGAAAGCAAACCTAGAATAGCCGTTCAAATGTCCAGGTAACAGGGACAGGAGAGCACATATAAATGAAGGCCTTTCAAAGACCTTTGCATGAGACCTTGGGTTTGGAATAAAACAGGTCAATTTTGGAGGCCATCCCTGTCAGGATGATCTCATTCAAAAGCCATGTTGGCATGATGGCCTGGGGACAGCCCAATGATGTATGAAGGCACACTTTTGTTTTTTGTTTTGTTTTGTTGTTTTGACTATCGCAACTTATACAGAGAAATAATTAGTTTTGTTCCCTCCAAAGAAATACCCTCAAAGGCTCCTGGCTAATGGTCATGACCCACAATCTTTAGCTCAGCTGAGACAAATCCATTTCCTCTGAGCATGGTTATAAGATCTGGAAACAGCCAAAAGCAACTCAGAGCCACGGGCAGAGGCCAAGGCGAGGGAGTCACGCTGGCTAATACCATTTTTAGTCAAAAATGAGGTAAGACTACGAAGCAGGCAGACTTCTCTTCCACTGTGGCTTGAAACTTATTCAGAAGGCAAGTCAAAAAAAAGAGCTTCCAAATATTTTGAGCGATGATAACACTGTTGGGAAAAAGAATCTTTGCCCTTCTCGGATACACAGATTTGGAAATTCCTGTTCAGAAAAATACACATTGAGAGTCACATTGTATAAAATGAGACCGAAGGTTTGTTTCGTGGTTTCTTGCATGTGCCCCAAACAGGAAGAAGGAAAAAAATTAAAATTTGGCCCTGGTCTAGTCTCTGTGGCCCTGGGGAAGGGTGCAGTAACTCTCACACTGGTCTGAAACCTGGGGACCATGTCGTTGACCTAGAGCTAAAGCATGGTGTGCCTCTGAACAGCAAATTACCTGCTTGACGTTAGCCCTGGCCTAATTTTTTCCCATAGGTAGTCGTCTGGGTACGGCTATTTTGCAGGGTTTAAGAGTGAATCATAACTCTGATTTTTTTTTAAGCGAATCACTTTTTTTTCACTGACAATGTTATTCTTTATTTTTGAGCATAGTTTATGTTAATTTCAGGTGTACCAATACAGTGATTCAACTTCTCTATATGTTATGCTGTGCTCACCTCAAGTGTAGCTACTGTCTATTCCCATACAACCCTATTTTCAATATTATGGACTAGATTCCCTATGCTGTGCCTTTTATTCCCATGACTTCTTCATTCCAAAACTGGAAGCCTGTATCTCCCACTCCCCTTCACCCATTTTACCCATTCACCACATCACCTTTGCTTGGCAACCATCGGGTTTTTCCTCTGTATTTACAAAACTCATCCCGTTTTTTGTTTGTTCGTTTATTCATTCTGTGTTTTGGATCCCACATATGGGTAAAATCATATGGTCCTTATCTTTTTCAGTCTGACTTACTTCACTCAGTGTGATACCCTAAGTTCATCCACATTGTCACAAATGAATTATAACTCTAATATTGAAAAAGTCAAAACCAAAGGAAAGTGTTCCTCACAAATCAGTCCTTAAAAATATCTTCCCCGCTGAATCGAGTTTATAACTTTTTAGGCTTCACTAGATCCCAATGTACTAACAACTGTCAGATATGTGGGTACATTATTGTCTTTAATAATATGAACAGGTACGTAAGCACACTGGGGCTTTGCGAAAGCACATAGACGGGGACAGGACTCAAATGTACAAAAAGGAAAACAAACTTGTGTTCAGAGTGGTGGGATTAGAGGCCATTTTTTCGCTGAAGAAGCCTTTATTGTTGTCATATCAACTGAGAAATTATTGAAAAATAATACAAAAGCGTCTTCCCCACCACGGATGCTAAATCTCAATCGAGATGTTTATGTTCCGACTACTAGATTCTTTTCTCCACCACCCACAGAAGGTAGGGGTGTTTCTGTCTTATTTTCCAAAAAGCCACTAAACCAGGGGTCAGCAAACGATGCTCCATGGGTCAAATCCAGCCCAGCACTTGTTTTTGTAAATAAAGTTTTATTGAAACACAATCATGCCAATTTGTTTACATACTATCTATGTAGCTTTCTTGATACAATAGCAGAGTTGAAATTTTTTACTATCTGGCCCTTTACAGTAAAGTTTTGCCAATCCCTCTACCAAACTAAAGTTAATATCCACTATAGTATATAGAAAACTCATCAGTGCACCATGGGAAGTGTCCCCCAAAGGTTAAATACCTCTATTTAGGGACAGCATCCTAAAAAAAAAAAAAAAAACACTTTCTGTAACTATGGTCCAAAAAAAAAAAAACTATGAGGAACTTCTCAGTTCCTCAGGAATGGAGGAGCATGCAAGGGAAACCAACAAATTACATTTGCCAACGAGCCAAACTCCAGGCCGGAACTGCTCCCAAGCAACTGAAGAACTCAGGAATGCAAGACAATCCTATGCCGAGTGCACCTGACTGTTTAAATCCATGAATCCACAATTACCTAGCTGCACTGAGCTCCCCCTCAAGCACACTTCAGAGTATATGTTCTTGAATATGTCCTGCAATATCTTTGTAATGTTTAAGTTAAAGCAATAGTATCTACAGAGGTCTCTGTGAGAGATATGCAGTAAATCAATGTCGATCTTCTAAAATCTGACTCTGAGTTAGTCCAGACCATCAGACAACCATGTACCTGGACTACACTGTATTCCCAGGCAGTCCCTTTGCCCCACTGCTCCCACATTTTCTTTTCTGTGTTGGCTTTCAACATACTACTCTGTTGCAGAGGCTGTACACTTTGTAACGGGAGGTGCTTTTCTCAAAGCACATGTGTTAGAATGTTCACGTAACTCTGCAACCTAATTTTCTACCCTTATTTTTCCCTATCAATCTTTTCTACCTATTTTTAGCTTATTTCATATGGCAATATTTTTACATTTTGGTGGTTACTTCAAGCCACTTTTGCTAATAAGGTAGATTTTGAAGTGGGAATTAAAATTAAATGAAAATGGGGCAGCTGGGTGGCTCAGTCGGGTGGGCGTCTGCCTTCAGCTCCCAGGGTCCTGGGATCCAGCCCTGTAGCAGGCTCCCTGCTCAGTGGAGAGCCTGCTTCTCCCTCTCCTTCTTCCCCTCCCTGCTGCTTGTGTTCTTTCCCTCACGCTATCTCAAATCTTTTTTAAAAATTTAATTAATATGCACAAAAATATTTGGAGGGGGAAAAAAGACTATCATATAGAGCAGTATAGGCTCACAGCAAAATCGAGCAGAATTACAGATTTCCCATATTTCCTCTGCACTTGCGCCTACCGTCACAGCCTCCTTATTATATTTTAAGTTAGACAAACAGCATCTGCCCACCAAAGTAAAGTTCAGAGATGCCAGTCTTCTGGCCTCTCAGAGGTCCCTTTTCTCCCGCAGCCTTCCCAGGCTTCCTGGCTAGTACTGATCCCTGGAATTCGGGTTCTCCCATGCCTTCTTATTTGGCAGCTCACAGCACACTCTTGCCAGGGAAGGCAGTCACAGGGTTCGTGTTTGCTTCACAGGTGCTCGGTATTTGATGGCCAAGCCAACGAGTAGATTTGCACAGCCTCAGAATTTGGTTTATTATGGACCTACTTAGAAGTATTCCTCTTGAGGCGCCTGGGTGGCTCAGTGGGTTAAAACCTCTGCCTTCGGCTCAGGTCATGATCTCAGGGTCCTGGGATCGAGGCCTGCATCGGGCTCTCTGCTCGGCAGGGAGCCTGCTTCCTCCTCTCTCTCTGCCTGCCTCTCTGCCTACTTGTGATCTCTCTCTCTCTCTCTCTCTCTCTCTGTGTCAAATAAATAAATAAAATCTTAAAAAAAAAAAGAAGTATTCCTCTTGGGGTGAGTTCCCCAAGAAGAACATAAACCACCTCTGGCAAATGAAGAAACCGAGCTCTGGTTTCTTAGTAAAACAGGAACAGAGGGAGGTGCCCCAGGGCTTTCATGAACCAAGAAGTGGTTTACGCCAACTTTCAGGCAGCCTTCCCCAACAAGGAGGTTGTGCTCTGACTATGTGGGTGAGGTTTTCAAACCTTGAAATGTATTTTCCTTTCAAAAGGAAGAATCAAGATTAAAGAGGATGGTGCATGTGAGAGAAAGAGAACAGATAATTCTCCCCAGGTGGTGAGCAACACAGGGGGCAGAGCTGATGCCCTTGGGGGGGGGGTGGGCACAGGAAGTTGGGAATGTTCAGAGATGCGCATTTGGCTGCGGAGCCAATGACGGGTGAGACAGACAGATGGAAGAGCAAGAGTTACTCCCATTCTTACTTGGAAATGGGTAGTTTTCCGCTGGGGAGGGTGCACAGTATGCCAACTAGCTTGCAATTTTCTGGTGGCCATTCTAGACTTGCTTTCTCATTTAGGTCAGTTGGATCTGAGTCCCGAATTTGACCAGACAACAAAATATTTAAGCGGTTTTCCCCTATTGTGTCTCATTTCCATAGTCTTGTTTGTAATCCTAATTGATGCAAATGCTCTTGTTATCTTGAATGTGAACTGAATGCAGCATTCTGATTTGTTTAATTTCACATCATGTTGTTTAACAGGGGGAGTGCAGCTGAGGATCTGAATGACAAGCCCTGAGTATGGCTGATACTAGCCTTATTTTATGTCGTACCTCTGGCATCCTTGGCTCCAGGAAGAAACTACCTGTAAATAGAAGGTTAATAAAACCCAAAACAAGTTCAGGAAAGGACCTCCGAGGTTCCCTATTTGCAGGATCCCTGGATCTTGAGCTGTTTATTGCTCATGGAAGCTTTTTTGTCTGCAATTTCTTAAACATTCAGCACCGTGCTAAGATGGTTCTCTCTGTCATGGAAGTTTGGAAGAAGTTTTATAGAATACATCAGACCTCAGGAGAAAGAGTCTTATTTTCTTAACTGATGGGTAGCTTTCATTTATCCTATGCATTCGAGAGAACCTGAATTTGAATAGCCTTGCGGTCACGGGTCACAACTCCCAAATGATCCTGACATTTGACCCAATAATCCTGACAGACATTTGACCCATGTCTTCTTTCCGAAAGCATTTTCCAAAATAAATAAAAATTGCTCAACAGTAAAAGGGAGGGGAAGGCTAATGCTTTCCTTCACAGGGGGTTATTCTGGGGCCCCAAGATGAACTTGCCCCGCCCTCATTTTACAGGTGTGGAAACAGCCCCAAAGGGTTAATTCATGGTAGAACAAGAAACAGGATCTCAGCTCCTTAGACAGTTTTGGGAAAACTCCAGAAAAAGTAATGGCTGAATTCAGTCTTGTTATCTTACGGTTCTATTATATAGCAAAGAAAACCCACACTGGCTTCTCATTATCTGGCCGATGTCCTGAGATTCATTTGATGTTCTGGTTTATTTATTAGCTGTTTTGAGTGAGGGAGAAACCCTTCAAAATGTGCAGAGAGCTTTTCTTGAACCCTGTGTTCCCAGGGTATTAAAAGATTGTGTTTGGGGTATCTTATCTCTGAGTCTGAGGCTAATTTCCTCTAACACATGGCAAAGAAACTCAGTTTCATAGTAGCTTCCAGTAGCCAAAGTTGTTTTTATTTGCCAGGTTATGAATAAAGAACCAGCCCTTAGGCGGGTTTCTAATCTATCGGTAGATATAGCACACTGTCTATGGTGCCGTGCAAACAGAAGATGCACTTGTAAATTCAGGAAGGTGGCTGGCTCAATTCGATTAGACTGCATTAAAAATTTGAGACTTTTCTCTGTGGACTGTTTCCTAGCAGTGCTTTAGGACAGAACGTGCTTCAGTGACTTGGGAGCAGTTCTAGCCTGAACCTTGTCTTGTTGACAAAGGCAGCCTGTCTGTTTCCTTGTACATTCCTCGGCTATTGAGGATCTGCTATTCAGGGCTATGATTGATCAAAGTGTCTTATAGGACCTTGGCCCGCAAGATACCATACTTGACCTTCGGGAGACACTTCCTATAGTGCACTGATGACTTTCCATGTGGTGCAGTGGATGTTACCCCCTAGTATAGCAAAGACCATCCCATTCTTGTCAAGAGAGCCCCTGTGACAAGCCAAAAACTATGTTGAACACTTGAAATCTAAGCCAGTGAGACTTCCTGACTTTTTACCGTTTTTGTTATGAAAGTGTAATCTAAGATGAAGATATTTTGAAATTATTACCTTGGAAACAGTTCTTGACTCATTTGTCCATAATAGTCTATTTTTAAAAAGAAAGAGAATACAGTACTAATAATGTTTGGGGGAGCTGGGCAATTATTATTGTCTTTTGTTTTCTCTTTTGTCTTTCCTGAATTTTCCATGTTTTCTCTGAGGAACATGAATTCCCTTTATAACTGGGAAAGTAAGTTATTAAAATAGAATGACTTAAAAATAGGTAATGGATTTATGTTTAGAAAAAGATAGCAAAGTCATCAAATACAATGAAAAAAGGTACATTTATGGTTAGTTATGCCTCCATAAGGTAAATTTTAAAATGTTTTAAGGGGCTGGCTCAGTTGGCAGAGCACATGACTCTTAATCTCAGGCTTGTGAGTTCAAACCCCACGATGGGCATGGAACCTATTTAAGAAAAAAAAAAAGAAATTTTTTAAAAATCCTTAGAGTTGGGCGCCTGGGTGGCTCAGCGGGTTAGGCCTCTGCCTTCGGCTCAGGTCATGATCTCAGGGTCCTGGGATCGNTGTTTTAAGGGGCTGGCTCAGTTGGCAGAGCACATGACTCTTAATCTCAGGCTTGTGAGTTCAAACCCCACGATGGGCATGGAACCTATTTAAGAAAAAAAAAAAGAAATTTTTTAAAAATCCTTAGAGTTCTTCAAATTTTATTTTCGACAGTATACATTATAGTGTAGAAGTTGTAATCTTTAGGCAAAGTTAAGTTCCACAATTTTGGTGCCACCGATTTTAGATCTGGGTCCTGTAGCCTACTATTGCTAAAGGTAGCAGGTATAATTCTATAGACTAGATGGTTTGCTAAATAAATAATAACAACAAAATTATTGGGTTGTTTGTTTGTNATAAAAAATAATAATAATAAAAATAAAATTAAAAAAAATAAAAAATCCTTAGAGTTCTTCAAATTTTATTTTCGACAGTATACATTATAGTGTAGAAGTTGTAATCTTTAGGCAAAGTTAAGTTCCACAATTTTGGTGCCACCGATTTTAGATCTGGGTCCTGTAGCCTACTATTGCTAAAGGTAGCAGGTATAATTCTATAGACTAGATGGTTTGCTAAATAAATAATAACAACAAAATTATTGGGTTGTTTGTTTGTTTTTATATTTTACTTATGTATTCGACAGAGGGAGCAGGAACAGGGAGAGTGGCAGGCAGAGGGAGAGGGAGAAGCAGGCACCCAGCCTGGGATCATGACCTGAGCCAAAGGCAGACACTTAACCAACTAAGCCACCCAGCCGCCCCTACAAAATTACTACTTAATGATAGAGAGTTTCAGTCTGGGATGATAACAAGTTCTGGAGACAGTGATGCTGGTTTCAAAATAATGTTCTACACTTAATGCCACTGAGATGCACACTTAAAAATGGTTAAAAATGATAAATTTTATGTGATATATATTTTACCATAATCAAAGTAACTTTGCTTCTACCTAAACACTTTTGGGGGCAGAGAGATACAATACTTTTTAAACGGGAACCAATACAAGAGAAATGTCATAGATGTTCTGCTTCATCCCTCGGGGTGACTTTACCAGCAAGAAGTCTAAAATTAGGGCTTCAATTTCTTCCATTACACTAATTGTGATGCAAGGTCCCTGAGATGAAACTTTTCCATTTGGTGATTTTCATGAAGTCCAGAGGCACAGAAAGGCGTGTCTGGGGAAGCACATCCAAATCTGTCAGGTGTGAGGCCCCTGTGCAATGGGAAAAGCCAACTCCAAGGTCACTGCTGCTCTGATTTCCTTCATTCAAACAAATATTTATTGAGCGCCTACTATGTACCAGGCACTGTGCTAGAACATAGGTCTAACACCCCTCCCCTGGATCCTACAGTATAATGACCTGCTCTCAGTCAAGCTACTTCATTATTGGACAAGTTCTAATAACAATATGGGACATGGTGTGACTTGCATTTCTCAAAGGAGCCATGTGTTTTCTTGTTTCCTTTTTATTTTTCTCTTTGTACTGTGAAATGATTCAAACTTGCAGAAGAGTTACAAGAATATTACAAAGAACTCCTGCATATCCCTCCACCCAGATTCAACCTTTACTGGTGTTTTGGCACATCTGATTTATCATGAGTTCTAACTTGCTCTCTCTCTCTCTCTCCCTTCCCCACCCCTTCTCCCTCTTCCTCCCATCCCCTCCATCCACACCCCATCTAGCTCCCTTTTCCTCTCTCCTTATATATAGTTTCTCTGGAACCATTTGTGAGTGAGTTGTAGACATCTCCTTTTATCCCTAAATATTTCATTATGTATTTTCCTTGTTCTCTTATATAACTAGAGTACAATTATCAATCTCTGGGAGTTTAACATTGATTCAATAGTATTACTTATGATAAAGTCATACTCAAATGGTGCCTGGGTTTGTTGTTGTTGGGGTTTTTTTTTAAAGATTTATTTATTTATTTTAGAGAGAGAGAGCAGGAGCAGGAGGGGGAGAGGGAGAGGGAGAGAGAATCTCAAGCAGATTGTGCTCATCACGAAGCCTGACACGGGGCTCAATCTCACGACCCTGAGATCATGACCTGAGCCAAAACCAACAGTCGGAAGCTTAGCCAACTGCACCACCCAGGCACCCCATGGGTTTTAAAATACCAATTGGAGGGGGCGCCTGGGTGGCTCAGTGGGTTAAAGCCTCTGCCTTCGGCTCAGGTCATGATCCCAGGGTCCTGGGATCGAGGCCCGCATCGGGCTCTCTGCTCGGCAGGGAGCCTGCTTCCTCCTCTCTCCTCTCTCTCTGCCTGCCTCTCTGCCTACTTGTAATCTCTCTCTGTGTGTCAAATAAATAAATAAAATCTTTAAAAAATAAAATAAAATAAAATAAAATAAAATAAAATAAAATACCAATTGGAGGGACGCCTGGGTGGCTCAGTTGGTTAAGCGGCTGCCTTCGGCTCAGGTCATGACCCCAGGGTCCTGAGATCAAGGCCTGCATCGGGCTCCTTACTCAGCGGGGAGTCTGCTTCTACCTCTGCCTCTGCCTGCCACTCTGCCTGCTTGTGCTCTCTCTGACAAATAAAATCTTAAATAAATTAATTAATTTAATTTAATACCAATTGGAAGTCTCCCTCCTCAACCACCCAATGGACTGACAGCACCTGCAGAGACCTGGCTTACTCCCTTGCTTTTCACAGGACCTTTTCTATAGGACTCCAGGTGAAAGGAAATCCTCATCATTTTAAACTCCTTCCCCTATGATTTAATGAAGCTCTCTGACAGCTATAGCTGCCTCACATTTAACCTGACTTCTCCATGATATGATTTNTAAATTAATTAATTTAATTTAATACCAATTGGAAGTCTCCCTCTTCAACCACCCAATGGACTGACAGCACCTGCAGAGACCTGGCTTACTCCCTTGCTTTTCACAGGACCTTTTCTATAGGACTCCAGGTGAAAGGAAATCCTCATCATTTTAAACTCCTTCCCCTATGATTTAATGAAGCTCTCTGACAGCTATAGCTGCCTCACATTTAACCTGACTTCTCCATGATATGATTTGGTCTTATTTCCTTTTGTTCCAGTCACAGAAAATCTCTGGATAAAAATATTTTCTTGTAAAATTCTGTGGCACCGCCTTCTATACCCTCTTAGTTAGAATCTGTTCAAATCCGTGGTACCCTTCTGCTCGGCACCTCTCTCGACATCTTCAACATAAAGCAGTTTTTTGCACCATTTTATCATTCTCAGTCCCTGAGGAAGCATTTTTAGACAATTTTTCCCTAGCACCACCCAAATAAAATTAATATAGGATATATATTTATACCTTACAGATAGCAATCCCAGTGAAATTTATATAAGAGATAAATTTATATATTGTGTCTATCTCTGTCCTTCCTACATAAAAAGAGTAAGATGTTTTTACCATCACCACCCCAGGAACCAATTTTTACTGCCCTATTGAGAATGCATGGTGTAAAATCTCTCAAAACCTGGGCTGGGGGTAAGAAGGACAAAGAGCAAAGTGTTAACCTGCATGAAATGAGATCAGACCCCAGTTCAGCTCTGGCTCCTCAGCTCGTTCAGGTCTAAACAAAGACCCAAAACCTCCAGCTGGCCCTTTTGCAGACTTAGGCTAGCCACCCTGGCCACACAATAAGCTCAGAATATTATGGAAGAGTCTGCATATTCAAATCTAGAGTGGAAATCGTATGGGATACAGATACTCATAAAAAGGTAGATGAGTCTGGATTGTCTAACAGTTCCTTTCTCAGGAACATTAAATAGAAAAACGGAGCAGTCTGGGAAAGGGGAAAACCAGAATCCATACAACCTACAATGAGCAAGGGTTGTGCTTCCTTTCTAGACCACAGCTCCAAAATTGTAAAATAAAATTTCTAAAAAAAATCAGTCAGGACCTAGAAGAACTGAGCGTCAACAAGACGGATCTAACGGACATTTTGAGAACAATTCTCCCAATGACAACAGAATACATATTCCTCTCCAAGGATACATGGAATAGAGGACATAAAACAACCTGTAACAAAATTAAAAGAAATGAAAATAATAGAAAATACGTTCTCAAACTACAAGAGAAATGAGTAACTGAAAGATAATGGAAAAAATCTTCAAGTACTTGGAAATTAACATACTTCTAAATAATTCATGACTCAAAAAGAAAGAGTAAATGGATATTAGAAAATATTTTGAACCAAAATGAAAAAAAACAATATATCAAACTTTGTGAGGGCAACTAAAGCAGTGCTTAGAGGGAAATTTATAACATTAAATGTTTATATTGCAAGAGAAGAAGTAATAATTTAAGCTTGGGCCTTAAAAAAAAAGTAGTAAAAGAAGAAATGAAACATAAAATATATTAGAGCAGAAATCAGTTACACTGAGGAGCGCCTGGGTGACTTAGTCAGTGAAGCACTGGACTCTTGATTTCAGCTCCAGGTCATGATACTGGGGTCATGAAATCAAGCCCCACACCGGGCTTCGACTCAGCATGGAGTCAGCTTGTCACTCTCCTCGTGTTCCTCCCCCTCACACACACACACACACACACTCTCTCTCTCTCTCTCTCTCTCTCAAGTAAATAAATAAAATCTTAAAGAGAAAAAAAGAAATCAATTACATTGAAAAAAATGGGGACGACTGTCTGGCTCAGTGGGTGGAGCATGCGATTCTTGATCTCACAGTTGTGGGTTTAAGCCCCACACTGGGTGTAGAGGTTACTTAAAAATCAATCTTTAGAGGCACCTGGGTGGTTCAGTCAGTTAAGCAATGAACTCCTGATTTTGGCTCAGGTCATGATCTCAGGGTGTGGGAGATCCAGCCTGCATTGGGCTCTGTGCTCAGTGGAGAGTCAGCCTGACATTCTCTCCTCTACCTCTCCCTCTACCCCTCCTCCGCATTCATGCTTTCACTCTCTCAAATAAATAAATCTTTTAAAAAACAAATAAGTAAAAAACAAATAAAATTTTTAAAAGGAAAAATATAATAAAGACCATCAATGGAACAAAAAAGCCGGTTCTTAGTAAAATCAATAAATTGATAAACCTCTCGTAAGACTTAACAAAGACGAAAAGAAAGAAGATACATATNTAAAATTTTTAAAAGGAAAAATATAATAAAGACCATCAATGGAACAAAAAAGCTGGTTCTTAGTAAGATCAATAAATTGATAAACCTCTCGTAAGACTTAACAAAGACGAAAAGAAAGAAGATACATATGACCAGTATCAGAAAAACAAAAGAGGGAATATTACTAGAGCCCTCAAATGTATTAAAAGGGTTTAAGGGAATACTTTGAGCAAATCTACTATAAATTTGACCGTTTATAAGAAATGGGCCAATTCCTCAAAAAGCATTAACTACCAAAACACACCCAAGATGCAACAGATAAGCTGAACAGCTTTATAACTATTAAAGAAATTGACTTTGTAGTTAAAAACCTTTCCAAAAAGAAATCTCCAAACCAGATGGTTTCCCTGGTGATTTCTACCAAATATTTAAAGAAGAAACAATACCAATTCTATATAATTTCTTCCATAAAATATAACAGGAGGGATACCACCTACCTCATTTTAAGGCCAGCACTACCCTGATACCAAAACTAGACAAAGACAATATAAGAAAACTACAAACAAATATCTCTCATAAACGTAGATGCAAAAATCCTTAACAAAATACTAGAAGATTGAACCTAGCAACATAAAAAAAGAATATGCCATAACTAAGTAAGGTTTATCCCAGGACAGCAAGGCTGTTTCAAAATTCAAAAATCAGTCAGTGCAATCTACCACAGTCATAGCTGAAAGCAGGGATCAGTAAAGGGCCACAGAGTAAACACTTTAGTCTCTGCTGGCCACAAATTCTGTCTCAACCACTCAACTTTGTCATTGTCCAGTGAAAGACATAGACAATACGTAAGCAAATGGCCATGACAGTGTTTCAGTAACACCTTATTTATAAAAACAAACGACAGAGCATTTTATAATAAAAACACTCAACAAACTAGAAATAAAAGGAAGCTCTGCAACATAATAAAGGTCATTTATGTCAAATCCACAGCTAAATCATATTCCATAGTGAAAGACTGAAACCTTTCCTTTTCAGATCAGGAGCAAGGCAAGGATGCCCACTTTTGTTTTTTATTCAGCAGCATATTAGAAGTCCTAGCCAGAGCACTCACACTAGAAAAAGAAATAAAAGACATCCAAATTGAAAGGGAGAAGTACAATTATCTGTTTGCAAATGACATGATCATATGTATAGAAACCCCTAAATATTCCACACAAAAACGTTTATTAGAACTAGTAAACGAATTTATTAGCAAAATTGCAGGATACTAAATCAACACACAAAAATCAGTTTTGTTTCTATACACTAAAAATGAACAACTTCAAAAGGAAATTAAGAAGACAATTCCAAAACATAGGCCGTATTCTCTTGGACATCAGCCTTAGCAACATATTTATGGATATGTCTCCTCAGGCAAGAGAAACAAAAGCAAAAATAAACTCTTGGGACCACAGTAAAATACAAGGCTTTTGCACTGCAAAGGGCACCATCAACAAGATAAAAAAAGTTACCAGTGAATGGAAGATATTTACAAATGATGTGTCTGATAAGGGGTTAATATCCAAAATACATAAAGAACTTATATAACTTGATATCAAAAATCCCCAAATAATTTGAATCAAAAATGGGCAGAAGACCTGAATAGACATTTTTCCAAAGAACACATACAGATGGTCAACAGACACATGAAAAGATGCTCAACATCACTGATCACCAGGGAAATGCAAATCAAAACTACAATGAGATGTCACCTCAAACAGTCAAAATGGCTAGTATCAAAAAGACAAGATATAACAAGTGTTGGAGAGGATGCAGATAAAAGGGAATCCTCATGCACTGTTGTGGGAATTTTTATACTGGGGCAATCACTATGGAAAACAGTATGGAGTTTTCCTTAAAAAACTAAAAATAGAGACACTATACAATCCAGTAGTTCCACTATTGGGTATTTACCAAAAAATCCAAAAACACTGATTTGGAAAGATATATCCACCCCTGTGTTTATTACAGCATTATTTGATATGGAAGCAAACTAACTGTCCATCAGTAGATGGATGGGTAAAGATATTCTCTTTCTCTCTCTCTCTCTCTCTCTCACACACACACACACACACACACACACAGGAATATTATTCAAACATAAAAAAGGAGATCTTCCCATTTGCAACAACACAGATGGTTCCAGAGAGTATTAGGCTAAGTGAAGTAAATCAGACAAAGACAAATACCATATGCCTTCATTTATATGTGGAATCTAAAAAAACAAAACACATGAACAAACAAAAAAAATAGAAATTCATATATAGAGAGAACTGCAGTTGCCAGAAGGGAGGTTGACAGGGTGGGTGGATGACACAGATGATGGGGATCAGGAAGTACAAACTCCCAATAAATAAGTCACAGAAATGAAAAGTAGAGCATAAGGAATATGCTCAATAATATTGTAATAACATTGTATGGTGACAGATGCTGCCTACACTTACTACGGTGAGCTTTGCATAATGTATAGAATTGTTGAATCACTATGTTGTGCAACTGAAACTAACATAACATTGTATATCACATATATTTAAATAACAATTTTTTTAAAAGAAAACAATTCCATTTATAATAGCATCAAAAAGAATAAAATACTTAGAAATAAGCCTAACCAAAGAAGCGAAAGACTCGTACACTAAAAACTACAAATTCTGGAAGAAATTGAAGACAAAGAGATATGGGAACCCATCTCAAGTGTCTTTGGATCAGAAGACTTAATATTGTTAAGATGTACTTACTTTCCAAAGTGATCTATAGATTCAATCCCTATGAAATTCCCAGTGGCATTTTTTTTTTTTGCAAAAATAGAATTCATCTCAAATTCATGTGGCATCCCAAGGGGCCTGAATGCCAAAATAATTTTGAAAGAGAAGAGCAAAGTTGAAGGACTCACACTTCCTGAATTCAAAACATATTCAAGGGGCATCTGGGTTACTCAGTTCGTTAAAGCATCTGCCTTTGGCTCAGATAATGATCTCAGGGTCCTGGGATCAACACTGGCCTCAGGTTCCTTGCTCAGCAGGCAGTTTGCTTCTCTCTCTCCCTCTGCCCCTCCTACCTGTTCATGCTCACTATCTCTCTCTCAAATAAATAGAATCTTTAAAAAAAAAAAAAAAGCATTCAAAACAAAGCTACAGTAATCAAAACAATATGGCCCTGGCATACAGACAGACAAGGAGACCAATGAAACAGAATAGAGAGCCCCTGTGTTATTCGGTCACATGTACAGTCAAATGATCTTTGACAAGAATGCCAAAAATACCTAACCAGAAAAGGACAAATGGTGCTGGGGAAACCGGATGTCCACATGCAAAAGAATGAAGTCGGGCCCTTAACTTAATACCACGTACAAAAATGGACTAAGACGTAAAACAATAACATGCCTAGAAGAAAACACAGGAGGAAACTTCCTGACCTTGGACATGGCAGTGATTTCTTGGATATCACACCAGAAGCACAGGCAACAAAAGCAAAAACAGATGAATGGGACTACTCCAGATTTTAAAAATTTTGTGCATCAAAGAACACAAGCAACGCAGTGGAAAAGCAACCTATGAAACGGGAGAAAACTACTATTTTTTTTAATAAGCAAGAAAAACACATTTCACGATACACATCGGGAAGAGGTAAGCTGTGTTTCTTGGGCATACACAACGTGCTCTGTGAGATGACGGAAGACAAATGTGCCACACGCTGGCCCTTGCACTTTACACATATTAACTCATTTAACTTAAACCTCACAGCAACCCTACAAGGTAGGTATTCTCTGTAGCCTCGTTGTACAAATTTTACAGTAGTCTTAGCAGGCACTGGTCGGGGATGGCAGTGTTAAGCCAACCAGGAATGGAAGTGGGAATAAAACCCCATCAACTTGGCAAACTGGATGGCCTTCCCAGCCCTCTGAAAGCCTGAGTTTTCCTTGTTTTGCTCTTTGCTTTCTCTTATTGCAATTCAGAGAGGCTAGAATGACAAGGTTATCGGGGTCAGGTTTGTAAGTTCTTGCCACTGCTGTGACTACATAACAAGAAAAGAACATCTGGTCCTTTCTGAACAGCCCATCTGTAGTGCCTCCCAGGAAGCACATCGCTACCACCCAGCCTGGTCAGAGGGAAAGCTCACACTGCTGGGGCTCCATGGAGAGCACCCATCTGATCTCCTAGAGCACAGAGAAGTGACATAAGGGACCCTGAATTTTTAAAAAGGAGGGACCAAAATGCCTCAAAAATGGTGAGAACACTGACAAGGCAGACCTCCTCCATCAGGAGACCACCCTGTGAATCTTAGACTCCAAGAGGCCACTGAATTATGGTTTAATTACAAACGTCTGCTGGCTTGACCCCAAGGAAATACCTGAACTGACTTCTAGTCCCAAAGTCTTCAGCCGTAGGGCCACCAAGGGTACACAGAGGCTGCTCGCAGACACTGGCCCATCACTACACAAAAATTCCCAAGACAGGGCGCCTGGGTGGCTCAGTGGGTTAAAGCCTCTGCTTTCGGCTCAGGTCATGATCTCAGGGTCCTGGGATCGAGGCCCGCATCGGGCTCTCTGCTCAGCAGGGAGCCTGCTTCCCCCGCTCTCTCTCTGCCTGCCTCTGCCTCCTTGTGATCTCTCTCCCTCTGTGAAAATAATTAAAAAAAAAAAAAAATTCCCAAGACACAGTGTCCTCTTTATTCAACAAATGCTTTATAGGCAATTTTAAAACAAGTGTCACCACAATTCTAGATAATAAAATTACATGGGAGCCTGGGTGGCTCAGTGGGTTAAAGCCGCTGCCTTCAGCTCAGGTCATGATCCCAGGGTCCTGGGATCGAGGCCCACATCGGGCTCTCTGCTCGGCAGGGAGCCTGCTTCCTCCTCTCTCTGCCTGCCTCTCTGCCTACTTGTGATCTGATCTCTCTCTCTCTCTCTCTCTGTGTCAAATAAATAAATAAAATCTTAAAAAAAAAATTACACAAAAAGTTGTAGGTTTAAAAATGCATATAAATGATAATTGTTCTCATTTTCCTAATATTGGAATAATGAGGAACAAGCAATATGTTTCGTACTTCATCAGGTTTATAGATGACAAAACTGGGTGACATTCTGATTAGATAAACCACTAAGCAGGGAAGGGATCAAAACACAAATCTCCCATGCCTTTGGTTTCATGGTCTTTTGGTAAGCTTGCAAACATGCCAGCTTTACCTAGTTTAATGGATACTTACTTACAGCCACCAACAAATTCAATCAAGTTCATCACACTGAATAGTCTAAGAATCATTTTTACCACACCTGGAGCATTTTCTAAACTGATCTGGAATAAGACTTACGGAATGGATGCCCCAATAGCCACTTTAAAAGACCAGCACTAAGGCAGACTGGATTCATTAGCTCTATTAATCATTAGATATATGCTACCTTCAGCCAGGAAGTATATCCTTCATGCCCCATAGCCTTGTTTGTTAAAACAGACCAAAGGAATTTTTGTTAACTTTTTAATGTAACTTCAAAGTTATAGAAAAGTTACAATAGTACAAAGAACTATTTATTGCTGAAGAACTATTAACATCTTACCACAGTTATCATTTTCTTTATATACAGATATATATATACACATATATTCATGTACACGTCTCTTGAGAGTAAGTCGCCAACGTAATGTCCCTTTACCCCTAAAAACTTCAGTGTACAAATACTAAAATCAAATAATTGACAAGGATACACTACTATTACCTACAGACTTTATACAAATTTTCCAGTTATAATAATATTATCATTTGTAGGAAAAGAAAATATCAGATCACGAGTCCTATTTAATAGTTGCAAAATGTACATTTTGTGTGTCATGAGGGAATTTCAAACTCAAAAACAAACCAAACCAAACCAAAAATGGAGACAGAAACAAACAAAACAAAAAAAAACACTAAAAATACCAATAAGTGCTCCACTGCTAGAAAGGAAAAGGAAGCAAGTGTTTAGATAAACAGAAATTCAGACAATTCCATGACATGAATAACTCCAACTTGGCCTCCTCTAAGCGAGGTCATGCTTTGCCTTTGTTCAAAAACACTATCAACTTAAACTTGATTTCATGGACACAAGTTAGGTCCTCTTTCTTTAATACGAGATTTTCTGAAGCATCTTTATGTCTACCCCGTAAAAATGGCCTATCTTTCTTATTCAAGCATGAGGAAGCACTAGGATTTGGGCCATTCTTTTACACTAGCTTCTGAGTTTCCACAGACTCAGAAGGAATCGTGAAAATGGCCACTTGACAGAAAAACTTTGGTTACGGGAAACTCTGAATTAACTAAGTGACTTCAAGAGTGTTAAAACACACTTTGGGCCAAGGTAGCAACAGCAGACTTCTCATAAAAAAGCAAATGGCACACACCAGCCAGGCTAATAAAACTTACCACGAAGAATTTTGCTAGTCCAAACAGTGACATACATGTGAACTGCTATAGAATAAACGTGCAACGGGGCTCTCTCAACAGTGCTTACGAGCACAGCCTGGCTTTTGCCCTGCTCAACTTTTTAGGGACCCATCCACTGAATGAGTCAGCTGGAACATGCACACAGAAAAGTTGTGTGCTGTGCGGTTAGCCAAGGGGGTCGGGAGGCCCATTTTTAAGGTATTAGTAATAGGGTGGGACTCAGATACACGAGAATCTGAAAAGCGACGTGTGTTCAAAACACGTGACCCCTTTCAGCCAAAGTGCACACTCTGAGCTTAATGAACCTGGAGGCTTCTGTGTAAATCAAGATTCATCTGCCAGTTCTTACTAAAAGCCAAAGGGCCGAGGAGCCCCCCTCCACCAGCTCTAAAGCCCAGGTGAAGAAAGGACAGGACGAGCAAGCAAAGTCATTACTAAGGAGGATTGTGAAGGCTGTGAATACAGCCCTGAAGCAGTGATGCTTCCTGACCAAGGAAAAGGACCACCAGACATCAACTACTCATCGAAAGAGATTCTGCCCACGGGAGGGAAACAAAACCACTAATTAAAACACAAGACCCCTTCTTTGGGAAGGCCACAGCAGGAAAGCAAGAGTGAGGGATAAAACACAATAATGACTATCTTGAGGTGAAATGAGCTGGTACAGGTCTACCCTGAGGCAAAGCCCTCCGTGATCTCATCGATGAAATGAGGGGGCTGGAGATCTCCAAATTCTTTCCAAAGTGGTGGAAAGAAAACACACTTTGGAGTCAGACATACTATGGCTCCACAACTTACTTACTGACTGTGCAACTGATGTCATTATATGCCTCAGTTTCTTCATCTAGGAAACAGAGATTCTACCTGCATCAGTTAGGGTTAGATCTGGCTGTGAATAGTAGCTTTTAGAAAATGCTTATTCTTCCTATCGTGGAAAATTCCAGAGTTTGACAGCCCAAGATTTGTAAGGTGGCTCTGATCAACAGAATCATCAGAGGCCAAGTCTCTTCTGTCCTGATGCCCTTTGTCACCTCAAGCCTCAAGATGGCTGCCAGAATTCCAACCACCATGTCTGTATTCCAGTTGCAGCCATATGTCTATATTCCAAGAGCAAAGGAAAAAGAAGGAAGGGTCCAAAGACACTCATGGAAGACTACTTTGTGACAACTCTGCTTATGTCTAGAATATAATCACATGGTCATCCCTAGCTGTGAGGGAAATGAAGGGTGCAAATATAGTTTTATCTGGAACAACTGTGTATCTAGCTAGAACCTGGGGTTCTGTGACAATAGAAGGAGGACAGAATGCACAGATCTACAATCCCCCCATCTCCTTTCAAGGATTCAAATGGATAACAGATATAAAATCTGATGCTTCCTGGACCCACAAATGTATTCCTTCCCTTTCTAGTAACACTGATCTGGAGTCTCTCAGCCACATAAGAGGTCCTTCATACAGTGGCCTCCTACAGCCTCATGTCTGGCCACACCCCACATGCAACCCACACTGCAGCCACACCAAACCTACCTTCTCCTCCTTCCTGCTTCCAAACCTTCGTCCTCACAAAGCCTCCTCCCAGGAAAGACTTCTCCCAGCTCCTGTCTGCGTGATGAACCCCTCTCCTCAACATGCTGGATCTTGCTCACCTGCCCCTCTCGTCTCTATCCCCAGGCAGAGCTGGCGTTCTCACTGCTGGGCACTTCCCTAATGGGAGAGTCCCCAGCTGTATGGTATCCATAGCTTGTATCGAATGAGTGCCAGTCGCTGTCCTCAGCCCTTCACACATAGCTTCTCAGTCGACCCCAACGACCCTAGGACATTTACACTCTATCACACCCATGTCACAGACAAAGAAACAGAGGCACGGAGATTTTGCACAGCTTGTCCAAAATCAAGCAGGTAGGAAACAGCCGAGGCAGGATTCAAGCCCCGGCCCAGGACCACAGTATCCGTGCTCAGCCTCCACTCTAGGCGGCCACCACTACTTGATTAAGGGGCCGGGTGTTATTTTGAGCAGAGATGGTCAAACTCCATCCCACAGGCTAAATCCAGCCCACCGCCTGTTTTCGTAAATAAAGGTTTGTTGGAACACAGATGCACCCACTTGTTGGCCACGGGAGTGGTGCAGAGTTACCATGGAAACTGGAGCGCCCACGAAGCCTGAAACATTAACTACCTGGCCCTCTAAGGAAGAGTTTGTCCACCCCTGTTTTAGGTGGTCAGCTCCCCAAGATTCAGCCTGTGCTTCTTGTTCCTGCATCCTCAGCGTCTCGCCTGGCATTTGGCATACACACAGAAGGTGCCCCACAAATACGTGGAATATGAACATTCCAGCAGGCCTAATTAAAAGCAAAGAGGAGTGTATCTGGGGGCTGACACTGCCTGCCTACGCATGACTTGGAAAGTTTCCCAATTCCATCCAGATTCTACTTCACAACCAAGAGGCCGGGGAAAACTGTGGCAGAGGTTCCCGTTGCATTGTTGGCAGTCCTCCATGCCTCGGACGGACTGACCATTGCAGACAGGTTGAGGGTCTTCTGCCTCCAGCATCCAACCCATTCGATTCTCCTAAACAAGTGGCTCAGGTGGAACCCCAGGTCCCCCACACACACATGGGACAACGTGAATCCTACTCCTTCCGAGGCAGTCCTATCCCACAGTCCTCCCCTGCTCACAGGTCACTGATCACACAACTGGCTTCGAAGATAAACACTTAACACATTCTGGAAAAGAGTCATTAAGAACTGATGCTGGTTGCCTTTCGACTTGTTGTATTTTCGTCAAAATATTTATAGAAAGGGACCTAACCGCATGAAAACATAAATAGCCCTCTGAAAACTACAGCACAACATGAAAAAGTTATTCATGGCTCAAATGCCTCCTTTGACCTTCAGAGAATAGGCTTGCCACAGGACTGTGTATAATGTTTCCTAATTTTATCATAATTATTGATGTCACTGCACGAGGCACAAATAAAGCACTTTCTTTCTGGGCTGTGACCATATTCGATCCAGTCTGGGTTATCAAAAATCACATTCTGGATTGTTTTCTTGTTAATTCTGTCTTGGCCTGGCCCCAAATAGCATCAGGCAGGAGCCAGAGCAGCAGAAAGCCTCCCATATTTCCAGCGCAATCATTTCAAATCTCCTTTCGGGACACAAAGGGTACATCTCTTCTTTTTCCCAGGGTTTTCAAACAACTGTCCACTCGAGCAGACTCTGAGGAATCCCAGGCTCCGCGGGAAATGGACACAGTCATCTGGGAGGCAAATCAAATAATTTGTCACCTAGGTCCCCGCACAGAGGAGAAAAGGCTTAGAAATGCCTGCCTATTTGCTAAGGTTGGTGTCTAAAATGACCACCAACTCGTCTCCACAGTTCCATGAAGTTACCCATCAGTCTAAAATACAGGATTCCCAGTAGACAAACCTCCGCTGAGGACCGACTGAGCACCACCCACTGCGCTAGACCACCCGTGGCAACCTCACAAAGGCACTACAAGGTTATGGTCATTGTACAGATGAGCAAGTCAGGGCAGGAAGAGCTAAGTGATTTGCCCAAGGTCACCTTGAAAAAAAGAGGCCAATTAAGCTGGAATGGCAAGGAGACCAGTTCGTCACCCTGTGCTCCCACAGGCGGCCCCTCCTCGAAGTTGGCCAGGATGCAGAGCAACCCGTTCGTTCCTACAGTGCTGCTGGAGTAGGAAACGCTTCAGCCCCTCTGGAAAACACGCTGGGAGTCTCTCCGTGTCCCTATCCTATGACCCTGCAATTCCCATCCCTAGGAAATTTACCCAAGAGAATAAAAGCACGTGCCCACACAAAGACTTACACACATACAGCAGTTTTACTGGTAATAGCCAAAAATGGGAAACAGCCCAAATGCCCACCTACGAGTGAATGGATAAACTGTGGTATATCCCCAGAATGTCAGATTACTCAACAAAAACAACGACAACAAAATTATAATCTACTGACAGATGCAGTATCATGGATAAATCTCAGAACATCAGGCGGACCGAAATAAATCAGACTCCAAAAAGGGTATCCTATATGGGTCCCTCTATGTGAAACCCAAGAACAGACAAAACTAATTCATGGTGATAAAAATCAGAAACAGATTGCAGGCGAAGGAGAGCTGACTGGCAAGGAGCACAGGGAAATTGGGGGGGGGGGGAATCAGAGAATGTTCTGTACTTTCTGAAGCAGCAGTTACATGGTACAAACAATTGTCAAAATTCATCAAACAGAACACCTGAGACCTGTGCATTTTACTGTATTTAATTATACCTTTAAAAAATAAAAGTCCTCAGGCTAATGAGTCATTCAGATGACAAAATGGAAAACTCAGATTATTACATGTATACTTACTTCCAAAGTGATTTCTCAATGGTATTTACAGAAAGCCCAAAGAAAGTCTGATTTGCCCATGAAAGCAAATTAGGTTTGCTCCCTGGCATTAGAAAGAGTCTCCCTCACAATAATGCCTACCTTGCATTTGCCCAAGGGGTCTGTCTAGTAGACAGAGATGAATGAATCCACCAACCCTTCCTGACCAGCCCACTTACAGTCATGACAGCAACCCTTTCACAACAGAGATGGCTGTCACCATGGCAACCAGGGAAGGGTGGGAAAGGTGAATGGGGAAGGGAGACAAGAGAGCTTCAGAACCACCTCAGAATCATGACTCTGTGGAGGCTGTGCATGCCATACCCGACCCCCACCATGTCCACATCCTTATCCCTGGAACCTGCCAGTGCTACCTTACAGCGCATATGGCACCCAGGATTCAAGGAAGGATTTTAAAATGGGGAGATTATCCTGGATGATCTGGGTGGGCCCCAAAGGCAATCACAGGAGTCCTTCCAAGAGGGAGGAAGAGGGAGACTTGACACACACAGAGGAGAGGGCAAAGCAAAGACAGAGGCAGACCCTGGAATGAGGCCTTATGAGCCAAGGAATGCCGGCGGCCACCAGAAGCTGGAGGAAGCAAGAAATTAATTTTCCCTTACAGTATCTGGTGAGAGCGTGGGCCTGCCAAGACCTTGATTTTGGCCCACTGAAACGAACTTCAGACTTCCGGCCTCCAGAACCGTGAGAAAATAAATGTCTGTTGTTGGGAGCCTCCACAGTTGTTGCCATTTGTTAAAACAGCCATAGGAAACTAACACAGACTGAGAGCCGTCAATCCAGTATTGTTTCTGCCAGGTGTCCAAGTCCCTCGAATAGCGATTCACATTTTTGAGAAATATTCAAATTAATAAAAGGTTTTTTTTCCTTGAAAGAATACATCAGAGAACAACCTCATGACTGTGGAATTGGCAAAGATTTCCTAAACAGGACTCAAAAAGAACTAATCATAAAGGAAAAAAAATTATTTTTTTAAGATTTTATTTATTTATCTGAGGAGAGAGAGAGGGAACTCCAGCAGGGAGGAGGAACTGAGGGGGAGGGAGAATCAGACTCCCTGTTGAGCAGGGAGGCCGACGAGGGGCTCGATCCCAGGACCTGGGATCGCGACCTGAGCCGAAGGCAGACACTTAACCAACTGAGCCAACCAGGTGCCCCAGGAAATAAATTTTAAATGTGACTATATTAAGATTTAAAATTTGTGTTTATCAAGACACTGGTTAAAGAGATGACATGGCAAACCGCAAGTGAAGCTATCTGCTCTATGTACGCAGTGCCCACGTACACATGTACATATACCCATCAACAAACTCGTATCCGGAACATATAAAGAACTTTCTCAAGTCAATATGAAAAAGGCAAACGTCCCAGTATACAAATGGTCAAGGACTTAAACAGCACCTGACAAAATGTGAACTCCAAATGGCCAGCAGGCATACAAAAAGATGCTAAACTTCATCAGTCATCAAGGAATTAAAACCATAATCAGATGCTACCACCCACTCATCAGACTGGTTAAAACAGGAAGAGACACTATCAAGTGCAGATGAGGACATGGAGCCCCTGGAACCCTCATACACTTCTGGTGGGACTGTTAACAGACACAACCACTTTGTAAAACCCTCTGGCAGCCTCCAGTAAGCTGGACATTTGCAAACACTGTCACCCAAGATCTCGCTCCTAAGTATACACCCACAGAAACGCACACAATATGTTCTCCAAAACACACGGCAGCACTGTTCACAAGGAAAACCTAGGAAGAGGTCAAATGTCAATCTGTTATCAATGTCAATGTGTTTAGTATACCCACACAGTAGAATTCCAAATGGCAATGGACACAGACTACAATTATACACAGCAACGTGGACAGGGCTCACAAGCATAATGTTAAGAGCTAGACGCCCAGCACAAAATATCACATGCTGTACAATATGAAATTAAAAGAGAGGCCTAGCTCATGCAAGGTACTACTGGAAGTCAACAGTGGAGAGGGCCTGTGGGGGGAATGACTGGAAGAGATGCGCAAAGGAGCTGGCTGCTGGTTCTTGATCGGGGTAGGCTCCATTACGAAAACCCACTAAACTATGTACACTTACGAGTTGTGTACTCTTCTGAATGTATGTTAGACTTCAAATTTACTCTCAAAAACTAGTTATTCAGAGATTGGTGAAATGCTTTTTTTTTTTCCCTCTATAATTTTCAAACTACAGAATGGATGCAAGTTCACCTCAGGAAAAAGAAAATAATAATGAGAAAAAAAAAAGAGGAGAAATAATATCACCCACCACCCCGCCAAAAAAAGAAACCCATGGTCACCATTTGGCATAAATCTCCTCAGATACGCATACATTTTCAAAAGGGAGGGGGAGAGAGCATCCCAGGGGGAGTGGTTAACTCAGGCAGGTGCTCAAGAAATATTTTGAACCACAAGTGAATAAATCTGTTGTGTAACCTAGGCAACCACCCCTTTATTATCACTGTCCGTGAAGTAATCCAGCATCCCTAAAGGATTTAAATACGGAGGCTCACAACAGTCTGGCAAGCCAGACAGCAAGACGTGCGAATACTTTCTAAGTACACGTGGGCAAGAACATAAAACCTGGAGCCGTGCTTTTTCAACCCTGGTATCACCAACTGCCTCTAAAATTTGCAGCGTACTCAAAAAGCATTCATTTTCATTCAGGGTGGTTTTTAAAAGTTAATATATGCCCCCTCTGACTTTTCTAAATGAGCCAAATAGCCCCCAAACCCTGGAAAATCATGACTAGAGGCTAATCACTGCATTCTCTTTTTTTTTTAAAGATTTTATTTATTTATTTGACAGAGAGAGAGAGAGACATCACAAGTAGGCAGAGAGGCAGGCAGAGACAGAGGAGGAAGCAGTCTCCCTGCTGAGCAGAGAGCCCGATGCGGGACTCGATCCCAGGACCCTGAGATCATGACCTGAGCTGAAGGCAGAGGCTTTAACCCACTGAGCCACCCAAGCACCCAAACCACTGCATTCTCAAAGCATGTCATTAATGCAGATCAGGTCAAAAGCAAGCCCTGGATATTTGGCCACTAAAGGTCCACACTAGGTGGGCAGCATTGGACCCTAAGTCAGGGCTAGGCATGTCACAAAATAAGTCACACTTGCTGACCCAGAAGACAAAACCTGAAGTTTGCAGAGAGCAGGGCAAACGATAGACCTATGAACTCAGGCACAAAGCCATAACAGTAGGCAGAGAACCAAGAATTACAATAACAGCACCTAACACTGGCCAAAACACAAGTAAACCCTGGTTTAACTTCTTCCCTGTCATTTATTCAGTCTCTTAGTTATTCAATAATATCTACTGAACCCTTATTACATGCCAGACTCTGTTCTAGACCCTGAGGATAGAGCAGTGAATAAGGGAGACAAATTATTCTCTGTCCTCAGAGAGCTTACATCTCATGCAGAGACCAGAATAAAATATGGAGCATGTCATATGGTGGTGGTTATGGAGAAAAATAGAGCAGGGAAGGGAGACAGGGATCTGAGGCTGGAGGGGGGAGTAAGTCACTTGCCATGGTGATGCAAATATTTGCTGGGTTCCAAGTTTTAAAATGATCCCTTCAAAACCAAATGCTCATATCCTTGCCAAAGAACTCTGGAATAATTATGTTAATGGAGTCCCAGGGTAACCACAGCATTCAGAAAATAAACCAAGAACTTTATGGACCAGAAAGGATCCATTTAAGAGGGACAAATTGAAGACCCAATATTAGCCACCAGTTCTCCAGATCTTGCTATGCACTGTTCTCAGCCACCTACAGACCAGTATTCTCGAGTAATTTTCACATTGAACTAATGAGAAGGGTAACATCTTTTCTCCATTTAAGAGATGAGAAAACAGAAGCCCAGAGCAATGAAGGAACTGGCCCAAGGTGACACGTGTGCTAAATACTGATGTCGGGGTTTGGCCCCAGAGTCCACAATCCCCTTACGTTCTAAATAAATGTCCACTGCTGGCCTGAGATGTTATTTTGATGACACTTATCTTACCTATTCTATTCAAGATTTGCCTTTTAATATTTTTTAAAGATTTATTTATGTATTTTAGAGAGAGAGGGTGCACAGCTGAGGGGGGGAGAGAATCTCAAGCAGACTCCCTGCTGAGCATGGAGCCCACATGGGGTTCGATCTCACGACCCTGAGATCATGACCTGAGCCAAAATCAAGAGTCAGCTGCTTAACCGATTGAGTCACCCCTTGCCTTTTAATACTTCACTGAGTTCTTACAACCCCACCAATCTCACACACACACACACACACACACACACACACACACACACACAAATTGGAGGCGGGTTTCATATTTGCAGTGTCTTTTCTCTAGATAATAAAAACTGAATGGCAATGAAGACCCTCAAATATTTAAATACCACTTCCTAGATCCAATTAGAAATTATTTTCTCAAACACCTGATGTTATGAGCAAACCCAAAATAGTTCTATTTTGGGTGTGAGACTAAAATTAGCCTTAGGGCAAATTAGAGTTCATATAGCCAATTTCTCACTAGGTGTAGACATCTCAAACTGAATACAGCCCAAAGGGAACTCCTGGTTGTCCCCATCCTCCCCACAAACATGCTCCTCCCCTGTGACCCTCATCTCTATAAAGGATACCTCAACATCCCAAGTCTCTCAGAGCTGCAAACTCGAAGGTTCTCCCTGGTCCCTCTCTCTCTTACCTCCTCATCCAACCCATCAGCAATTTCTAGCCTCCCTACCCCAAATCTGTACCTTTCCTCCACTTCTCCTGTCCCCCAGGTGCAAGCTGCCGGCATCCCCTGCCTGGACCCCCACAAGGAGCTCCTCAGTGGTCTCTCTGCTTCCCTATCTGACTGACCCTTTGAAAAATCTCCTCTCCACATAGTACCCAGAGAGAAGTTTTGTTTTTTTTTTTTTAAGATTTTATTCATTTATTTTACAGAGAGAGCACAAGCAGGGGGAGTGGCAGGCTGAGGGAGAGACAGAAGCAGCCTCCCTGTGAGTGGAGAGCCCAATGTGGGACTCGATCCCAAGACCCTGGGATCACAATCTGAGCCTGAGCCAAAGGCAGAGGCTTAACCAACTGAGCCACCCAAGTGCCCCTGGACTGAACGTTTTAAAGCACAAATCCGACTGTGTCACCTTCCTGCCTAAAATCCTTCTGGACCACCAGAACACAGCCTCGAATTCTTCCCCTGGCCTACAAGGCACCACGTGACCTGACACTGGCCTGCCTCTCCTAGTTCTCGGGGTTCAGTCTCCCCTTGCTTCACTCCACATGAAAACCAAAAGAGGAGTGAACAGATAGTGCTCTATATTAAAACATAAGTAGCAGTAAAGACACTAGATCCACAAAAAATTACTTCCACAAATACTCATTTCTCATTTTTTTTCATATTTTTCCTATTTTTCTCATATTTTTCATCATTTTTTAATACAGTTGACCCTTGAACAACAGGGGTTCAAACTGTGCAGTTCCAGGAATACACAGATTTTTTTTTTACATAAATACAGCAGTATCGTAAGTGTATTTTCTCTGCCTTATGATTTTCTTAAAAACATTCTCTTATCTCTAACTTACTTTATTGTAATATATAAGACACACAACAGACAAAACATGAGTTCAACTGTTTATGTTATTGGTAAGGCTTTCTGCTGACAGTAGGCTATTCGTAGTTAAGTTTTGAGGAAGTTGAAAGTTATATGAGGGTATTTGACTGTATAGGGGTTGGTACCCTTAAACCTTGGTTGTTCAAGGGCCAACTGTATTTTTTAAATCTTCATAGCACCTGCCACTTCTGCGGTTGTTTTGTTCACCTGCTTAGATACATTCCCTCTTTAACACCATCCCATAGAACTATACCTTACAATCATACCTGAAATATTTTTCCTTAGCTGTAATGATTATACAGTCTCCTCAATGTACATTTTCACCATGCTCTGATCTATTTCACACTCCCTCAGCCCATGGGTGTGAGCCAAGCGCTCTGGATGTACTCTCCCGACTTGAGCATGTCCCACAACGTGCAGCCTTCTCCCCTCCAGTCTCTCTTTCCATCACCTCCTTTATGCTCTGGCCCAAGCTGCCTTCCTCGGGGCGTTGTGACGGCGCTGAGTGTGTTACAAGTGAATGGCGGCAGAATTATGATGCTGAGTGTTAGAATATGTGCTCAATAGTAACTTGAGGTCATGCAAGAGGACACTAGAGTAAAAACTGCTCTCAGGTGATATGCACCACGTCCTGGGAGCTGGTGAAGGGTGCAATCAACAGCATCGCAGCCTGGAAACACATGCTAGCTAAGAACTTTGTGGCTGGAGATTTATCATTAACTGCAGGCAACTTAAGAAGTACTGCGAAAAGAATATGCCACGAGGTCCAAAAGTGAAGGTAATTTGCATCAGGTCACCCCACTATTTGTACGAAGGCATTCCCCTGGACTAGGGAGCTCTGGACTCCTCCTACTTTGTAATTCTGCATTCCCTCCACTATTTCATGGGAAGATGCCTGAGCATTCTGCACACAGGAACAGCTCCAGCTCGTCGCTTCTTGGCCTTTTGGCTAAGAGCAAGCAGAAGAGCTCCAGCTCTTAGAACAGTGCCTGGCACGTAGTAGGTCCTCACTAAATTTAGTCTCTGAATAAACAAACTCATGAACAAGTGAATGGATTATCTTTCTCCTCTTTTCTTTTCCTTTTCACTGTTCCAGACCTCCCCTTGAGAAGGAAAAAACGTGCAATCACTGAATCATCACAAATCCTCTCCAGACCACTAATGGACCCTCAGCCACAGTTCAGAGAACGCGGATGTGGGAAACAGAGACCTGGCCACTGAGACATTAACCATTAGAAAGAGACAATGCTCTTGGAGTCAGGGGTTAGCAAGAAAATAGTGAGTCTACTGAGGTTAAGAATAAACACTGGTGGCTATAGATCACAGTAAGCAAATACAACAAAGATAAGACCTCACCAGTGTATGCAGTGCATTTCACCTATGTAGCCAGCAAGCACATAGATATTATTATTCCTACTATTATTATTATCATCAATGTTGCCTCTTCTCAATCTGGCATAACCTAAATACCCCAGTGGATTTAAAATTATACAAAACATGAGTGACTCCAATTCTCCCTAAATCCACTACAAAGAACAAATCCTTTAATATGCATTGCAGGTAAAATACTGTCCCAAAGTGAAACAACTGTAATCCAGGGTAAAATCTCTGTTGGCCTCATAAACTACTTGTAAAAAAAGAGAGCGAGAGAGAGAGAAAGCATTTAAAGTGACTGTCCAACACACAAACCAGATGCTATCACCAACAAGGCACAATTACTAAGAACTGAAATCAGATTTAGTCATCTCTCTCCCTCATCCCACACACTCTACCTGTTCTTTTTCAGCTTTCAAAAATTGAAGGGGGAAATGGAGAGGCAACAGCAGACAGCAGGGCTATTTTGAGAAATAAAAGGACTCAAAAGTTACAGTGCAACTTCCACTGACATAGTAGCAGATCTCTGAGGAGACCCAGGTGACTCAGAAAGTTCTCTTTCTATATCTATATAGAAACAACTCATTGTCCATACTTAGGAAGTCATTTTCCTCCTAGTTTCATGTAAATAACTGCCTGACCAAAGTTTCAGCTGGAAGCAATCTGAACATTTCCAATCCATCCGCAGGGAGAGAGCACCAAGAAATCTAGTTTAACCAGCAGAGAGAAGCAAGAGCTCCCAGGGTGAGATTCAAACTTTACAAGCATCCTTCAAGAACCCCAAGTCCTAAGATCCAAGAGCTATTAAGGACAGGACAAAAGATCTCATCAACAAACTCTCCAAAAAGCCCCATTCCTCTTGTGTGGACATTTGTAACTCCCTCTGGCTTGTTTTTGAAAAACAAAGTTAAAAGAAAAAAAAATGCACCACATCTGCTCCATCCAACTCTTCCTCATTATCCTCCCTATCAAGCCCCACATATTATGACCAGTACAGGTGTGCTGGGAGCCCCTTCCTTGACATCCCCATCCTTTCGCGTAGTCATAACCAGGTTTCCCAACTGTGAGGGTAGAGTGAGTGAGCAAAGAACTTCAAAGCACACCTAAAGGGGGAAAAATAACTATTGAAATAGCAAACTGCCCATTTGCAAAGGGGAGAGGTTGTTAAAAAGCAAACAAACAAACAAAAAACTTCTGTTGTAGAGATTGGAGGTCTCAAGCCACCAGCGGGGCAGGAGGTAGCATGCACTCGGGAAGGCGCCGAGTAAGTGGTAGGTTTTTGGTGGTGGCGGCGGCAGTGTTTTTAAACACTAAAGTTGTAAACGAAGTATATTACGGAGAGAATTGTTGTGATGGGACCAGCTGTATTAAAGCTTTTTCAGCCAGGCACAAAGCACGCCCCCCTGCCTCCCTTCCTCAGCCACTCTTCAGGAGTGCGGGAAACCGCTAGCAGGCAGGGCCCTGGGACCAGCGGGCTCCTCCTGCCCCTCCGGTCCCTGCAGGTGCCGGTACAGAAGAAAACCGGGGCTCTCACCGCCTCCCCTTCCCCGCCACTGCGGTGCGGTCCCGGGCTGGGGTCCCAGCGCGCCCCATGCCGGGCGCCGCACCTGGAGAGGAGCCGGGGCGCAGGANCGCCGAGGCGGCCCCCGCTCGGCCGGTGGCACAGTCGCGCACGCACACACACGGACACCGAGGGCGGCGCGCGGGGAGGGGCGCTCGGTGGCGCGGGCGGCGGGCGCGTTACCTGTTCTGCCAGCCCTGGAGGAGGTTGGTGTATTTGCTGAGCACGCCCTCGAGCGCCGGCTCCCTCCTGCGGCCGCCTCCTCCGGACGGACTGGCGGCCACCGAGCCCGGGCTGCTGCGGCTGCCCCCGCCGCCGAGCCCCGCTACCGCCGACCGGCTGGAGACC